>CM023454.1:13838645-13955941 GCA_013339765.2 Haemaphysalis longicornis
GAATGCTTGCGCTTTATAAAGGTCTCACTAAGAATGTTTCGCTTATAATAAAAATCGGCACTGTAAGGGGGGACATTGCTCTTAAAACAGCTTCCTTTTAAGTTAACTGTGAAACTTGTCAGTCTTGGCTGCTTTTTTTTCGGATCAAAAAAGAGACACCGACCACTCCAAACAAAACTCTGAACGGAAGCTTTTTTCCACTTGATTTGAAATATGTCATTATTTTTATGTCAATTACTTCCCAAGATAAATAAGTAATTAGCATTTAAGGAGGAACAATAGACAAAAAGGTGTTAGCCTTAAACTATAATCTTTATATTTCCCAACCCTGCAGAAAAGAGAATCGGTTTTTTGATGCCCCACTTGTAACAATTTCACAGCTCTATAAGGTTAGTGGCAGAAATGGATGGAACAATTTCGAATGCCCATTTCAAACTCCAAGGTTTAATGAGCTGTAAAATTAGTTCCAAGCGGTGCATCGAAAAACCGATTCTCTTATTGCACTTACCAGGGTTCACAGTATTGGAAAATATAAAGATGTTAATCGAGCGTGAGTTTAATTAGCAATGACTTCACCTGATGGAAGAATCCTACGAACACTTGTGCGTTCGTCCCTAAAAATAACCAGAGTATAGCCTTAGGCTTAGGGTAACTGTCGAAAGTCATGCGAAAAGTCCAATCAAAATAGGTTCAGTAACGAGTTTAATCGATCAGTAATTTCAATCTGATGCTGAACCTCGCGGTCGTCGCTCCAGATGTCGAGCTCCGATTCCGGGGAAGCTTTCGAGTGAAGCATAGGGTAGAGTTTCCATTTTCCCGGAGGGGGCAGGGGCAAGGTGAGCCCTTCATTCGGATTTGTCACACGCACGCCACACTTGTAATATATATATATAGATCTATATACAATATATTCTATAAATATATAGATATATATATTCAGATATAGATATATATATATAGATTATCTATATATATATATATATCTATATATATATCCTATATATCTCTCTCTATCTATCTCTTCTATATCTCTATATCTATATCTATATATCTCTCTATCTCTATCTATCTCTTCTATATTATATCTCTTCATCGTGTTGGACCTTCTTCCTCTTCTGCGCCATAACAGACGACGCTGATCATCATCATCTTCACCAGCACGGACCGAGCGGTGGCACGCGCTCGCGCTCCACGCGGAGCAGTTTTTAAAGCCCTCATTCTCATCAGACGTGCGCTCTCCGCTCTCTCTCGACGGCTTGGCAGCCGGTGGACCTCGAGGTTCATTACATGGTGCCGGAAACCCGGGATCTCGCGACAAGGCCTACCTCATCGACGCCCGGAGCCGCGCAAGCCCTTTGAACCGACGCGGCGCCGGCGACCTTGGCCCCAGAATCCCCGGCCGCCAGCTGACCGCCATGGAACGGCTACTCCGACGTCGCCAGAGCCTCCGCTCTCAGCTGGACGGCGTAATTATCGAAGCGGAAGCAGCGCTGCGAGGGCAACCTGGACTTTCGGCGTCCGAGGTGAGCGTTCTGCTTGAACGAATCGAAGCGCTCCACCAGCAGATAAGGAAGCTCGACGACCGTATTTTTGACGAGACGCAAGACGACCTGCTGGATAACGAGACGTCAGACGCGGGCAAATATGGGGACAAGGTCGTGAACACGGCAGCGGCCCTGCGCTTCAGGTTGCAAGACGCTCTCGCATCCAGACCTACACGACCGCCGAGTTCCCAGACTCCGACCACCAGCAAGGCTAAGTTGCCTCAGCTTGACCTTCTAAAGTTCGACGGGAACCGGAAGAACTGGCAGCGCTTTTGGATGCAGTTCGCGTCGGCCGTGCATAATAACGACGACCTGAGCACTGCAGACAAATTTAACTATTTGAACACCCTCCTGACCGGAGCTGCCGCATCGGCCATCTCTGGACTCCAGGCCAGCGAGGAGTGTTACAAAGACGCCATCGACATCCTAAAGAAGCGCTTCGGTGACGAAAGGCTCATCATTCAAGATCACCTCAGAGGCCTTCTGGACTTGAAACCAGTTTCGTCGTCTTCGAACGTGCATCAACTTCGACGGCTATACGACGAGGTTCAAGTACACGTACGAAGTTTGAAGGCACTTGGCATTAGTACTGGTAATTACTGCCTAATGCTACGGGAGATCCTCCTCAGAGTACTGCCATGCGACATGGTTCTGAAGTTTCACGAGCGCTTCAGCCCACCGACGCCTTCAACAACGGCATCCACCTCAGCTCAAGTAATAAGGGACCGACAGAACCAGACGGCACAGCCCGAACAAGAGCTTCAGCAGCTTCTCCAGTTCATCGACCATCAAGTTCAGTGTCGAGAAGCCATGGAGCAACATACAGGAGTAAGGACCTCAGACGTCGCTGTGACCCCAGAAGAGCCACCTAGAAAGCAGCAACACTGTGACATACATAGCATGTCGGCTCTACACCTTTCAGCGAACAACACTCAGCGGTGCCTGTTCTGCCAGTCCACAAAGCATCGTTCAGAGGTCTGCGACCTCGATGAATGGGACATCACGCGAAAAAAGCAGCTGCTCACCAGGGAAGGTCGATGCTTCCGATGTCTGAAGAAAGGCCACTTGTCCAAGGACTGCCGAGGTCGACTGCGCTGCCGCAAGTGTGCTCGAAAGCATGCAACCACCATGTGCACGGCAGACACCCCGAGCAACAGCAACGTGGCCTCTACTGGACCCATGGTCCTCCTCCAAACTTTGACCGCAACAGTAGCAGGCTCCGCATCCTCGGGACGCCACCGAATTCTTTTCGACGGCGGAAGCCAACGCAGTTTTATCACTGCAGATGTGTCCAAGAGACTAGGATGCGAGTTGTTAGAAGAGGAGACCTTGACTGTTGGTGTCTTTGGAGGTCCAAAGGAGACAAAAACCTTCCGTAAAGTACGTCTGTCCATAGATAGCGGAAAGACAGAGAGGCCCGTACAGATTGAGGTGCTCGAAATCGACACAATATGCAACGAGCACATTCCCGTACCGGACGACGAAGTCATCACGAAGATGAAAGAAATGCACTTGGACACAAGGGCACTCAGAGCACAGCGATTCGGTGAAATCAAAATATCGATCCTGATTGGTGCGGACCACTACTGGGATCTAGTAACCGGCAATGTAAAACCACTGACCACTACGCTCAAAGCAGTGGAAACGTTGCTGGGCTGGACTGTACAGGGCCCGTTGGCAGTAGGAGCAAATGTCACGCACTGTGCCAACGTTATCGTGCTCCGTGCGTGCGTGGGAGCCAACGAGGTGTCGAAGGTTCTGAACCGTTCGTCGCAAGTTGGAGGCATAGGCGCCAAATGCAAGACAAACAAAGCTCGGGCACCACCAAACTGGCTATGACACGAGTAAAAAAGGCCGTCGAAGCGACGAATGAGCGACAAGAGGTTGTTTCCCCGTGGAAACCAAGCTTCGACCTAGGAAATAGCCTTGCTATTGCGACGATGCGGATCCCCAGCTCAACGGAAAAGCTAGAAAAAGGTGTCAAGCTTGTGAGAAGGTATGAAACAACGACTCGAGATCACCTGAAAAAAGGAACCAAGAAAGAACCGAACATCTCTCGTGATCCAGCACGCCCACGCACAGGTCCTCCATGGGGAAGTACGAGACATTCTGACCAAAGTGCGCAAGAGGTTCTGGGTACCAGTCGCCGACTAAAAAAGAGACGACATTGGCGATGCTTCGTCGGCCGAAGTTTTCAGCCAAGCCATATTCGCTCAAGCAAGAATTACACCCACTCTGCGAAGACCATTCAAATGTAGCGCACCTGCGTCATCTGTCGGCGGGGGAGAGTGTTGGAACTTCTTCCTCTTCTGCGCCATAACAGACGACGCTGATCATCATCATCTTCACCAGCACGAACCGAGCGGTGGCACGCGCTCGCGCTCCACGCGGAGCAGTTCCATTAAAGCCCTCATTCTCATCAGACGTGCGCTCTCCGCTCTCTCTCGACGGCTTGGCAGCCGGAGGACCTCGAGGTCCATTACATATAGAATTGGCAGTCAAGAAAACCTCGTAAAGCAAAGGAGAGGATGTGGTAGGTAATTGAAACAGATAAAGAATTTGGAAAGAAAGTGGAAAAAAATGCCCGCCGGGTGGGAGCCGAACCCACGACCTCCAGAATACCGGTCTGGTGCGATGACCACTACGCTACCGGCGGGGCTATGTTCCCCTCCACTTTCTGGGGCACTTATGTTACGGTATTTTTTGTTTCCTGTGCTTGGGGGTGGTAGCCAGCGCCACTCGGACTACTCGGGGCGAAGGGGACCTTCTTTTTAATCCCAGGGCCGTGATTCGAGTGTCTACGACATGTCGAGAGTGGTCGACCAGCGTTGAACCCTCTTGAGCTCCCTATGGCACCAAGACTGCCAGAACAGAGGCCCTCGCTATGCATACAGCGAATCAGAATAGCACGGATGACCAAGTATTTGCAGCGTAAAACTTAATCAAACGACCCGGTTGAAGCACTTCCAAATGCACAGCGGCGGGCACCACAAGGAGACGCAAAATCCAACGCAGGCACAGTTGAAGCACTTTTAACTTCATTAAAATATCCAGATCTAGGAGTGTGGTTGAATCACAGCGTAGCCGTCCCAGAATGCGAAATCCAACGCACGATTAGAGCGCACGTTTCGGTATTCACTGCCGGTCGGGCCGCCGGGCCAAGAGCGGGGAGTGTGTGCACCATAGAACAGCCCCGCAACCCTTCGCCTTTCCCTCTCGCACTGCTCCTTTTCTCCCTTTCATGGGCGATTCATTGCCGAAACCCGAATACGCCTCCCGAGGGCCACCGGGCGTCCCAGTTTGCACAGTGGCTTTAGCAAAAAAAAAAATAAAGAAAGAAAGACACACTGCTGGAAACCCTGAGAAGTGCGTCGCGTTGCCTACAAACCAACAAGGCCACCGCTGGCGCAACACCTGTTCCACAAAACCTCGACGCGACTCCTGGAACGCCGTCCAGGCGTCATGCACGCACGCGCCGCCGCTGCGCCCCAGCCGTCGTAAAGCGCTACCGCGCTGTAATTCTTGGCTTGAGGAACACGACCATTATCGATGCTAATGACGATGACTACTACTAGCACAGTGCAAAGCGACGACGGAACATGGTAAATAAACTATTTCAGACTAGTACAAATGCCTGGAATGTGTCCTTCAGGGCTCGAATAGCTCGAAATCCTGGAGCTTTGCTATGGTTCAAGCCTCGCACAAAATAGCGCAAGCCTCGCCAATTTTTAAATGCAGAGCAGTTGTATAACTCACGATGTCACCCGTGCGTCGGCGTCCGCAGCAGCCAGCCTCCCCCTACACTATAAAAGAAATAACAGTTACCGGCGCCTGGTTTCGATCCCACGACCCTGCGGGCGGAACGCAAGGTACATGGTGCTCTACCCACTGCTCCACAAAGCCGACACAGAATGAAAGGCTACGAACGCGCCTTATATCCTTGACTGATTCAAACTACGTCAAGAAGCTGCTGATACAACGCATTCACTACCTGTACAGGGCGGAACGCGAGGTACATGGTGCTCTTCCCACTGCGCCACAAAACCGACACAGAATCAAAGGCTACGAACGCGCCTTATATCCTTGACTCATTCAAACTACGTCGTCAGCGGCGTGCGTTGGTGACTCAGCGGCGTGCTAGCGGCGTGATAGCTGCGTGGTGTACACGTGATAGCACCAACCCCCCAAACACTAACGTTATAACGCAATACACCCACCCCCTATGCGACGCATTTACTCGAGTCCCCCTCGCGGGGAGATGGGCCCATTTTTTTTATAAACCTATTTTTACAGTGATATTGTTTTAGTCGGAGCAAATGAAAATGTTATCACAAATGTCAATTATACGTAGCTATTATGGTCATATCTCACGGAGCATTACGAACGATTGTTAGTTCAAGTGCGAAAGACAGTGGCTTTGAAGACCGTTTGGTACGCGTTTTGACGGAACGAAACAACTAACGTCATTTGAGATATTACAATTTATTCAACGGCACGACAACCAGCAAGAAACAAGTTTATATTTCTGAATTGACGTGCCAATGTAGGTCAGACTGCTTGTTCGTATTGGCGCCTCCGGAACTTTCGGCGTGCAGTCTGTTGTTATGTATAACAGCGGCGTCAGAAACCTAGCTCGATCGCCAGCTCTCCCATATCGCCGATGGGAGCGTTGGGCGTGTGGGGTGCATCGGCAAAGGCGAACAGGCCCACGGCCATCGTCGCGTTGGCGTCGTCGCCGGTCGTCGCCTGAGCCGCAGGGGCTCGGAGGGACAGGACGCCGGTCGAGTGCAGGACAAGGACAAACACCAGGCCCAACAGGAACGCGGCCACCAGAAGGATGCACAGCCTGCAGACGTGGAAACGGGAAGACTTATTATGTTCGTTCAGTCATGGCGAAGACTAAATATAGCACAGAAGAACTATGTATTTTTCCAACAGCAGCATTCATAAATGTAACTTATTTTATGGCCACCTCTTTACAGCTGCTCGCCTCTTTTCCGAAAATATTTTAACTTCCTTAACAGGCACGAAGAGCCGAATTGTACTACATTAATCGTTAATTTTAGCAGCCAACATTGCGGACTACAATGGCTTAGCTGGCTTTGTAGAGTTTGCGGGTCGAAGCCGAGTAAGGGGACTAAGCTGGCCGTGCTAACATCGCCTCGTGCGCGAACCGGGATGCCTGTCCGCGCGACGCGACGATCAACCGAATAATAGAGAGTTTTAGCGCTCCGTGTGTTCCGTGCTGTACGTGCGTACCGTGTTGACCGGGACATGTCTGGGGACTTGTGCATTTGTTGCCCACACGCCGCACCTGGAATGACGCGCCCCGCGACAGCCTCGTTTGAAGGTGCCTATAACTCGCATGGAAAAAGATGCTTTCAATAAGGAGGCCGCAAGGATGGTTTCGGAAACGTACGCTAGCCTTGTATTCTCTTTTTAGCAAGATTACGAGAGGTTGGCCTATATGGTTGGCCTAGTTGGGTTGGCTTTTTGAATACGGGGGTTTCCTTCGGAGTACTCTGTCATGTGTCCAGGCACGGTGAGCGAGCACATGAACGTGCGCAATATTGACTGCAAAATTGACCGCACAATTGCACACAGAAACAAAACCAAGGTACGTTTACGCCATAAATGCAGCTTCTCGCGCTGCCTTAATTGTCACTTTCACCCGAGGGAAACCTTCGTGATTTTAATGACAAGTAGCCCATGAGCAATGCAGGCCGATGACGAGGCCAAGCAAGAGCAATAGTGCCTGCGCCATGCCACTAAGCAGTGGGAATAAGGCGTTTTATATGGAGTTACGTTGCAACACCAAAGAAAGTTGTAGCCAGATATCATGCGAAATTGCGTAAAAAATTAAAGCACTACCCATCAGAAGATAAGCGCAAATATAACCCGTAGCTTCCTCAAGCCTGCAGGCCGAATTTATATAAAATGACCTACCCCGAGTGGCAGCGCATTCCATGTTAAAGAGACACTTAAGACTAAATAATTTATTGCTTCAAGAGAGAGCGAGAGAAATTTCGCGTTCACAGTCGAATCGTAGTCCATTAAACAACTCCTGGCTGTTAAAAATAAGTATTAGTATCCCCAGAGCTACTGTCTACCTATACAAGCCAACATGTTTAGAGGCACAGACTTAATTCAGATTCAATGTCAGATACCCCTACAAAAAAATGGAACTGTATTCCAGAAGTGTTACAAGCGAACCTGAAGGTCTTGGACTTGTAGATGAAGACGCCGATGACTGCCACGTTGAGGAGCCTGACGGCGGGCGCGTCACGGCCTTGCGTGGTGTCCAGGCCGGATGGAGACGTGAGGACTTGGGATGGGCTGAATGTGCTCATGGACGTCATCACTGCGGTGAACTGGGACCTCATACCACGGCCAGCCATGACGTCTCTTCAGGGTCGGCAGTGTTGAGAGCAGCGAGTAGGAGCGAGGGTTCTTCTTGGTTGGTTGGTTGGTTGGTTCCTTATGTTATGGCGCGTACCCACGCGGGGGATTGGCCAAGAAGCTGCCAGTAATAATTAGGCTGTGACCCGGTTTATTTTAGAGAAAAAAAAAAAAGAAGTACGAGAAAAAACATTGAGAGTAGAAAAAAAAATCTTTGGATTGAACAGGATTGTCAGGAAAAAAAAAAATCTTGCGAATGAAGGCATAGCTATCTAGCAGGGCATCCGGCCTGTCGCCGCAACAAAGGAATGAAAGGCGATCACGACATCTCTGTGGCAATATCCTATGACGGAAGCACCCAGGGAAAGAATAACGGTTAAAGATAAAGGGAGATTCAGCCGATTAAACGTGTATTCAAGGTGCGTGCGTCGCATCGAGGAAAAGCTGCGGCAATTTAAAAGAAAGTGTTCTATTGTTTCAGGGGCCTTGCAGAAAGGGCATTGAGGAGATAACGCCTGCCCAGCTTTGTGTAGATAAAAATTTAAAGGGGGGATTCTGCAACGAAATTTTGTGATTGCGACCTCACATTTACGAGATTCGCAGAATTTAGGCTTCCATAAGTGAGAGAGGTGAATATAGTCGGAGCATGAACGAAGGGCATCTTGCCGATTAATTTGTAAAACTTGAAGGCGCCTGAACCTCGCCCCCAAAAGAAAACTGTCAATTGGGCAATTCACGACGGCAGGACCCCCAAGAGCCAAATTGGCTAATTGGTCTGCCATTTCATTGAAGATTATCCCTGCGTGACCAGGGACCCACACTAACCGGATCTCGCGAAGCTGGTAAGGAATGAATGAACGGAATGACCTGAGAATGGAAGAATCTTTATCATTTGTTAGAGCAGTGCACACGGAGAGAGAATCCGAAAGGATAACCACCCCCGCAAATCTATGCTGTAGTTTATTAAGGGCTAAGATTATCGCCAATAATTCTGCCTGAAAAATCGGGGTATAGTCTGGCAGCCTGATTGAGAAGGACCAATCTAGAGACTGGGAATATATTCCTACCCCAGCCATCTCATCACTTTTCGAGGCATCTGTGGCAATGACGACATCAGTATGAAGAGTGGCCAAGTGATCTTCAAGTAAATGATTGAGTAATCGGGCCGGCAATAATTTCGCATGCGAAGGAAAAATGTTGTCCAAGCTTATGTCGACAGGCGACAAATTATCAGAATAGGGCTGGAGTAGAAAAAGATCTGCACGAAGAGGCTGCAGCCATGCCTGAACGCAATCCAATTGAGGACGCTGAAATCGGGGCCACGTAAATCCTCGAAAAAGGTCAGGCCTCAAGAGGAAAATGGGTTGAGCTTCGTATAATGGAGATTCAAACAGTTTTAGAAATGTTACAACAGTTAACAATTTAAATCGATCCAGAAGTGAAGGCAACCGTGCCTCAAGGTACAATACAGAGCTCTTCTTCGCCTTCTGAGACGCTGCACGTTTCGTCATCTTTGCCGAGGTGAATCACACCACCTTGTTTATGTGCCGATTCCGCTGGACGAATCCTGTGTGTTACGGAGTGTGGCCACACCGTTCAAAACATTATATGGTGTCCATTGCCACATAGTTGCAAGTTAAAAGGCGGCCACTTTATTTATAGAACTTTCACTGAAGTAATAGAAGTATGAGAAAAGGGGCGGGGCAAGAGAGCATCATGGGTAGAATCCTTTGTCCATGGCTCCAGAGGCTGCTGCTACCGCCTTCACCCACTCTATCAATGGCCTCTGTACCTGCACAACCTCTTGGCAGGGTGGCTTCCCATGATTAATGAGATGTCAGGGATAGGTCTCCCGGATGTTGGGTGGCCGCCCACAGTCAAGGGAAGGCCTACGTGGCGTGGAAAAAAGCTTTTGGCGTCCCACATACCTTGCAGTTTTCCGTGTAGTTTGGATGCGCACGCGGAAATTTTGTGCCTGGCGTTATCTGTGCATGAAGGGGTTCATGTGTATCTTTCGGAGGAGTTGGGCTTCCGTTGCCACTTACTGTGCGCACCCAGTACCACCTAGTGGTTCGCTTGGAACACTCCTTCGAAACTGTGCTAAAATAGCTCGGCTGATCGGCCTCAGTACCCCAAGGGTATAGATGGTATGCACTGAAAAGTTTAGCTATCAATTTCTTCGCTTGGCAACACTGGAAACGGCCACGGACATGGGCTCAGCGCCACGGACATGGCGCGACTTGTGTCACTGCGGCAGCACGCCGCAGAAAAAAAGAACACCGGCGTGCGTCGTCTGCTCTTCTTCAACCGGATTCTTAAGGGTGGTGTAAACAGAGATGTTATTAATCGTACTCACATTGGAGCCGAGGCATTACTTTGCGCTGGGTGGGATAGAGTTTCGAACGCCCAACACACATCTGCTTAGCACGGACAAGTACCGCCATCACGCGGACACCGACGTAACTCGTGACGGCGCACTCAGATGGTTGCCTGCATGCGTGCCTCGCCAATGAATACAACCAATAGGTAGGGTCGCATTCCGCCTCTTTCACAACCCCACTGCGCATGCGCAATCCCCTAGCGGCCAAGTCCCTAAGCAGTCCAGTAGGGGCAGCAGACGACATTCCCCACAGCTCCCGCACAAGCGGGAAGGGGTCGTGGTTGTATTTACATCGTTTGATTTTTTGTGTGTGCTCGTTGTGCGCGGAACAATGCCCACAACTTGTGCTGCGTTCCGCTGTAACTCGGAGTGCCGAAAAGGGAACGGTGTCGGCTTCTATCGCTTCCCGTCGGCCGCACGCGATCGGCTACGGCGGCTTGCGTCGCTCGCGTCGGCTCGGATGATGGGAACTTTGGGCTTAGCATCCTGGCGGATATTTGATCGCCGCTATCTGTGCAACTGCGAATGACAATCCGCAACACAACTTTTCACTACACTATCATCCCCTTTCTCGCATGAGGAACTCTATTTAAGCTATAACTGCCGTTTGAGCGATCGGTGACCGAGACATCTGCGTAGCCTGTTTCGATGCTTCCGCGCAGGTATCGCCATCTCTGGGCCGCTCGGCGCACCGCGCGCCGCGGCGACCGGTCAGCGTAGGCTTGCATCGCGGCAGATGTCTGATCGCCGCTTTTAAAATAAGCCCTGACAACAATCCTTAGCAATATTTTTCACCACACTAACACCTACTTTCTCGCATGTGGAACTTCTTTTTAGCAATCAGATTGATTCAGAAGAGCAGCGACAAGCGCGGTTGCTACCGTGGTCTGCGCCGGTTCGAGCCGCTGAGTGTGCCGAGCTGGCAGGCGCGGCCGGCGTGTGCGCGGACTGTTTCCGAAGGCAGAAAACGCTTCACGATTGCTTGCTTTATCCATTTCTTGCGAACAAACGCGCAGAATCTACAAATTCAGCTCAGCGATCATCGTAGTTGACCATGGAGCAAAAGCAGTGGGCGGAGCGACGCCGACGACGCATCTCATGCGCGCATCGGGCCGTCTCAAATTCACGAGTACGACTAGTCGGGGCGACAGTCGTAACGATCAGTCGCATGCGAATCGCGTGTACCAATCGTACATGTGTCCAGCGCTTAAAGGCATTTTGCGAACTGCCGGCCTTTGTTGAGCTGGCGATCGCACTTCATGCCAGACGACTCCAAGTACTGCTCGCTCTGCTACTCGGACGGCACACGGATCTGTCCGAGATTTCTCTGCCAGCCCTCATTCAGTGATAAGAAGCCGCCTGGTATTATGTGATGACCAGGGGCTGTCATCTTAAGGCGTTATAACACCAACACAGAAGAAAAACTTCGGCTGCTCCTCGCCGTAATGTGGGATTGCCGTGCATACAACGAGAACGCAGCCGGAGGAAGCGCCGGCAAACCCTACCGCCTCAACTTCCGCTAGGCACGCTAGGTGGCAGCACACCGCAATGAAAAAGGCGGATTGACGTCGAGGGCTTCGTTGGAGCCATAAAAATGCGAGCTATTTTTGACTGCCAAGACCAGTTTGTTTTTACTGGAAAATGTTCACCAAGGTCTAGTCTACGAAATACCCAAAAAGGGTGTTTGGTAATTTTTGGGCCGATTTGGTTGTGGGCAGAGCTTATTAACAAGTTTAAATAGGGCCTGCCATCGCACCGTAAGTGCCTTACGTAGCTATCTCGGAAGGAAATATCACCCCGGGGATGAGGTTTTAAGGGTTTTTTGCGCGTAAGATAGGTATCAAAAGACAAAATGGTGACTGCATTATAGTTTCCAATTAAAGCTATAAGTGCCATATCTGTTTTCACTCCCGAAAGTTGGACCACTCCGAGACTAACAGGGGGGGAGGTAAGATAAGTTAATGAAAGGGGGGGGGGGGGGCGGTGTCAGACACAATGTCGTGCTCCGCCACATTCTTGTTTCAGGGGGGATGGAAAAAGAAGAGACGACATGGTTAAACAAAAAAGTGAAAGAAAAGTGATGCGGTCGTTGGGTTCACTGAAAAGGTTTGAAGGCCAGACGACTCAGAGATGCTGTGCAGGGCGGAGAGTAGGCGCCGATTACAACTTGGGCTGCTTGTTCTTCGCAGCATCCAGGCCACAAAACTTGGTAAAGAAGGGATACTGGCATTGTTGAAAGTTTTTCGTTTGTAAATATAGCGCAGCCTCACATCATACACGAAAGGTGCCTTTTCCAAGGACGTCATTTTGCTAAGGTTGAAAACGGCATTAAAAATAAAAGGCAATACACACAAATCCGCCTTCCGGATAGGCTTCCCATTAAAATGAGAAAATATTATTGGCGCATATCTTCCTGCATTTCTGCCAATGATGTCGAAAATGATAGCGTTTCGGCTGCCCCCGCCACGGAATGCCGCCTTTTGCATGTCCCTCTTACCCCTCGCTCTTTTTCCCTGCCCCGCTCCCTCTTTCACCCTTCCCTCTCGCCTGCTGTCTTTACTACCTTCAAGGGGCCCTGAAGCACTTACCATCGACCACTCGGAATGTAATTTGGGGAACAGACTATCGTCCCATCCATCACCTCCCACATGAATTATGGAAATCCGTTCCCAGTCACCGAGCACGAGACGAGAAATCGCGCATAATTGTTCCCTCTCAACTCGACCGCTAAGAACGCGACGAAAGCAGCGCGCTCTCTCCCGGAGAGCGGGGCGGCTCACGGCGTTCTCTTCAGCGGCCTTCGATATATCGCAGTCCGGGGAGTTTTCCTCTTTTCTACTCAACGTGTAGGGGTCTATTTCTGGTCTGCTGCCACACAAAAGCAGGCATTGCAGCCTGCGGCCAGACTGGTAGGGCGTTTTTGAAGCAATAAACGTTTGTTCTCGAGTGGTGTCGTTGAAAGGAGACTATTGAGTTCATCACTCAAACTCCGCGCGCAATCAAAACACAAAAGAAACGCCAAAACTGTGCGTACACGTTCAGGTATACACGAGGTTGGTACGCAGCGCCGACGATGGCGGATCGTCACAGGAAATGCGAGAAATAAGCCTCGAAGTCGACCAGCGACAGCCAATGGGACAGCCATGGCCTCAATGACGTCGTTTAGGCCATGCCAAAGGTGCATAATGAGGAAAACTGAGGACAGCGCGTTTTGTTTGTCCGCGCCTTTCACATGTAATATCGCGCTCACCGCTTCACGTACACGTGTAATATTGGGATAAGGTGTTTCTGGCATTGTAATCTGAACGTCGCGCAGGTTTACTTGCGCTGCTCCAAGAGTGTTGCAGGGTCCCGTTCAACTCAATCCCACCTTTCCCGTTTCCTTTACCTCTTGACCCTTCGCACCCATCCTCTAATACCATTTCCCTCGACCTCCACTCCTCTTCCTCTGTTCATTCCCTCATCCATTGTGACTCCCATATTACACCAGTATTTTTCACTCCTGCGTGCCTCTCCCCTACCATCCTTTATACCCCCACTTTTCCTTCCTGTCGGGTGTCTCTCCTCCAAATCCCCTCATCTTCTCCGTTTATCATTCCTCCTTTCCACTGCTTACCTTCCCCGCCGATTGTGTGTGAACGCAGTGAGGGTGTGCGGAGCCCTGGACTCGCGGACGCCGATAACCTTACGATGGTTCCCGGCCCACATGGGCAGCGTGGGACCCGTTCGCAACCGCAACGAGGACGCGGACAGGGCGGCGAGGGCGCTAACCGGACGCCCCGTCGGCCCGCGCGCCGCGTCACCTCGTGCGGCCAAAGGAAAACAGCGACGCCAGAGACGACAACGACAACGCAGAAGACGAGGGGGTGGAAGAACAGGAGCCCGCCCCGATTACAACGTATGGAGGGGTCCTGGAATGGCACAGGGAGCAACGTAAACGCTACCCTGCGCCGCACCCGGACCTCACCCGGCAGGAGGCGGCGCTCCTCCGACAACTCCAAGTGGGAGCGACGTGGACCCCGGTGTGGGCCGTGCATGTCACGCCCGAACGATACATCACGGACCAGTGTGCGGTGTGCGGGGCCGCGAGGGCGACCATGACCCACATGATGTGGGAGTGCAACGACGCGGAAGCGGGAACGAATATACTACCGCCCCATCTCGCGCGTGCGGTGCGCGAGACGGACAAGGACGCACAGAAAGCCGCCGCGCAATTTGCGCTGGCGGCGATCACACGCCAGCAGTCGCGGCCGGCCCCCCCCTCCTAGCGAGGGGGTGAGAGCCACCGTGACCTTTTAGCCGGCGAGTAAAGATGTTGTTTCCCCCCCCCCCCCCCCCCTCTTCACCGTCGCTTTTCCTTACTCATCACTTCCCACCCCTTCTAACCTCGCACCACTTCGATCCCCTTCACCATCGCCCGTTCTCCCGCCTGCCATTTCTCTACCCCATTATTTTCCATTTATCCATTCTCACTCGACCAACACTCTTTTATTCCAAGGCCCCACCCCCCTTCGATACACCTCTTCGCCGCCTTCTTCATCCAGTCTACTATTCCCCCTCTCTAGCGATATTCCCTTCCGACATAGGTAAAAGTCAGGCAGTTCTTTGGGATGCAGAACGTTAATTAGAACGTGTTAGTATGCTGCGCTCACCCCTAAACTGACCCTAATGATGCCAAATCACCTTTTTTTAAATGCAGAGCATTTCTTTGGCGTTGTCGGCGTGCCTCGGCGTCCGCAACAGCCATTCCAGGTGCGCCCTCTCCCCCACTCCTCCTCTCCCGCATCACGCTACCCTCCTCGCTCTCAACAATAACAGGTCCGCACCCCTCCCCCTACACTATATATAAAAAATAATACTTACCGGCGCCTGGTTTCGACCCTGCGGGCGGAACGCAAAGTACATGGTGCTCTACCCACTGCGCCACAAAGCCGACACAGAATGAAAGGCTACGAGCGCGCCTTATATCCTTGACTCATTCAAACTACGTCAAGAAGCTGCTAATACAACGCATTCACTACCTGTGGGCGGAACGCGAGGTACATGGGGCTCTTCCCACTGCGCCACAAAACGGACACAGAATGAAAGGCTACGAACGCGCCTTATATCCTTGACTCATCCGAACTACGTCAAGAAGCTGCTGATACAACGCATTCACTACCACCAACTCCCCAAACACTGAACGTTAACGCAATACACCCACCCCCTATGCGACGCATTTACTCGAGTCCCCCTCGCGGGGAGATAGGCCCTTTCTTTTTACGAAAATAATGCGTACATTTGAGCCCAGAGAACATCTTATAGTAAAAAGCACGGTTCTTTGAAAAAAATATCTGCAGTGTTGGGTCTCGAAGCCCTGCCGTTCATATCAAAACTGTTTAACCTAGCCATGGCGAGGGCAGCTCGAAACCCTTCCCGCTAACTTACGACCGAATTCCTTAAATGATCTCCTGCCTCCCTCCTACCCACCTAATTTAGCGAAGGCAGTGTGCGACACTCTCCTGCATTTCATATCCCAACCCCCCCCTTTCCCACACATACCCGCCGTGAACCTTAACGTATCGCTACCCCTAAGGGGGTCTGATGCACTAGCAAGGGTGTTCTTCTACATTTCAATAACTTAAAAAAACGAATATATGGTTTAAAACTCTTCACTACTGTCTAAATGCCATAACGTTATGTAGAAACCTGCTCATTTTATTAAGGCCAGTTTAACGGCCTCCGGCTGGCATCATATAAAGAAAACGCGCATAATGATGAGGTTTTCAGTGTGGGTATATTGGAGGGTCATCACGTCTTTGGCGATCACACCACCCATGCATTCCTTTCATGGGTGGCGTGAAGGCGTGGACCTTTAGGCTTCGCTCTGTTGCAAGAGAAGCGCGACGTCCTCCATGTCGCCGCAGTCGGTGGTGTTGGCTTCGACCGGTTCTTCGCCTTTCGTGGCGTTCACAGTAAACCGGCGCCCAGCTTCGTACGGAAGCCACGGCTGGCCATCCTTGAGCGACGGAACAGTCCTGCGAAGTGGCAACGTGGTCACAATGGAGTCAAAATGAACTGCTCAATTGAGTTCAGCAGGTTATTGGCAATTTGGTCCCCGAAATTGTTAACCTCGAAGTGCCCCACCTAAAATTCCACGGAGGCATTGAAAGGGCCAGGAAATACAAAGTTACCATAAAAAATAGCTGAGGTTTAACACTTTTTAACCTAGTCGTCCCAAGGAAAAGCGAAAACTATGCACACAGTGTTTCGTAGAAGTTTGGCTTCGCTGGCAGCCTACTGTCTAGCCATACATACGGGATGATTGGACCAACTACACCCTTTCGCTTGCGCTGAAGAGCACGCCCAGACAGCCGAGCCGGCACGCCATCGAAGGGAGACTGAGGGATCAAGCGATGGCGAAGCAGCTGTCTCATCCTCGCCTAGTCACGCGGTACCGCAGCGGCGAGGCTCCGAGCGAGGGAAGCAATAAGAAAGGGGAAGTTGGCGCCCCGGCAGCATGAGGACACTTGCGATGAATGACATTGAAAGATAGCGTACTAGAACTTTCGCTTCAAAATATGCTTGCACCAGTCGTACCAACTCATCGCGTGCAACGTTTGTATGAAAGTTGCTCTGGAAAAGAATAAACTCGTTCAAATTTCTGTACATGTCGACGTATCAAATTATTGTCAGTTGTTGATGACCACTACGCAAGTAGTTCAATAAAACCCTCCGTACAGAGAAAAAGAACTGAAACTAAAGCGTGGCAAACTGTTCGCATGGCGACGCAGTGAAACATCCCCCTCGCGAGGGGCACGATCAAATGCAGAGCATTTCCGGGGGCGCACGACGTTAAGTAGTTTGCGTTACGTTAATGTTGTTGCACTTGTGGCAACTGCTGACGAGAGAGCGCTCGTCAGCAGTGATTTGAATGAGTCAACGATATAAGGCGCGTTCGTAGCGTCCCATTCTGTGTCGGCTTTGTGGCGCAGTGGGTAGAGCACCATGTACATTGCGTTCCGCCCCATGGTCGAGGGATCGAAACCGGGCGCCGGATAGTATTTTCTTTTATATAGTGTAGGGGGAGGGGTGCGGACAACGACGGTGCGGACTACGACGGGACAACGCGGGTGACATCGTGAGTTACTGAAATGCTCTGCATTTAAAAAAAAATCGGCGCACTTTGCACTAGTGGGGCTAGGCTGCAGATACAGCAGAGCTGGCGGCCCCCCTCCCCTCGTCGCAGACCCGGCTCTGGCACCTCAAATGGATTTCCGAACTTCCCGCTGAAAGTTTTCTATTGCAGACTCGGATCGTTCTGTCCGCAGGCTTTCACATATCTCCCGAAGTGGACCGCGTTAGCCGCGCTACAAACTGCGCAAACCGGCGTCGCGAACTCGGCGTCTGTAGCTGTGCTCCCCACTTCAGCGCGACCGCACGGGAACTGGCGAGACGAACAGCAGCACCCAAGAGATCACGCCGCGAGCACTATACTCGTTGACAACGTAAGAACGGCACCGGAAGTTGCCGCTGTGCCTTATCACCGTAGCCGGATGTTTCTCCGCGCGGCGCAAGTAGGGCGTTACTGGGAATATTTTGAACATGGCGTGAGCCGTTCCCGTGATTTTTTGGACTTAATATGCTTATAAACGACTCCAGTGACGACAAACAAACTGCGTGAGACAAGGCAGACGATATCACGCATTCATAGCAAACCCCTTTCAAAACGCGCGCGCACTGACGTCACGGGTCCGGCGCTTTGGCGGAGTGATACACTACATGAGGTGGTGCCGTTGTTGAGTTGTAACCGAGTATAGTAGGCAGTGTTCCAGAAGGTCAAGCCGGCCGACGCCGGGCGCTCTTCACGATGCGCGCGCTCACGTGGTGTCTGTATTTTTTGGGTATTTTTTCCGAGCACCTCACGTGGCGCAAACCCACGTCCAAGCCTGGTCGATGTCGGGTGCTCCTCACGAGGCACTCGCTCAGGTGCGCTCGGTGACACTAGACGGCAGAACTAGAAGCTTAAATAGCTCTGCTGTTAAAAAAACACATTTGCACTTACGCATTTTTCAGGAATCCTGCGACCATTTCTATGTCGAAGACATCACGGATTCGATACGGCGATCGCTTTGTGACGATATAGCGGTATACCGTTCCATTCTTGGCCGCCGCCTCATCCGCGATGATGCGGGGGAAGCAAACGGTCCACAGGTTCACAACGTAAGCTTCCAACTCCGGTAGTGACCCCACATCACTCAGACCGCGCGTCATAAGTCTAATCGGAGCCTTGTCGACCGCCACGCCCCTCATGGCTCGTAGAAAGTACGCGAACACGTCGAACACGCTGAACCCGTTTCTGTATAAGTCGCCCACCGGCACAACGCGCTGAAACATCGCCCTTGCGTCGTACACGTCGCTTCCTAGCATGAGTGTGACCTCCCCTAAGGCGGCCCTTTTGTGCAGCTGCGTGAGGGCGACGCCGTAGAAAGAACCGGGAACAAACGGCATCTCGGCCGTGACGTTGATCGTGCTCTTCATAATCTCGTTTTCTGAGGCCGAGCGCAGACACTTTACTTGGCTCAAGATGTCGCCCTCGGGACAGCCGAGGGAACGCGCCATTTCGGCCACGTAGACCTGGCCATGCGCTGGCGTGTTGAGCGGTATGGGCGACGTCGGGTACGGTCCCTGCAGGAAGGCGCGCCTGAAGACGTTGAACTCGGGGCTCATGAGGATGACGGAGAGCAGGAAGGCGCCCGATCCCAGTCCCAGGGCGACGAGGTCTTCGGGGTCCCCGTGGAACTTCCAGGCGTTCTTCTGCAGCCAGGATAGGGCGAGAAGGAGGTCCTCGATAGCGGCATTTCCGACGGCTCCTGCGACGCCCGCGTTGAGGAAACCGAACGCACCGATCCGGTGGTTTGGCACGGCGACGATGAAGTCGCCGGCGGCTGCAAGATCGGCCCCGTCGAAGTCCGTATTGTACTCGGACTGGAACCATTCTCCGGTGACGACAACCACCACTGTCCTCCTGCGACGCCCCACCAGAATTTGTCATAACCCCTTAGAGTTAGTTTTAGCGTGTCTCAGCACGCTATTCTTAGTCTTAGTCTTAGCAAAGATAAATTGCGATCCAAAAACAGGGTGCTGTCATGAAGTCGGCAGCTTGCAATATAGATGGTACACATCGCCACAAATTTCGGCTATCGATTCGCGGAGGCAGAGCGACAAAATAACGAAGGTAGACAACGCCCGTACAGAGAATAGAGGCGTCAGCTGGGCCGCCAGGGGCATTAGTTGCGGCGGCGCTGCATTCGCACCACGCACCACTGATACCTAGTTGCTAGGAGGGACGTCTAATCGAAGCTGCGGTGCGTCGCTTCCTCCCTGGTGGCGCTTCTCTGCACGCGAGTTTGATTTCCAGCCACGGTAGCCGCATTTAGATTTGTTGGACATCTAAAACACACGTACATAGACATATATGTGCACTGCTTCAAGGATGTCTTAATTCCTTCCACCGCTAGGGCATTCTTTGTTACCGTATCTTTTACATGTTATACACCAAAATATAAAATCTTGATGCAGTACATGAAATGCCACGAAAATTACAGTATAGTGACTATCAGACCTAGCAAAACTCGTTTTTAAAACAATGTAAAAAGCTACCATCACGAAGCGCGTAAAAGTAAACCCAGAATATTCATTTTTATGCTCTTTTCTACACTTCACGTCGGAACTATTAACGGCCGGGCCTATGAATTCAAGCCCGAGCCCGGCCCGAGCCCGCCCGGGTCCACGGCCCTGAGCCCGGGCCCGGGCCGGGCCCGCCGATAATTGACTTTGGGCGTCCCGGCCCAGCCCGTGGGCCGGGTCGGGCCTGGGCTTTCGGGCCGGCCCGGGCCCGTGCAGTGCTCTAGTTCGTTTCTCTATGTCATATGGCAGGGGGGTCTCGCGTATTGCGAATCTCGTAACAAAAAATTAGTTATAGGCAGGTTCGGCTATATCGAACTTTTGGACATATCGAAATGAATCGCGGTGCATATTACAGTTCGCTATAACCGGGTTTGACTGTATCTATTGGAAGGTGACTTTGAATGACCTTGGTGGGGACCCGAATGGTAGAAAACTTGCAAAAATTACGTGAGACCTGACGAACTACAGAAGCGAACCAAAGCATTCCAACCGTGCATAGAAGACGCATAAGGATTAACATAGTGAATGACTGAATACTGGTTGAAAGTAATGACTAGAAAGACGGATGGTGGGAGATTATAACGAATTGAGATGGATTAAGATGGCTTAATGATTGATAGCAATGATTAGTACGGTGGGATTAGGATTAGGGGAAGTAAAATGAATTACGATGGGTTACGTTAGCTGAGTTCGTTATATTAAAGTGGATTAAGGTCGAATGACGTGAAATAATTAGAATTAACATAGATCGAGGACGTGGAAATAGCGTGGCTGAGGTGTTGGCGGATGGAGGTGTATATAAAAGGTACCCGTCACAGTAGTAAGCAAGGCTTTCGTCTTCAGATCCCGTAAGCAGACTTGGGTGCCCGAAACATTTTGAGGGCGCGGAGTAACGTGGAATATTAGGGCGAAAAAAAACAATAGTGCACTACCTCGGGGATCCGGACGCGGCTACGGGTGCCCACACGTTCATGTTGAGGCAGTCCTCGGAGCCGACGACTCCGCCCCCGTCCCGCCACTGCTTGCAGGGAGGGCCTGCGTGGCTGGGGCCCCGCACGGGACAGTCCGTGAGGGAGACGAAGTCCAACGGCAGGGGCCTGGCGAAGCGGACGCTGCCGCCCGTGGTCTGTCCGAAGGGGACAGCCCGGTACAGCCGGACTTTTGTGCCGCCGCTCGAGTGCACGCGGGTGGCCTGCAGAGTCCCGCTGGCAGTGAGCAGGCAGTCGCGTCGCGTGAACTTCGTGTACTCCACCACCAGCATCAGGCCTAGTGTCATGGACGCGAACGCGAACGTGCCAAAGTTGAAGACCCGCTGCCTGCGCGCGAATAATAAGACATATAGTTAAGACCACGGTAGTACGTTCGTCGTCTGGCAGGTATTTTTACGGCTGGAGGTTAAGGAATCGCTGCGTGTCACGGCGGAGATGATGCTGAACAACACGCATCACAAATGGAAATTCCTAGAGTGGCAACGAAGACAAAATACACACATGCTCAGTTTGGAAAAACTGGCCTGGGATAACTCAGTTAACCCTATTCTAGCGACGAGAGACGCTTATTGGCAAAAAAATGAACGCAAGAAAATCACGAAAACTTTCAAATTTCGCGCCACACGACGTCAGCAGTGAAGCAACTGCGGCCAGCACTAAAAGCACAACTGATTGCACGGTATACAAGCACAATTGATTGCACGGTATACAGTAGTCGAGTGGTACGATCAAACGGGACTAGAATCCCTACTTCAATCGCGCACTCATGTTTAATTCTTAGCGATGGCTTTCGTCCGCGACAACCACTCAAGCAAGTAACATTCTCTGACGTCATTGAGAGCTTGCCAGAAAGTTAGTCGCAACTGCTTCTTCTGTTTTCCTTAGCATCTAGACAATCAGATCCCCGTAGATTAGTGTATCACTGACTCAAAGCGAAATCTCTTCGTCCGTAACTACACGTTTATGTCCCAATCACATCGCCATTATCATGCAGCCTGACCAACCGTGCATGATATACTCGCTGGCGCGAAGGCAGGAGGGGTGAATGGTGCAACGTTTTCGCTCGGAAGAAAAGAAAATTAGTGACCAGTGAAAAAAATGGCTGTGGCTTGGCTCAGCTAACCTTGAATATGCAAAGCAAAACCTTGGCTTAATCTGAGTCTTGGTTTCGCTTGGTTAATCTTTGATTTAGCTGTATTGCCGACCACTGTTAAACGCAATTCGGTCCCGTGCAGCGCTCACAGGAGGAGGCCCGCCTCGCTTTCATTCGCGGCCAACGCGGCGTTCCTCTTCGCCGGGCGCAAGATGAGTCACGTAGCCCGAGACTACCCAGCGGCGCATGCGTGGGAGTCGGCGGGGTTGGTCGCCTGCTGATCAGCTGATCGGCCGCATCCGCTTCCGCTAGCTGAGCAGAACGACTGAAAACGGGCCCTGTGCGCAGCGCCGAAAGTGGGCCCCGCGAATCATGCGATTCGCTTTAAGGGGCGTGTCGCAGGGGCTGTCTCTGAGGTCAAAAGGTGAACTTGCGCATCCGCGACAATACCGGTGGACGAAAGTAGTAAGCTTTTGCTTTAGAACTGTGGCATCTGACCCATCATGGCAGTCACTGATGTGTCATCCGAAGTGTTGAGTGGGGGGAGTCATGTTCTTCTCCACCAGGTAGCGACCTTCTCCACTAGGTTAGCGAACTAGTTAGCGAATCTTCACTAGGTTATTGAAGCACCAGTATTCTCCACGCCGGCGTCGTTTCCCATCCGTATTTGACACTCTTGCATGTTCGAATTTTTCCGAAACCGCGGTAATTTAGAGAACTGTATTTTTGTCCCGCCTTATTGCATTTCAGTCCACGCATTTCCCGCACCCTCCTCATTTAACGTGGCCTTACTTGGCTAGCCTCGCACCAGCTGATGGACCGGTGCTCTTTGGTGAACCTGGCGCGGGACATCCTCGGCTCTTAATGTTGTTTCTAATAAGATTTTCCCTCCTCCTATCCCAGGCTTTATACTGACCTTCTTGACAGAAGAAATGACGCCTAATTGTTTCCAGGCCAATTTGTCTAAGTTTGAAAAAAAAAGAAGGGGGTAAGTAGGACTTTTGGTTTATTTTACGTGCGGAAAGACGTGTAGTTCATATCTTTGAAACAAAACTGATGCACCCTTTATGAAGCGATTTTTTGACTCACGATTACCTCGCATTTGTTTGCAGTATATACGCGCACGCGTCCATTCCTTGCCCTTGTTTCCTCCTGCTCAGGCTATAGAGTAAGCATTATCGACTGACCGGCCGAGAAAGATCTGCGGACATGCCAGAGACACTCCTCAGCACATTCCACGGGGTTTCAAGTGAAATGGTATTGTCGGATTCGGATTGCAGATTATTCCAAGAAATTATGCTTCTACCATGTTCGCATAAGTATTTATCACAAATACCCCTATTAATAGATTTGAGCATGCTGAGAGTTCTGCGTGATGGCATGTATCATTCATAAACATCATATAGAAATCAAACCGTCTCAAACTGCGGCATTTATATTGACAGAGCCTAGTTTTTCTGTACATCTTCATCCGTATATTTTCTCTCGTGAGTTTTCGAAGAATTGTATAAAAATGTGTCACTTTTTACGCATTCCAAACACACCTCAAAAAATTTGGCGATAGAATAAAAGAAAACAATGAATGCTGAACAGCTTGTTGGTCTACCCGGTTCGGGAAGGTCGAAGGGAGGTTGAAAGCTGCGTTTTCTTTCTCGGAGGCAGAATCAGTACTTCGCTCGAACCTGCGTGGCCCCAAAACGTGTAGCGAAACCAGCCGTGGTGGCCATTCCCTTACTGAGCACGAGGTTTTATGTTTGATTCCTGCCTGCACCGGGTATTTTTCTGATAGAGGCGAAAAACAGAAACACTCCCTAGGTGTTGCGACGTTGGCAGATGTTGAAAATCTCCCGGTGGCTGAAAGGAATCCAGACCATTTCATTCACCACGACAAGCCTCGTAACCCACGTGATTCGGCCCGTAAGAACCTGAGAATTTATGCTTTGCGGCACTTCAAGGATCGTTCACGGTGTGCATCTGCGGAAATGGATATCGGTGAAAGGAAGGGGGGATGACTGCTGACCGGTTGAAGAAAACAAATCATGGCGACAAGGCCTCCAACTGTCAGAAAGAGATCCTCACACGCGTACATGGCTGCGGGGAGTGAACGACCCCTCAGGGACATTGCCATGTGAAAATGCGGGAGAGTTGTGTTTAATTACCTCGCGTTTTCAGGCCCCGTTATCTCCTATCACCCTGCTTTGACCGCTAGCCCCAAACACTGCCTTCAAAGACTGCCTTCTAGATTGCAACCTGCGTCTCTGCCATCCGGCACCCCTTCTTCGGCAGCCTTACTGTACACGCCGCCTTATCTTAGGTAGCCTGAGGGGAAAATGACACGTGACTCACAGGACAACGATGATGGGTCGCTGATTCGCCGGCATCTCCTGGCTGCTTCGTCTCCTTGTAATCCCTAAGGCGCTGATTTAGAATCCGAGGCTCCAATGGTTTTCCGAGTGCGCAAGATGGCGGTGTAATGATCACGATAACGATGAGGCCCTTGTGGAGAATGGCACGCGACCACTTCCGGGCATTGGTCGGGGCTGAGCTGGCTGCTGTGCTTCCCGTTGAAACTGAGGAAACAAAGCTGTATTGAAGGACCGTAATGAGTATGCAGTCCTCGGAGGTAATGCAGCTGATAGAAGTTATGCTAACAAAGTGTAAGACTGCGAACCACTCCTTATCTCCCGCCTCGTGGTGGACTGTTGGGCTTTCGAAGTTGGACGACGTCAACAGTGGGTGCGCGCAGCTTGAGGTGCAACTTGTTTCACTAAGCTTGGCACATCACTGTTGGCGAATAAAAAAAAAATACTCTCTCTCTCTCAATTTAAAGGGGCCCTACAGCACTTACCGTCGACTAATGGGAATGTATTTTCCCAGCAATCCCAGCAATCTCCTCCGGCAAGAATTATGAAAATCCCTTCACTATTGCCGAAACTACGCGCGATGAGAAATCGCGCATAATCGTTCCCTCTTAACTCGTCCGCGGACAACGCGACGAAAGCTGCGCGCTCTCTCCCGGAGAGGGGGGCAGTTCGCAGCGTTCTCTTCCGAGGCCTTCTATATGTACCACAGGCCGGGAAGTTTTCTTCTCCTTTTCTCCACAATGTGGAGGGGTATATTTCACGTCTGGTGCCACCTAAAAGAAGCCACGGCTGCCTGCTCGCAAGCGCGCTAGCGCTGGTAGGGATTTTTGAAGCAATAAACGTTGTTGTCGAGTGGTGTGGTTGAACGGGAAGTATTGAGTTCATCACTCAAACTCAGCGCGCCCTCAAAACACAAAAGAAGCGGCAAAATTGTGCGTACAGTTCAGGCATAGAAGAGGTTCATACAGCGACGACGGCGGCGGGTCGGTCACAGGAAATGCGAGAAATAAGCCGCGACGTTTGACCAGTGGACAGCCAATGGAAAGCCATAACCTCGATGACGCCGTTTTAGGCCATGTCAGGGGGGCATAATTAGGAGAACTGAAGAGAGCGCGGTTGGTTTTTCCGTGTCTTTCACAGCAATTTGTGCGGTTACCGCTTCACGTGAACGTGTAATGTTTGGCTCAGTATTCCTGTCAGTGTAAGCTAGACGTAGCGCAGGTTTACTTGCAGTGCTCAAAGGGTGTTGCATGGTCCCTTTAAAGAACACACACCTTCATCGGGTGGATTGGCCATTGACGCTGACTGCTTTCCGCAGGAAAAAAAAAAAAAAACTGCCATTTATCTAATTCCCACTTACAGACCAGTACAGACCACAGGGCTATGTTCTGTTTCGAGATTCTGCTTCGGTGGCGCGGAGTGGTACAGTCTCGGGTTTTTGGCACTAACGCCCTTGGTTTGATTCCCAGCAATTATTTAGTTTTTTTTAATGTGAATTTTTAACCTGTTTCTCTTAAGTCAGTTATAGAAATTATTTATTTGAATAAGTGGGAAAGGTGTGTTGCCTTAAACATAAGGATCAACGGTAACAAGGTACGGTCCAGAGAAAAAAACTGAACATTACCGTGTTTACTAGTCCCACAGAACCAGTCTGTACAGTGTCTTGTGTTCATGTTTATCATCATCCACTGATCCACAGAGCGGCCACTGGACTGCAAGTGGGAAAACCTTTATTTGTTTTCTTAGTGGTTGGGAGACACTCCGCCGGTGTCTTGTGCCACGTGCTGCAGTTCCCGACGGGGTCAGCAATGGTGGTACCCTTGGTCCAGGACCTCCAACGGCCTCTTCTGCTTTGCGATCCCGGTGATTTAGACCGATTCGGTCCTTGCAGCAGCCCGCTGGCCAGCAGTGCCTCCCATTACTCCGCATTAGGGTTTCTCATTTTGGGGACAGCCATTGTGAACTGCCATATGCCAACCCCCCTTCTGACATGCACCCCTCGGGGATTGGCCAGGAACTATGGCAGCTCACAAGTTCTTACTGGCTGGTTCGTAAACATACCCAGTCTAAGGATTACTGTAGAAATCTGCTGCGCTTGATTGTAGTAATGTTTTCACACTCGTAAATCATAACAGGTTTCCAGTCTGTGTTGATATTCTGTTCCAAGATAGTTACAAGCCCGGCCCTTGCTGTTAGGCACAAACGTTAAACAAACGTGTTGATATGCACACCGCACCTCTAAACCAAACTAATAGATGGAAACCACCTTCATTTTCAGAAAAATAAATCTCATAATTGCGTTAGTAGAACATTACACAATAATAAATATAACGGGTGTCGAAAAACCCGGGCGTTCGTTCCAAAACACACAATTCTACCCCTTGGCTACTGCGCAGGACAATGGTGCTCTTAGAAGTTTCATTAATTAGAAGGAAAAATGTTCCAAGCGAAACTGTAGACGGTGCTGTGTGTGAAAAGAAGTGCCGGGTTTCTACTCACAGGGGAACGGAATCTCGCACCAGGGCGTTATTATCGGCAGCCGTTACTTGAAGACAGGCAGACTTAGTACGCCACAGCTCCCCACCCCCACCCACTTCAATACATCGGGAAGGGGGGGCGGGGGGGGGGGGGGGGCTTAGACAAACTTGCTAACAACACTACCAACCTGATTTGCTCATTGATGAAGCGTCCGCTCTATATTGTTAGCGTAGGTCAAATTATGGTTAAAGTCGGTACTGGAAAGAGCGAGCCTACACGTACAGAACCGCACATATATTAGAAGAGATACTGAAGAAAGTTTGATTTTCCGTGTAACGAAACAAATGATACCCGTCGATTGATTACCAGCAATCAACAACACTGAACTTGGTTTAATCGTCGCATTTGTGTTAGCGAACATTCATTTCATTTGACGCTGGAATTTACATCCCATATGCGGGGTTTTCAAACATTTTTTTCGTTTTCATGAAAGAAGAAGAGGAGTCTAATCAGGATTCAAGTGCAAATAACCCGTTGAAACTTGCAAGGATGGCGCAACAAAAGCAGCTGCCGTTAGCTTTTGCTTTTGTCGTGCTTTAACCAGGCATGGCTGCAGGCGCGATGGTCGAATTGTTAGGCAGTTACTCGTCTGCAGCATGGAGTCAGAATGCGGAGAGGGCGCGCGTGAGTAGACCAGGTGCCATCAGTATTTGTCGTCGTGGATTTTAGATGCAGAGCATCTGATTCACTCGCCTTGTCCCTCCGGCGTCGTCGTCGTCGTCGGCGTTGTCCACCCCTCCCCCATTCTCCTCGCCGCGCCAGCTGCGCTCTCCGCCGCTCACCCCCTCTCCTCTCCGATAGCGAACTCTCTCTCGCGAGGGGCATTGGATTGGATTGGCTTGGCTTGGATTGGATTGGATTAAAGTGGATTGTGTTGGATTGTGTTGCGTAATAGCCGGGCCACGTTGCGTCATAGCCGCGGCAGACGCGCTGGGGCCGGCGCATGTGCAGTACTCTCGCTTGCGCGGTTTCCTCTCCTTCGGGCGCGCTGCGCATATAACCGGTGTGCCGTTCTCCGGCGAAGCAACATCCACGCTTGACCCAAACACCTACAGTCCACGCCGCTTTACAAGTACGCCAACGTCGTCATCGACTGGGACCGGCTTACGCAGTCCCCTCAACGTTATGCGCGCTATAAAACGCGGTCCCTTCGCCGCTCCGCCTATGCGTCGCATCTACACAGGGGTTCCCGCGAGGGGAGGTGGGAGTTTCTTTTTCGTCCAAAATATATGTGGACAGCATTAAACAAAGTAACACGGTAAGCAAGCCATGGTTCACTGCTTCATGTTAAGGGCCCAACTGTCCCAAGCTGCAAGAACTTCGATTAATCTCGAATGTTCTCCTGGAGGCCAGGGCGACTGTTTATGATGCACTTGAAGATGTGAATTGCGGGAAATTGTGTACAAAGCAGGCCTAAGAGCGCAGGCTGTTCCAGCGACATATTCTCTCCCGGCAGCACATTGAGAAGGTAGCCGAAGTCGTATGCGCTATAATAACTGAACCCCGTTGGCTTGCTTGACCGGACAGCACTGGAGATCGTGAGAGGGTCGGCCCACTTCTGGTCAGTAGTCATCGTCATCCTCATTGTTAACCTCAGAACGAGAGGTGATGAGAAGCTCGGTGGAAGCATTCATAAATGTAGTCATCTTGAGACGGGAGTTGATGTCATACTGATGGTTGGAAACAGCTTGGTTGAGGCCTACATTCCTCGTCCATCGGAGTACAGCTCATGGGGTGGAAGATGCGTTGGTATACGTTGGTGGCTAACATCATGTGCGGTAAGCTGATGGTCCGAGCTCAAGGTCATTGAGCCTCGCCGGAACACCCGGGAACTCGGTGTCTACTGCGGTTGTGAGATGGAGGCGTGGACGTGGGCGTGATGGCGTGGAACCGACTCGAAGCTGGAGTGCCACCTACCTTGTATTTTTCAGATATCACAGCGGCGCCTCGTTCCGTTGTGTGTGCCGTGCTCACGAGCGACGTCTTCGCCGTTGGGCTTCTGGACGTAGAGGAATAGCGTAACGAACAACGTACACCGAGGTTAAGCCTGCCCGAGGAACCAGTGGCCTCTGGATCTTCTTCGCGGTGCCGTTACCTCCCGTGGTGGCGCTTGATTGGTGGGCGTTTCTAAAGAGAGACATACCCACTCAAGGAATGGCTATGACGGTGCCCAGAAAAGTAAGGATGTGACCTTAATTACCTTAGATGACACCTCCCTCGCTCGTCTATTCCGGAGGGAGATGTGTGGCCAACCGCCAAGGTCGCGTGGCATACGCAGCAACATGGCGGGAAATGCGTGGTGAACTGCCAACGCGAGAGACTTTTGGAACACAGCTCGCTCTTGGAACAAACTCGTGACTTGAGCTCCCGGTTCTGCACTGCAGCCACAAGAGGATCCCCGACTGCACTCTGATTGAAGGTTCCGGATACCCCAAGGGACTCAGCGAAGCTACTCGTCGATGTTACATCGACTGCGGGTCAGCGTAGTTTTTACTGATCGGTACCAACACTGTTGGACCTCTGGGTCCTCCAGCTGCGGCGCGATGCTCAGAAAGCGGAGCGACACGTCTTGATAGGAGGGGATCTTTGATGGAATCTTCTAGAACGCCAACGCGAGCTCTTTTCCTCTCCCAACTGTCCCTTGTGTGACGTGCCGGACACGGTCTATCACTCGCTCTGCGAATGTCCGCGCGACCCTTTCCCCCTCTACCCTCCCCCACCCTCTGGGAATAGGCTCTGGGGTGCTCGGACCGTGACCGCCAAGAATTGGTCACCGGTCGGGCCCTCGACGTCGCGGTGGCCCTATGGGCCACCGCCACTCCCCCACCGTAAAACCAGAGTTCCAAAAAAGTAGATTCTCTCTCTCTCTCTCTCTGGCGCAGCCACGAGAGCATGCGACAGCCCGTGAGGAGCATAATGACAATGATGATGACTAGCGCCGTTCTGCTACGATGCTGATGAACGGACAAGCACCTTATCGGGGTTCGACTAACCCTGACTGCGAGTCATCTCACATACCAAAGACTATTCAACATGTATTGTGCAACTGGTGCTTCCACGCGCATCACCGTAGAATGTTGGCCACGTCGTTGGCCCGGTTAGACTATCGGGCATTGCCTGAGGGCGTCCTGCTGGGGCCCTGGCATCACCGCTGTTCCGATGGGGAGGACGGTGGCGCGGATTATTGTGATAACGATGGGACCCTCGATGAGAATGGCACATCCCTGCCGCACCGCGTAGCCTAAAGAATTGTCTTCCAGGTACGTAATCAGGCTTGCGTTCCCTGAGGTCGAAAGCGTGGCTTGCTGCACCATATTTATTCGCTTTCTTTCTTCGTTGTTGTGGGTGATTATTTAGGCCTAAAATTATTTCGGCTACACCGTGTTTGAGCCTTTGTCGTCGCGTTCTTTTCTTGCATCTTACGGCGTGAATTATGTCAGCAATCCGACTGGCACCGGCCGTAGCTTACATAGAATCAAGGTTCTGCGGGGCTGGTGTGTACCTGTTGTACCCTCGTGCCATCACGTCTAGGCAGAAGGCGGCGTGCACTCTTGTATAAACATTGACCTTTCCAAATCACGCCTTTTCGTGAATTTTGTAAAGCAGGCACGTTTTACACTCAAAGCGCCTGTTTCCTGGCCAATCCCCAAGCAGATGTGTTCCTCGAAAAAAGGAACAGCAATATGACAACAACTTTTGTTTGTACCGCTGGCAACGTGCGCAAATAGCGCATTGATTGTGCATCGGGCTAATAATGTGGAGATCCGGGTAGGAATCCCTTAGGTTTACACAACGCTTTTTATTTAGGCGAGTACCTTAAGCGATCGATTTCGTCAAAAAACCGTCGTTGTTGTAGTTGTCTGCTCAAGAAAATCGCTGCCGCATAAAAGTAAATAATATGAAACATTTCTGTGATCCTATTGGATTTCAACCCCACTCTGCACAGTAGCAGCCCAGTGCTCTGCCAACAGTGCTATATTCACATTTTGCCAGAGGTAGAGCAACAGTTGATGTCGTCGTTGATGTCCCTTTCTTCTTGCCACATTTCGACTTACGGAAGTGGTCGGGCATTGTTAGCATTTGTGGGGCAAGTGCTTGTTTAAAAAAACAACTAACAAACAACGAATTTGAAAAGTAAAGGCTGTAGAGTAGCGCGAGTCGGGGTGACACCTGAATGTGATGTCAAGCGAGTAGAACAGGTGCATGTGGAACCCTCGTTCCAGGGAAGCTCGTGCGTCTGCAAACGGGCTTGTTGAAATAATTCGCGCCGGTAAGACGAGGAAATGGAAGCGAAGAAAGGAACGCATACCCAAAGGTCGCACAAAAGAAGCCTCTCGAAGTAAATTGCCACCAAAAGGCAAAGAAACCAGAGCGAAGAAAGATGCAAATACGATTCAGCAGACAACAAGTTAATACTTCTCTGGTTTCCGATTTAAAGCTTGTAGGCAGACTTTAAATGCTCCTTGGAATGTTTGATTACTCTTCACAGCGGCGCCCATTTTCACAACGCGATAATCACAACAGCGACAGTTTTTCGTAGTGTGTGGCATATAGGCGTTCTTTCACCTGTGTTGTCTGCAGTAAAAATGTTCCTTGGGACGCCGCTTATTAAAGCTGCAACTGCCGCTATCAGAGTGTGCGAAGCAGTCGGGTGTACGCAGTATAAGATTCACACCCTCCTTGTCCATAACTACACTCTTGAACTTTATCAAACAGCAACACCCTTTGAAAGGTAAACAAGGGCGTCGTCTACTTGTGTTATTGCTAGGGTGCGAGTGTCTTATGAACAACAAAACACATTAAAGATGTTTTTCATTTATTGCTAGGGTGGACGGATGTGAGTTAAGAGATAATGACATACGCTCTTAAGGCTGTCTATTGTCACGAAGACAAGGACGATGCAGTTGTCTTGAATGAGAAACACGTTTATTGGAGCGAACTTGTGCTCCCCTAACAACTCAAAAGAATACAGAGGCGGCGAAGCAGCGGTCAACAAAGTGACTTGCGTCGGCGAGCGTCGCAGAATCGAATGCCCCCGGCGTCCGCACTGCAGGCTTTTTTATCTTTCGGCGCGCGTGGTTCTCGAAACGTCGATTCACATCGAGAACATAGTAGATCAAGTAGATTATTCTGGGCTGTTCAAGTTAGATCGGAATGCTCTCCCTATCACAACAGATAACACATGCGGCACAGAAAGAAAGAATGGAACACGCGCTTTCCTTGGCGCAGAGATAACACAGACCGGCGCAGCCGGGCGGTAAAAGCAAAACACAAACAAACAAACCCAATGTATGGTTCGCGGCAATATCATGAGTGTTGTGGTACCGGGGTTCTTGCACCCGGCCGCGGTTCCCCAGAAAGGACACTGAGCCTCCTCGATCACACCTTTACTTGGAGTCCCGCTACGCCAAGGGTACACCGCTCAGCCGATCCGGCTGCACACACGTCGCCCAGCCGAGTCCGCCATGTCCTATCCTCGCTCCTCTCGCGCCACCTCCTCATCCTCAACCGGCACATGTCCATCCCGTGGGATTGTCCCCCGCCACTATTGCCGGATTACCACACTCTCCCCCCCCTCCGAAGAAAAGGCCGACGCTGGCTGCCCTCGGCTGCAGTCGTCGGCACTCTCGAGGGACTCCCACGGCTCAGCCCGGATGGCAGTAGACCGGTGCCACAGGTGGCCTCCTAAGACCCGGGGGGTCCTTGCAGAAGGTCCAAACGTGGCAAGGTCCTGTCCGCGGGCCTTGCTCCGCGGGTCGCGTCGGCCACTCTCGAGGGACTCCCACGGCTCAGCCCGGATGGCAGTAGACCGGTGCCACAGGTGGCCTCCTAAGACCCGGGGGTCCTTGCAGAAGGTCCAAACGTGGCAAGGTCCTGTCCGCGGGCCTTGCTCCGCGGGGTGGTGTCCGGCGCAGTCATCAGCAGCTGTCCGCCTCGAGCTCCTGCTTCATCTTGGCGAACTCCTCCTTTGGTCATGGAGCCATCACCCTCGCCGAGCTTCTGGAGCTTCTCCCGCGAGGCGTCGAAGTCCGGCCGCGGAGGGGCCGGGGGAATGATCATCCCGGCGTAGTCCTCGCTCTCCTCCAGGCGTCATGGAGCCAGATGAACTCCTCGTTCTGCCGAAGCACAGAGAACTCCGGCTTCTGGAAGTCCGACAGCGTCGTCTTGGTGTGGACAGTGAACTTGACCTTGTCCCTCTCGCTGAGGGCATCCGAGATGTCCACCACCAGAGACTGGTCCGCCAGGTCGATCGTGTCTGACCACATCTTCAGCGAGCTGTCGGTCACATTTGCCGCGGAACACCAAAACGAGGAAGAAGACCACAATGCCCTTCCTAGGAACCACGGCCGGCCCCACGTTGGGCGCCAAATGTGGTACCGGGGTTCTTGCACCCGGCCGCGGTTCCCCAGAAAGGACACTGAGCCCCCTCGATCACACCTTTACTTGGAGTCCCGCTACGCCAGGGTACACCGCTCAGCCGATCCGGCTGCACACACGTCGCCCAGCCGAGTCCGCCATGTCCTATCCTCGCTCCTCTCGCGCCACCTCCTCATCCTCAACCGGCACATGTCCATCCCGTGGGATTGTCCCCCGCCACTATTGCCGGATTACCACAGTGTATAAAACGCGAAATGAGAGTACTGACTCAAATTTTAGTATTACGTCTTTAGAGTGCCATGGCTGCATACAAGCCCACTAATTATGGAATGATTCATGAGACGGCACATCGCGGTGCGAACAATTATATTCACCCTCGCTTAGTATTGTCAGTTTCGGTTTCAATGGAAAGGAAACACTGAGACGGCCGCTATGACGGGTAGGTGTTCATTGACATCACTGTTCCAGAGTTCCTGTATACGTTTCGCCAAAGTGCGAGTCTGATTTCCACGAGCCACCGTGCCTCCGTTTTCAAGCTGACAGTAAAGCCCGTTTTCAGTTCTGGGCACCGAACGCCTTTTCCAGTTATGCGCAGGTAAGGCGGCTGTGACTTCCTCGCGCTGGAGCCGGCAGCCCCCGTACGCGCTGTCTTCACCCCACCAGTTTAACCGACGAGGGGGATCCAACGTGCTTTCCCGCACGATTTCTGAACTCAAGGTTGCCGATGGTCGCGCAGCCAACGCCCTAGGACAGCTACATACAGGAACTCTACACACTTCCCCTCGTACGCGTAGCGGCATCTGGACGTCAGTCCAAAAACTGTGATTGTGACGCGCGGGGCGGAGCAGCCAACGCGCCGGCTACGTCAAGGGAACCGCGACGTCAGAAGTATGGGGCGAAGCACTCAACCGCGTCACGCTGACGCCAAAGTCGAAAGGATATCTGTTCTGAGCTTTCCTGTGTGCAAAGACGAACATAGATGTAACATAGATCATACCCCAGACAACACAAAATGTCCCAGGGACATCCCAAAAAAGTCTGAACATCCCATGTCCCACACATTACAACCAAAGGAGGTCCCAGGGATGTCGACATGGGATAGTCCGAAAAGCGTCCCTAAAGGGCTCAGATTGGGATGTCCCTGTGCGTAAATGTGCTCGTGCGTTATTTTTTCACAAATAAGAAAATATAAGAGGCATAATGCTTTGTTGCTTGGGTTCATTTTCAACATGCAAAAAATAGTTCGCACGGCAGATGTATTTATTGCCGTATGCATATTTCCATATATACTATCAATTACCATGATCCTTGAGCAGGGAACTGTAATCTATACTATGTTTTCAGCGCACAATTAACTGCTTACCGTCCACAACACTTTGAGCCGTGTTTGCGCAGTACGTGCATTAGATTTGATTCTCGCGGCATAGGTTTCGTTGACTAGTGACAGTTTCGTATAAATACAAAATATTTTATATTTAGCTCAACAAAAATAATAGTGTGTTTTTTAAATCGTCAGAAAACAGCAGACATTACATTATATGGCTTAGGCAATGCTTTGCGGTAAACTTTTTTTTGTTACGAAACTGTGACCCGCGAGCTTGGCGCTTTCTACCGTTCTCAACAAAAGAAGGTTGCCGCTCTCGGTCAGGCCGCGTTTTGTGTTCTGTGGTACTGTGCGTGCGCGCCTGCAGCTGTGGAGTTTTCTCGGGGTCACATTACTTTGTAGGGTGAGTATTTTATTTACTTAAACATTTCATCAATGCCGGTGATATCATGTGTGTTTCGATGTGGGTGCGCGGTTTTATTGTGTTCTAGGGGCAGTACGGGCACTTGGCGGGAAACGGGCCGGTTTCCTTTTTTGCGCGCCTGCAGCTGTGGAGTTTTCTCGGGGTCACATTACTTTGTAGGGTGAGTATTTTATTTACTTAAACATTTCATCAATGCCGGTGATATTCATGTGTGTTTCGATGTTGGTGCGCGGTTTTATTGTGTTCTAGGGGCAGTACGGGCACTTGGCGGGAAACGGGCCGGTTTCCTTTGTTGGCGGTGCGGTAGACAGAGAACAACAGTCCTTGTTTTCTCTATGGCAGAACGGCGGGTGGTTTCGGCACGTGAGTACGACGCTTTGTTTTGTCGCACGACAAGTTAGCTTACCAAAATATGGCTTATCTACATCGGACCACGGCGTACCGCCGCATCCGTCGTGCGGTTAGGAATGACATGAGCGCTATACTGCCTGCGCGAGGAGGGTCGTTTTTGAGTGCCGCGGAATGTTTAGCCCAAGCCTCGGGAACATTGAACGGGTTGCATGAATCAGGGTCGCTTGGCTTGCCTCAAGCTGTTCCCAATACAGAGCTACCCCCAGAAGTTGTAGCTGACTTGCCGGAGATGCGCGTAGATGCCGGAGATGTCTCCTCAGGACAAAACTACTTACTAGAAGCGGAAAACGTTCCTTGCAGTTGCAGCTGCAAAGCAGGTGCGGATTCCTCGGGAATTTCTGACTGCTCTGAAGGCTCTATATCAGAAGAGCCGGAACTTGTGTCGCTTCGGAAAAGGCTGCAAGAGTGGAGCTTAGAAGCAGCGGTCCCTCATGCAACCGTAACAAAGCTCTTAAAGATTCTGCGCTCGCCCCAGTGTTTTTTGGAGTTGCCAGCGAGTGCCAGGACCCTCTTGTGTACACCGAGGTCATCGGAAAATATCAAGAGCATGGGACCTGGCCAATACTGCCATTTTGGGCTGAGTGAGGGCCTTCGAGTTGCCCTCCAACATGTGCGTGAAGTTCCTGATCCTGTCATCATTCATATAAATGTGGATGGGCTCCCTTTGACGAAGAGTACGCGGGACCAGTTTTGGCCCATCCTTTGTCACGTTGCCAACTGTGAAGGCAGCGAACCCTTTCCAGTTGGCGTTTATTATGGACAGGCCAAAGCTCTAGAAGCTAATGTCTTTCTTGAGGCATTTGTGACAGACCTTAAACACTGTTCTCCAGAAAGGCGAACTTCTCGGAAACAGCAGGGTGAAAGTGCAACTGGGGGCCATAATTTGTGACGCCCCAGCCAAGTCTTACATTCTTTGCATTAAGGGGCACACTGGCTATTTCAGTTGCTCTAAGTGCACAACTGAAGGGGATTTCTTGAAAGATCGAATGAGCTTCCCTCAACTTGATGCACCTTTGAGAACTGACGCTAGTTTCCGCACTAAACAACAAGAAGAGCACCACAGCTCAGAAACAAGTCCTAGAGCAATTGCCCATAGACCTTGTTCGCCAAGTGCCACTGGACTACATGCATCTCATTTGTCTCGGTGTCATGCGGAAGCTTTTACTACTTTGGGTGAAAGGTGAGAAAAGCTACCGCATCGGTAAAGCTGCTAGGGAGTCTCTTTCTGGGGCAAACGTTGAAAGTCGGCACCATGTTCCTTCAGACATGTCCCGAAAGCCCAGAAGTTTATCAGACCTTGACAGATGGAAGGCGTCAGAATTGCGCCTTATTTTGCTCTATACTGGGCCAGTAGTGCTAAGGCTCAAGATACCTGATCATCTCATGGACAATTTTCTGACGCTGCACTGTGCTGTAACTATTCTGAGCAGCCCAGTGCTTTGCACTGTGTATCTAGACTACGCACATAAGCTCTTGATGCATTTTGTTGAGACTTACATTACACTGTATGGTAAACATTCAGGGTCTCACAACGTTCATGGCCTGATTCATGTGGCCAATGATGTGCGTACACATGGATCTCTGCACAGCTACAGTGCATTCCCCTTTGAGAACTACATGCAGAAGCTTAAAAAGTATGTGCGCAAGCCGGAAAAACCCCTCCAGCAGCTTTCCAACCGGATTGCAGAAGAAAGATCGCTTGCCTCGTGTCTAGCTGCGAAACCAGGCAACACAGCACCATCAACATCACAAACTTCCGGCGTCAAATACACACAGGGACGTGTGCATGAAGCAGGACCCTTGCCGCAGGGGTGCATCGGACCCCAGTACAAATCTGTAAGGTTCTTGGCAGACATCAGCATCAAGACAACTAGGAGGGACTCCACATGCATGATGAAAGATGGCAGCATTGTCAAAGTCGAAAATATTGCGCATTCCGCAGCTTACGACCACCCGGTTTTAGTTGGAAGGCGGTACCAAAAACTAGAAGACCTTTACACATATCCGTGTAGCTCTTCTCTCTTGGATGTGTACCTGGCATCAAAACCCTCTGAAATTCACTTCTGGCCACTCAAGGAGGTTGCGGCAAAATGCGTGAGACTCCCAGTTGGAACTAAGTATGCTGTTTTCCCAATGGTGCACCAAAAGTAAGCCAAGCACTGGAAGTCCTGTAACTTAGGGTGTTTGTTTTACTTGCTCGTTTGTACTCCTTGTAAGTTTGTTACCAGTGTTGTGTTAAGACAAGCTACTATTTTTTTATGTTAAAACCACAGCACCATAACTGGAATACAAAAGTTTTTTTTTAAATATAAGAGTTTAGTAGTGAGCCCCTTTATGTTGACTTTGTTTTCCTGTATAATTCACATATACATTAACACTGCCTACGTTTTTGTGAGCGAACTGCTAGTCCCAACAGCTCAATTTGTAGATACAAAAATAATGCAGATGATATACTTTTGGGCCCTTCATGAATGGAGTTGCTTTTCAGTGTTTGTATTTTATAAAATTTATAACCGTTACTCAAAAGCACTATGATGGTTTTACTGTTATTTTTTACAGGATTTTCTGTTTTTGTTGCCTCAACCATTCACAATACGTGTGGGCTTCATCAGTATGTTGCAGAGGTTATGAGTGTTGCCATTTCTGTCGTAAATATTTTTGTTTGCTCAGGTGATGAGTTTGCAGTCGTTATTTTCCCGGAAGAGGATTGCAGTTTGGGTATTGTTCATGAAAGTTGGCTGAATGAAGATCATGATAAGACCCTCTGGCCCAATGAGAAGAACCCAAACAAGCGACGTCGCTTGACTGTTCAGGGGGCAGCACCAACGGAGGCTTGGATTGAAGTGAAATGTATTGTGAAAGCCTGGGCAGGTAAGTCCGGTTTTTGTATTGGGGGAATTTTCTCTCAACAAGCAAACTTTTTTTTTCAGACTCGTATGAAAGGGCAGTTGAGCGAGCCCAATACTTAGAGTACACCTCAGATGCGACCAGTGAAAGAGAATTGGGCAGAGGGAAGAGAAAAAGGCGCTCCACAGTTTCCTCCGACTGCGACAGCAGGTCTAGCAGCAACAGTTCAGGAAGCGACACAGAGTATGTGCCACCAAAGCCACCAACGCCGCCACTTCTAAAGAAAAAAAGTATGGCGTCTTTTCATCTTTTCACCCTTCAGTAAAATATGTAGTGAAATAATTTAGCAGTTTTAATAACAGCTTTGTGCATTTTTGCTGCAGGTGTAACTTTTTCATCGGCTTCTGTCCATCAGCCTGGTGTGTATGCCTTTCATTTCCATTTAGTGCTTGTGGCAGACAATACCTGTTGGTTGAGTACTGCAGGCTTCTCTTCGCAGGCCTATACGAACGAGCTTCACATCCTTCAGGATACCCATGCGTGCGCCGGCCATACTCAGGTGACGATCCTTGAACTAAATGCTGAAGGTTACTTTGAAAGCACATTTGTATTTCAGACCCGTCAAATTTGCCACAAGTTCATTCACTTGCCCACAAGGACAGGTCACCTGGAAGCCTGTATTGTGCAGGTATGTTGAATTCTACCTTTACCAAGAATCTTGATCTAGTTTTTTTTCTTTTTGGTATGTCGTAATAATAGTGTGGCACATTTTACAGCCCAGCCTGAAGTACGTCAACCTCAAAATCATGAGAAAGGTATGTGTACAGTCATATTCTTACATTTTATGCAGGCAGAAATATCCGATTCAACAGTTCAAATAACATTTCAATCAACTTTTAGCCACCTTAAACCATGACATGGCACAGTCTGCGGAAAAGCGGCTCCAGTACTTAGGTAAATTGGTATTATTTAGTTTCAGAGTTTATGGAAGTTTAAAATGACTTGCCTACTCTATTCCAGATAGGTCTGACAGTGCACCCCCGACACGTTCCTTCGACACGGAGCCACATTTTTCGAACCTGCAACATGTTGGTAAGTTCTGTAGGAAAACTATGCGTTCATTTAAGTGCTTCGTTTGTTTAGGACAACTTGGAATTAGGTTTCCATGATGGTAGCCTCAAATACCAAATTTCTGTTACTACGCTTTTTGGGGCAGCTTCTGAAACCTGAGATCACAAGCCTAATTCCTCGCTTCAGTGGTGCTACCACTGTGAAGATGAGATTGCGTTATAGCTGCGGGTATGTTGGGCTACCGTTTAGTGAGAACTAAGATGCTCACAGTCGGGCACAGGTTCAGATAGAAGCAAGAACAGCAAAAAATTTTGTGTCGTATTTGTGATAGAAGCCAAAACTTCAGTTTGAAATTGCACTATGCGGGTAATGGGGAGGTGTGCATCTGCTGGGACATAGGATTATACTGACTTGTATTTCATTCCAGATGTTCCTGTCAGCTTGGTTCATGAACCCCCATTGACAGGTGCCACAAGATCTAAAAGCTTTTCTGCCAGCACCTCTAGGCCTTCCCGTGCTTCTGCCAGTACCCTTAGGCCAGTGTGTTCATCAGAAGCCATCAATCTTCACCCAGATTCCAACATGACTGGTATGTAGTTTGTATTCTTTTTAATGCAGATATTGTAAAATGTGCCACTAGACCTTGCATAAAAGCTCTTGACTGTTGCATTGCTTCTTCAATTATGGCATCTGATATTGGTCATTGTCTTTTTCAGCATTCATGGAAAGGATTTTGTGCACACTTAACGCGATAAAATTGACGCAGCAAGCTCATTCTGAGTTCTTTGCAATCCTCATGAAGCAGGCCACTGATGATTGTGTGGACGAGGGAAGTTTGCCTGCACTGCCATTCATGACAACTGCAGATCTCTTGGAATATGAAGAAGAACTTGAGTCAAATGCAAAAGCAAAGCTTCGAATGGTAAGCATGTGAACTTTGTGCATCATTAGCCCTGTTATAAAAGCACACTTAAAGCAACAGGCTGGGGCCTTTTTTTCACTAGGCAATAGCAAACGTCTGAAATTCTTCATAGGTGCAGTTTTTAAACTCTTCCTATGGAATGGGTAATGTTAGATTACTAACTGTATTTCCCAATTTCTCCTGTCAGCGAAAGCACATGCTTGTTCAAGGAGGAGACTCTACGCAACAACAAACATCCCGCATCTTGAGAAGTATTCTGTCGTGGGACGTAGCGAAGGATTACAGCTGGTATGGCGCCAAAGGGAAAAAGAAGTTCTCTGACCTCAACATCTGCAAGCTCTTGTGCAGTAAGTAGTTTGTGTCTCGGCGGCGCCAGCGCGCGCTGTGCGCATGTGCAGCGCCCTCTCTCTCCCGCGGTCTCCTCTCCTTCGGGCGCTGCGCATATAACCGGTGTGCCGCTCTCCGGCGGCCTTTCGGTCGACTGTTGCTCTCCGCTTGCGCTTGAACCCCCCTCAGCGTCTCATCACACCAGGTTTCCGCGAGGGGAAGGTGGGCGTAATTTTGTTTTTTCTGGATGTTTTCTTTCTGCTTGCGGCTGTTATGTGCTGCAGTTGAGAAAATGAACTTTCATTTGAAGTCAGCACTGCTGTGTTTCGTTCAGATGGAAGCAAAAAACCTCTATTCTAGGTTTCGGAGCACGTCAAAGATCCCCAGGCGGTTAGAATTAGTCTAAAGGCTTCCTTTACGGCACGGCTCATCGCGTGTGTAGCGTCGACACATTAAACCTCCTCATCATAACTGGGCGTTTCTAGTCTTTGTCTGCCGTGTGGCTTGTTCTCATGATGCTTCTCTAACTAGCCCAAGCTCCTGTGTTAGTGACTTTCTGTGTAATGATAGGCACAATTGCGCACTTGGAAATTTACTAAAAGGCTTGCCCATTGTTTTTATTTGTTATTCTACAGGCAGCCTCACTGAACACGGGAAGTCAACTGCTCCAGCCACCCTTAAGGACATAGAAAAGGCTGCGATGTCGTGGTTCCGCCATGCTGCAGAGCGTGCAGCAGCCCAAAAGAAGACTTCAGCCCACGCAGCTGCTGCTCAGGATTGATGTGTAAGCATTAGCAGTGTTTTCCTCTTTGCAGTAATGTTGGTAAGAATGCGTGAGCAAACAAGTGTGAGAGAGGTGAGAATTTAAACAAATGCTCGGATTTCATCACAGGTTTTTCTTCAGTTTGTGCATGGTGCAAGTACATTTGTTGCTGTGCTCTCGAGTAAATTGTCTTTTTTTTAAACCACCTATGCATAATTTGATGTGATGGCGTGCAATGTTCGAGCTGGATAATGCACTTCGTTCCCTTATTTTGTTTGAGCCGCAGCCATGTTTTTTATTTTGTCTAGCCTGTTTGATTGGGTTCTTTGGTTCTGCATTTGAACTTTAAGTGCTCCAATTCTCCCTTGTTTCACTCATCTCAAATTGTTTGTACATAAGTTTATTTTTACAGCAATTTCTCGTAGACAATCTACATGAGTCAATGTGTTTTTATTCCATTTTTCCCCAGTAGCATTCAAAACAGTCAAACTTGTGTGATGTTGATAGGGAACAAGTTGAATAGCAAGGAATCGGCAGTGGGCGTTGAAAAACTCTTGATGCTTGAGGCCCAGTTAATACGTGCTAGATCCATAACCTTTGCGCTCAATTCTTACTAGTGGTTTTCTATTCTGCGTGAATATTTTAAAATACCACATTATTCAGTACAATAATGCTGGACTTTTTGTATGCAAGGCATTGCGCACAGGCCTCAAATGTTTTCACCTCTTTGTCTTACTAGTTTTCATCTCCCTGTCCAATCTCCATCGTCTCGCCCTGCATTCAGGTGGAGCCCAGCAAGAAGCACGGGGAGGACGACGACGACGAGGACAGCAATGAGAGTGACAACAACAACTCGTCGGGATCGTATAGCAAGGACTGTGGTGCCCCCTCCTCTACAAGCCCTTCCCTACCTCCCCTCCCTCACGACTGAGTACAGTGCTCACACACCCTCTGGGGGGAAGGGAGGAGCTGAGGGACAAGACACCAAACTCAGTGCGTGTACTCAAGACAGGAAACAGCGCGGAAAGCCTCTACTCTGCTAGGCGATGTCTTCTGCACGAGCTGTGCCGGCGACGCGAACGCAGACGAAACTACCAAAGTTCTGTCACACCTCTGTGCTGCAAACAAGTGCCTGCGAGGGACAGCACCCACTGCATGCGAGATCGTTATGGAGTCTTCTTCAGTGATAGGGAATGCAGGCCGCCAAAAGGCAGTATGGCATCGAGCCTGGCTGAATCTTGTGTTTCGTGCCCTACTTTGAGTTGCTGTATCCACCACCTCTGCTGAACATGGCACGATGCTTGTACAGACCACCTTCAGCTAACCTTGGAGTACCCTCTGTTTCTGAAATTCTCAAGGATCCTGTGGGGAGCTTCTGGGTGAACTTTGCCTCTCGTTCGTTGTAGGTGGTAGATGCAGTGACAACTTCCTTGATTGTAAATTTGCTGGACTGTGTCGTAGCTGTAAGCATGTTGAGTGTAGAAGAGAAAGGTTGCCTTATGTTTGCACCCCTGTAGGGAAAAGCCTGTGTAGCCGGCGTGCTTGCCGCAAACCCTTTGTTGTAATGCGACGGAAAGTTGCGCTTGGGCTCTCAAGGATATTCGGCCCTTGACCACCTGGCCCCATAAGCCCCTGGATATGCAAGTCTTCTTGTCTGGCTACCAAAAATTTTTCGTAGCCATCAGTGTTCTTTATCGTTCCGTTTTACCCCTAACACCCGTTGAAGAGCTCCAAAAGTGCTTGGTATCCTTTCGAAACAATGTTCCACTTTTTAAAGCCTTGTTTTGTTGCTTTCATAGTTCGCAAGGCCTGTGGGTTAGCTGTGTGCGTGTAACAAGTAGACGCCCTTTTTTTGTTCAATTTCGGGTGGAAGTGAACCCAAAGTTTGGTGTGCCTCCATACCACTATAATTGTTTCCTTCTCCAAGTGATAAAAGTCTTTCAATGCTCAAGCAAACGGCAACCGTTATTTGTAACGCCTAGGTGCAAGTTGCACCAATTGAACGCACGTGTAAATGTATTTCCGATGCGTGTATGTCCCCGGGCCCCGCAATAAAACAATTTTTTACCTTGCACACTGCGTTCTCAGCTTCACTTCTACATTGCAAAGCAGGTATAAGCTGCAATAAGGGATGTCCAATTCATGTCCCAAAAGCTCTTTTTCAGGGACTTCCCGAGGATGTCAGTTAATGTTGCATCTGGGAAGTTTTTAGAACTTGATTTGGATGTGGTTGGGATGTCCCTGGGAACTCCCAAACCTCCCATGTTGGACATCCTACGTATTACCTTAGGATGTCTGTGTGTTGTCTGGGTCCTTTCATTAAAAAAAAAGTTTCAACAGATGTAGTTTAAAAATACACTCAACCAACCACCAATCATGAATAATGCATTGATTTGACCTTAGCAAAGAACACCTATGAAATAATTAGAGGTGCGGTAAAGTGCATTTCACTTTTCTCCGGGTTCCCTCTTTGTAGAGCCGCGTGTGTGATTCAAGTGACATCGTATGGGTCATAGTTGCTGTCCTTTACAGCTTCGCTTTCCAACGGCCTTCGTAGGGTGAATTGGCGCGCATTTTTTAGGATGATAGATAAATGTACCTTTCCACTAGCACACGGCAGTTTCATTTTGCTTAGTAGGTCATCATTCTTCCGGGAGAGATCATTAAACGAGGGCACTAGTTTCTGTATGTCTAGTGTCAAAGGAAGAGGGGTGTTTGCGCCGGCTTCATTCGTGAAACTGGGGCTAATGCCGGGCTAAGAACGTAATTGGCAAAGGTGCAGTCGAAGTGGCAAAAAAAGGTAAGCTGTTATAGAGGTCACTTATGAATGATGAAAACTTTATAAATGGTGATGACGTGACAGTGGTGTAGTAAAAAACTAATCTCACCTAGGGAGGTCTGCTGGAGAGCATTCGTCAAACAAGCCGTTTTAATTGAACGTGGTCACAGGCGTTAATGCACAAATACAATAAATAGAAATGGGAGAACAAGTACAAACACAAAAAACCATTTTCAAAAGACAAGGAAACCGCCAAAACTAACTTCCGACAAAGAAACGGGCTCGTGAAAACGCACCTAAGATGCTGCAAGATATCTCCCCGTTACCATTTCTTTAAAATTTATTTATGATTGTTAATATGCGTTCCTCATTTATGTGGTATTTCGCAGCAGTGTTTCGTTTATTTAGCAATTATCGTCCAAACTATGCATCATTTTGTGGGCGCACTTCATTGCAGTGAACCATTACATGCTTTTGTTAGCTGGCTCTCCTCGTACCGTAGGCTCAATAACGTCATACATGCATGCGGCGCACAAAAAACAGAAAGTGTTGAAAATAACGAAAATGATTCTTTGTAAAGTGGAAATTTGGAATGAGACATTAACATATTTCGTCCTTATTCTAATAAACGCTTCACTGCAATTTCCGGGATCCTGCAATTGCTATACAAACGCCTCACTTTATCTTAAGAGATTCTACAGCTTCCAGTAAAATAACTTACCTTGATTATGCAAGTGCTGCTAGGGCCTCCTATGAAAACATGCAGAAATTAACCAAGTAAAAAAAAAAAAGATCGAGAAATGCAGACGGGCAAAATGGGGATTTTGTTCAACATCCTTACGTAACGATGTGTTCTATCTTAGGGAGTTTCTATACCTAAACTGCACATGGCGAAGGAATATCAGGAAAGCGCCATTGCACAAGCACTATTCAATCGAGGAGGCTATACTTGTGTATTTAGAGAAACCGTCGCTACAGTAATTACTTCGATTCACTCTACAGCAGGATGGAAGCAAGTGCAGCTGGGACGTTTTGAGGAGAAAAGTAATGCTTATACAGGTCAAATAGCCATTGTTGGCTTTCAAACACAATTGTCTTTTCAGCAATTCAAAACTACGGCGTAAAAAATCAATGTGGTCCTTTTTTTAATATACATGCTTTTAATGGTGGATTGTTCGGAAAAAAAGTGGCTCACGGACACTTGAGGAGTGCGAAAAATCTGTAAACAAGGGCAGGAAAACCGTCAATTGTTTTCTTCCAAGAGAAGAGTTCGGCGGAGAGATATTCTGGCGGATCAACCACAGTTGTGTCCGGAGGCGTTTGGAAATCATCTGTCTGTTCAATAATTGATAATTTTGGTTACGTGAGGCGATGATAAATGTTGATTTGAGAAGATTTTGAATTAAAGTACGTTTAAAAACTTTTATTGAAAACAGTTAGTGCAAGACATCTGGTTGAGCAGTTTGTGTATACTGTTCTAGGTACTTGGTGTTCCAAATCACTTTATGCTGATACAAAATAAGCACTGTGTTGTCCAACTCTATACCACAGAAGTGTAACTCCAAAACGACACTGAGGTTACGTGACAAGCTCACAGTTATCAAAAAAACTCGGGGTCGCTGGCGTCGTTGGCCTTGATGAAATCGTTGACTTTTTTCAGGAACTTGACCCGATCAAAGTTGCCTTTGAGAAATGATGTGCAAGATGAAATGCCCGCGTCGTTGTTGACGTCGTAGATTGCCAGGGTAACGTTTCCAAGCGGAAACGTTGCAGTCACATTGCACACCTGTAACAGTATACACGGCAAAAAATCGCAGCTAACCCTGTTTTGGAAAAGTGGTGTAGTTGCGTAATGTGAAAAAAAAATTCAGATTTAAATAAAAGATGTAAGCATGGGGACACACTTTACTGTGCTAGTCTTAAAAAAATGTCACATGAAAGTGCAAATATAGGAGTTATACTCGGAGAACATTGAAACCGTTCGGTAGATCTACTTATTGAATTGCGGAGGCAAATAACCTCAGGATAATTAATACCTTCTCAAAACAAAATGGGAAATTGAGATAGAAAGTTCAAATGTTATAACAAAGAAATATACTTCTATGTAAAGACAACACATTTATTGTGCAGGACTTGAAGGTGCTAGGACGGATTAGAAGCCGCGCCTATGTTAAGAGCAATGTTAGGCTGAATCTCAATAGAGACAGAAAGAAACTTGTGAAGAGTAGGAAACTCAGCATACAATCTGTCAGACCCAGAGTAAAGGAGCTTAACACAACATTTGAAAACAAATTCGCCATTTGAACTTGGGGAAAGTAGGACAGTGTTGACATGCTAAGTAAAACACCAACCACGGCAATCACCAAGTCAGGAACAGCTTTGGGAGAACAAGGCTCTCGGAAGACATGGCGAATTATATCAAAGCGAAGGAATTGGTACCGCAACGTAACGATAAGAAAATGTGAAGTACTGTTCATCAAATTGAATGAAAGGAACTGTCAGAATTGAATAACAGAAGAAAAACAAACGCCATTTGTGCGTTCAAAATGTTCGAAGAAACTATACAGAGAAGAGGAAGTTTAAAAGCAATTAGGAAGCTGGGTACTGACAAAAAATTGCCCCCACCTCCCCGAAGGGAATCGTGAGGAAGTGCGAATGCATTTCTTGCGCCGAGAGTACACGGCGTAGTAATTCTGCCATCGCCTTGAGAGGGCGCAGTACCGGCGAGGGGGAGGTGTCAGGCGAGGGGAGAGGCGCGCGCCGAGGGTGAGTGCAAACCTAACGGGGGGAGAGGCGCGCCAGCTGCAGAGCATGTGACGTCAACGGGCGCGAGGAGAGGGGGAGCAGACGCAAAGGCGCCAGCGCGCGGTCACGTGGGAGTGTGACGTCACGGCGCGAGGAGCGGTGCGGGAGCCGGCGCGGGCGCGCGCAGCCACGGCGCGAGAGGCGGAGCGCGCGCGGGTCACGTGGGGTGTGACGTCGCTGCGCCGTTGCTACAGACGCTCCTCTCCGCTCCTCACGCCGTTGCTAGGGGAGAGGAGGAGGAGCAATGCGGACGGCGGATTCAGGGTCGCTTATAAAGTGCATCGCACTTAAAACAGCTTGTACGCACTCACAGACGGAAAGCGCAACGTCACCCACGGCATGAAATAGCTCATACAGTTATAGGATAAAATCTACACCACAATTTACAGCGGCGACAGTTAGACCCGTGGAAACTACTGATCCCAGAATGTTAGCATGCCGTGTGCGACTAATAACTGACGAGAAAGTAAATATTCATGGGGCGGAAAGGAAAAAAAAAAAGCTGAAGGTCCCCGAGGCATAATCACCGATCTTTTAAAGAACGAAGATGCATTGTTGTACAAATGCTTTCACACCTATTTTGGAATGACGCGAGGAAAGTAAAGCTTCCATGTAGAAAAACGCCAACATGATTCTCAGTCACAACAAGGGAAGATCTGCGAGAATCTGGAGAACATCCTTACGGCGGATGAGCTCGACGTCACATTTTGAGCGGCCGATCAATACAACAACCCGAACCGCAACACGTTGGCGCAAATTCACCGCAAAATCGACCTCCTCTAACGAGTCGCCCAAAATTCCCCCACAAGACGCAGCCTCAACGAAGTACTTACTCCCGTTCCGACAGGGCAGAGGCGGCAACTACCGTCGTACCCCGGCTTCCACAGCTGACAAACCGGTTTTTTGAGGTGACCTCAAGTGTTAGGCGGGCTTTTGGGAACAATTTGAGTAGACCACCCCATATCAGCAGCGTCCTTGCTCTCCACGTCGAAGTTTTATTATATACGCCATTACGTGATAGGGGAGGCGGCCGCTTAAGTCACAGGGTTATCAACCATGGAGTACTGGTTTGCGGATGCTGTAGAAGCTCTTACGCAGCGGTATGCGGATCCGAAGAAGATCCAGAAGCATCATGTTTCCGCGCTAAGGTATCCGCCTGCATTAAAATCGTCTGCCTCACTTAAAGGTGGCTCAGATGGCTTTAGGATGCTACTCCGATAAACATCCGCTTCTTGAACGCCCTGAACGTGCCAGCTTCTAGCTCCTCGGCCATGCTCGTTGATATTTTGCATCAGACACTCCCACACGACATCGTTCTGAGGTACACTAAAGAGAAGCCACACTAAGCGCTCAACACATCTTCAGCACACTACTCGCCTCCAGCTATTCCATCTGTAGAACTGAACTCCTCCTCAGGACGACTCGCTTCCAGTCAATTTATCGGCAGCGTCGACTGAGTCGGACGCTAAACTGAACGAACTGCTCAGCTTTGTGAGGATTGACCTGGACAGTCGCGAGCAGTGCTGCGGGTTCCCCCAAAGACAGTTTACTGACAACCGCACAGAAAAGCAGTGAAACGATCTCCTCGTGGCGCAGGGCTTAAACCTTTCTCACCTCAAAAAAGGCGTGCGTCGTGCGGCGGGAGGCATGCAACCAGCACCTGCGACCCTTCGTATAAAAACAATACCACCGACGGTGCGCCGGGAACTACAGGGTACGTATCGGCCATGGCTCGAGCCGGTAAAGGGAACGAACAGCGACACGTTTGCGCTAAGGCTAACGTGTGTATTTCCTGAGGGCCCGAGAGTGGTCGAGAAACGACGGAAGAAGCCATATGAAAGCTTTTTACCAAGGTAATTGTTAACCGCATAAGTGACAGGCGGAAACAGCCTGGTTTTTGAAAAGGGTATTTTATAATATATCACCCTCACAATTAAATATGTCAGCAATTTTTGGTTTTTGTAAATCATGTCCTACCAATTGCCTCCGTTTACACTATCCTAACTATAACGGGTGGAACTTTCGTGCAATCTGCCTTATTGTGGAAACGTAGGGTGTTATAATACTGACCATAATCTTCCTTATTTTTCGTTTTTTGTTTTTTTTTTCAAAATATTCCTCGAACAATTATCTAAATTTGCGCCATTATACCTATTACCAATGGGACGTTTGCGAAATTTGCATTATTGTGGAAATGCGGGGTGTTACAATTGTTACCCCAGTTTTTCAATTTTTTAAGTTTTCTTATATTTTCATATTTTCGAAAAATTTGTTGCAAAGTCTCGTGGTTTATATTATTACAACGATTACAGGTGGTACTTTTGCGAAAAGTGCCATATTGTGTTAATGCAAGGGCGTTATATGTTCGGTAATTTCCTTAATGTGTATTATATTTCTTACTTTTTTGTAAGTTTTTGAAAATTTCTTTCGACCAATTCATTTATGCTATTACAATGATTACAGCTGGCGCTTTCGCGAAATCTGCATTATTGTGGAAATTCAGGGCATTACACAGGTGCTGGCTGTGGGGGGGTACTCGGCATACATACATACATACATACATACATACATACATACATACATACATACATACATACATACATACATACATACATACATACATACATAAGAAACTTTATTTGCACCAGTCAAAAACACAGAGAGTAACCCCCGTGCCCCCCTCCTCGCCCAATTAGTCGGCCTGGATCCCTTGTGACACGGTGGCTTCTAAGGCGAGACCGATGACTGCGCTGATGCTTGAGGTTCGGCTTAGTAGTAGGACCTCCCACGATGCAGTATTTGTATAGCCTCCTGCGCTGCCCAGCGGGCGCTGCGCAAGCGGCTTCCGGGCAGTACTTCCGGGTAGTACAAAGCTGCGCGGGTCCCATAGGATACCGTGTTGACAGAAGCAAAATGAGCTTGATGCTCCCGATTGTTTTGCGACATGGTCACCAGCCCATCCCCGACGGGTCCGATCTCTTCTGGCGATCAACTTGGCATTAGGGGAAAAAGCTTTGCAGCGTATAAATACGTCTACAGCACTTACGAAAGTACCGGAACGGTGACGGGCGCTCTTTCCACTCGCAGGTTCACCGATCGATGGTCGTATGAAGTGAAATTTGAAGTGAAACTTCTAGTGTAACTAATACTCTAGGTGAAGCACTTTTCAGCAACAGCCGATCAGAAAAGAAGAGTGACTCAATCGGTGATGATCGCGCTTTAAAAAGCCAGCGAGTCCGGCAGACCGCAGGCTCGTCTGCTCTGGTGCGCCGCTCTTTTGCGTACCTGCGCACTATGTGTGCACTTTCATTTAACAGTGATCGTTTGCGTCACCGTTACGAATACGTGGTGCAGGGTTAACGTGCCGTTTTGTTGCGTGTATCAGTGACAAAATTCAGCGAGCGTCAGAAGCGTGAAATCCGTTTGCGATTCCAAAATTACTGGCCGTAAAACGTAGGGCGAACCGAGAGGGGCGCTCGCTTTCCTTGTTTGCGCTCACTTTACTTAATTACGCTGTTGTATCATATATTCCCCTTGCGCACTTAATAGGCTAGAATGAGGGTCAGCAATGTTTTGAAGTGTAGGGCCGAGTTGCATGCAGCCTACACGGTGGAAGGCTGGATGGTAAATCGGGTAAGATGGGCAGGGGGGCTTTGAATGCTAAGCGAAAAATTCAGCGAATCGGGCAATAACACTTGTCAATAATCTGGCGAAGTGTGAAGATGGGGGAGAATTCAACTGGAAGCGACAAATTTTCTGTGCTTGTTTCGCTGTCTAACTCCATTTCAGGACAAAACTTGGCGTGTCGGCGTTCAAATTGTTAGCGACGAAGATAACCAACAGAGTCAGTGATGATCGCATGTAAATATTTGGGGCCAGCGCCGCGTATGCGGCTGTGTTATGTTATGTAATGCAAATATAGAAGTACACATTCTGCAGGCAGCGGGCGTGCGATTTGGTGATTGTTTTTGTGTCCTTTAATGGCGATTAATTGTTTATTTCACGCAACGCCTCACCTACTCGCTAGTTATACATATACCGTGCATTTCGTAAATCGTGCGGGGTAAAATGTTACGCAACGATCATTTAGTTTCCGAAAATATAAAACAACAAATTTCCACTTGTTTTCAAGCGGTGTCAGCCAGCAGTGTCAGCTGAGTCGCTGCGCATTCTTGGGTCGCTTGCATCTCCCGCTCAAGCAACCTTTTGCAGCTACACAGCGTTCCGTGTTTATGCTACCTCCGTGAAGTGTTCCTTTGAAGCAAAATGGAGAAGACGAGCTAGTTGGTTTCGCATTTCCATGAGTGAAACTTAAGCGCAAAAATTTTGCACAGGGACGAGAAAGGGGAACGACACAAGGCGCTTACTACCAACTGAAAGTTTTAATGAAAACGAATACACATTTATACCACCCCCGACCGAACAACCCAGCACGTGTGCCCTTCGCACATGCGTACGGCCGTACAAGAGAACCGCTCCATTCCCTTCTCGTTCTCTTCTCCTTTCCCTCACCCTCTACCCCCCTCTCCTTGAGAAGTTTGCACTTCTTTATCTAAAATACTGAGCGAACGGGTGACTTATACAATCGGGACCCTTAATCCGGATATGGAAGGCTTCTCAAGTTCCCTGGTTGCACGGTCTCACCATACATTGGCACCATACATGCTGGATGTACGCGCCCCGTTCTAATAAGCCACTGTTGAACTTCGCTTCTTTTCATTCCAAGCTGGTTATGAACGGGATTGCCCACAACGTGTCTCAAGTCCGCAGTCAGCAAGTCCTGTTATCATTTGGCGCAACAAAGCTTGTATGCACAAGTAGTTCAGGCTGGAGAAACGCAGGGTTTCCCCTCTCCGTCCTCCAGGCAATCTGTCAGCGTCTTGTGGTACCAGTTGAAAGGGTTCGCGCCTCACATAACAGATACCGACCAGAGCAAAAAAGTGGCAGTCATTTCCCTATGTACATGCGCTGTCGCATCGCCCTCAAGAAGACTGCTGACAGATTTGGCGTCAAGGTGGTTTTCTCGGCCAGAAACAAGCTGGGGCAGTTTATGCGCCACGGTGAGCAACAGGCTCGATTCCTGGGGCGATTCCCCCCCACGAGGTTGTTTGATAAAACACGGGCTCCAATTTGTACGTTGCATGGCTAATGTTGGTGTACTGCATTCCCATGTCCCTGTGGCCGGGTGTACGTCGGCCAGACCGGCCGCTGTCCTAATGTACGCCTGAGGGAGCATCATTCCTCTTTGAAAGGAAAGCCCTACACACACCTGGCGCAGCACTGTTTAAATGCGCTTATCAGCCACGTTGTCAGCCACACTTCACGGACACGGTAGTAGTTTTTAAGCACAGAGACCGTGCCACCAGGGAACTTGCAGAAGCTTCTTATATCCGGATTAAGGGTCCGATTGTATAAGTCACCGTCGCTGAGTATTTTAGATAAAGAAGTGCAACTTCTTAAGGAGAGGGGTAAAGGATGAGGGAAAGGAGAGAGAAACGAGAAGGGAATGGGGCGGTTCTCTTGTACGGCCGTACGCATGTGCGAAGGGCACACGTGCTGGGTTGTTCGGTCTGGGGTGGTATAAATGTGTATTCGTTTTTATTAAAACTTTCAGTTGATAGTAAGCGCCTGTGTCGTTCCCTTTCTCGTCCCTGTGAAAATTTTGCGCTTAAGTTTCACTCATGGAACTTTCCTTTGTCGACCGCACGCAAGAAGAAAGACGGTAATCGTCGTCAGGAAGTTAGACCGCCCGATCTGGCGTTTCTGTCCCACGCCGCGACGACCGCACAGCTCGCCAAAAGAAAGCCGATAAATCGGCTTGTTTGAGCGGATATTATTTTGTTTAGCCTCTACAACTACTTTAAGGGCTATTTCATACAGTATGCAGTCATTTAGACGCACCATAAAGCGATTAAACTAAGTACAACCAAGTTCCACTCTGCCTTGTAACTGAAAACGCCTGGAGGGCGGCTGGGGTCGTCTGCTTTTGTACTACCCGGCGGCGTCGGCCACTAGGGGCGCTGCATGTTGCCAAAACTCCAGCGCAGGAGGCCTATAAGGTTTGTTGTGAGAGGGACACGCCGTTGTGAGAGAGGTGCGCGACGCCGTTAGAGTTCTTGCATCTAGAGTCGTGTACTTTTGGGTGCCATTTGCTGTATAATAAAGGGTTTGCGAAGACCCGGTTTGTAATTTCCTCCAGTAGGCCTCTTCTTTCCTGCTAAGCTGTGGATTAGCCGGGGGAAGTCCCTTACGCGCTAGTCTATAACGTTGGGTAATTTCGTGAAAATTTCGAGTTCGTCTGCCCTCAGGGATGGTTGTACAAACGGTCTAGGGCATCGTCGGTGATCGACTGCAAACTAAGACCTCGGGCGGTCGCATGTGCCTTTTCGTTCCTGATGAGACCCCGATGAGCTGGAGCCCAAATAAGCGCAACCTGTTCGGCTGTCACTTTTGCATTCGCGAGAATGTTCAGGCAACACTAGAAAATCCTGCCTCGGTCGTAACTTCTAATAGCTGACCTAGAGTAGCTAACTATTACCCTCGTTCCTGACCTGCCCTTAGTCAGCGCCAGGGCGATGGCAGCCTCCTCTACTTCTTGCGTGTCGCTAGTAAGTATTGTGCATCATGAGTGGAGAACGCCATCTCCCGTCACTTCCAATGCCGTGTAGGCTTTCTTTCTTAGGTGTTCTGCGGCGTGGGTATATAGGACGTCCGGCTGCCTCCGTATCTGATTTGCAAGGCGATGGCCCTGCTCCTACGTCTGCCCTCGTGATATGCCGGATTCATGTTTCTGGGTTGGGGCGATAACGTTATGTTTTCTCTAACATAATTAGGGAGGTCCTTCATGCCCTTAGCAATCTCTTGGATTTCTAGCCAAGTAGTTCTAGTATTATCCGACCTGTTCTACTGCATAGCAGTCGTTGTTGCTGCGACTCCTTGGTTGCCTCGATGAGCTCATCTAAGGTGTTCAAGATGCCTAGGCAGAGTATCTTGGCCGTCGAAGTGTTCGGGGGAAGACCCAATGCACTTTTAATTCCTTTTCCTATGATAATGTCTAACTTACTTTTCTCTGCCTTGGTGAGTTTCTGGGTTGGGGCAACAAACAGAATCCGGCTAACGCCAAGGGCCTGAAACAGCCTGAGGAGGTTTGCTTCCTTCATCCCACTGTGTTTGTTGATAAAATTTACCTTCCTACAGATTTGCTCTATACTGTTTTCTAGTTTCCTAATTGTATCTATGTTCTTGCCATTTGCCTGGAGAAGAATGCTACGCTTTAAAAGGCAGGCGCTCCGTATGGAGCGGTGTTGGAGACGCGCTCTTCGGGCTGCGCTGCAATCATAGTTTTAGAGCGGCCTCGCAGCCGAAGGGAACGAATCTGTCGGTAGGGTTCTCCCGCTAACCTGAACAGCGTCACAAGGCGTAAATTTGGGAAAACAGTTCTGCCCCAAAATATTCCGCATCAGGGTTGGCTGCCGCCGATGAGAGCGGGTGCGATCATAACAAGCAAATGCTCAAAGCGTTCATCATAGCCCATTCGTTTTATTCCGTTATCCAGAAGCTGGTCCATCCATTTTCAGTGGGCGTGCCGTAAAAATACTTCCCGCACGATTTTAGACGCTAAATAAAATACTGCTCATGTATTCTTAGATATTCGTGAAAGCTCGCGTCTGCCAGTATCGTTCCTATCGCAAAATATTGTGTGAATAGACCCTATTATTTTCTTTTTGGGTATTCGCAATTCGCCGTATACAACTGCAGAGAGTATGCAGTGTCGTTTTTAAGGGCGTGAACCACACATATTTACCCGTCAAGACCATATACCACCTGTTAACGGAAAAAGTAGTTGGCATGGTGTAGCTTATTGCATCAAACGCGTAATAGACCTTATGCGAAATTGCTTGGTGATCTAGCAACACTGATGTAAACGAGACCGTCGGCCATATTGGTACGGGCGCCGATCGGGAAGTCTCGTATTGTTTACTGTGGAAGAGTAGGTGACGGTAACGCGGTATGGCTCAAACTGGACGGCGTTTTCCGGCTCCCGACCGCGGATTGTGGACGAAGGACTTGTCTGCGCTGCCGAATGTGTCTGAAGACTCATACCACTCGGGGTGCCGCGCCAAAGACCCATCCGAGCGGCAGCGGAGGAGGGCCTGCCGCCTAGCCACCGAGGCCCATTGCTCGCCTTCATCGGTGCGGACAAACACGTGCGACTCGCAGTAAGTAAATCCTTCTTTGTTTTTACTTGACGCGAGTTAAGCGGTATGAGCATTTGTATAGCACTTTGTTCACCGTTGTTTACCATGCAAATGCGTAGCGGCGACCCTGTTGCAGTAACCCTGAAAAGAGGAAAGCGACAATCGCCAGACCGTACCGCTAGATGGATTGGATGGATTAGGTATTTTCAAATGCTGTACATCGAATTTACGGGATGATTTTTGGCGAAGATGTTTACGGAAAGGTTGTGGCCGTTTTCCGTGTTAAGCAAGATACAAGAGTGTTAAGCAAGATACAAAATCTGGTCAATTTCAGTCTGTTCCTTGCGGCCACTTCTTTCTGCTCTATCCATTTACGTAGTAACTGTAGCGACTAGTCCTGTTCTTCCCTGAGTGCTGTTACTGTTACTCTCTCTGTCCTTGCCGGTCGGGCCTCATCCATGTGCTCAGCAGCTGCTTTTGCTCCCGGAAAAAAGTGGCAGGCCCTATGTTGTGTGCTTCACGTTTGAGACTGACAGTGGGGCGATTGTGAGGCAGCGTGCGATTGCCCGGCGGGTTGCAGTGGAGCATGGAGTCACATCCTGGCTGCTGTGCACCTACCCGCCCTCTTGCGAGACCGAAATTTTTAAGAGGCGCCACCGGAGCTTGCGTGCACTGAGCTGCCACAACAGTGGGGACGTCCGAGACAGCAGGGCATCAAGCCAGTGGGTGTCCAGACATTGACTGGAGAAGCCCGCTAGAAAATGGCCCCTCCCTTCCCTTGCCAATGCGTCTGTTTGATGGACGTCGAGTACAGGAGCAATGCGAGCAGCAACAAAGTGCCGTGCAGGCGCTTGGGAGAAAACTTGGTAGCCTTGGGAATGGGTGTTTTGCCCCAGTTGTGCTGGCCTCCCGCTCCTCCTCCTCCCCCCCCTTCCCCCCCCCCCCCCCAGTGACAGAAACAAGGACTGGCATGGCACCTGAAGCGTCACCTATGAGCTACCAGCAAGCATTCATTTCACATTTCGCCGTGGTCATCTCGCGAGCACGCAGAGGCTGGGCAACGTCGTGTTTACTAGACCGCGGCATGCAGGGTGCACAAATGCTTCCCTTGTTCCATTTATATCCACAGTTTGCTATACTGTACGCGCTATAAATTAGCGAAGTAGTTTAATTTACTGGGATGTTCACTGTGCATACAAAAAATGCAAAAGCAATCAAGCTGATGCGCGGGCGGCCTGATGTACCTCTGTGCTTTTTCTGTTTTTTTTAATAAAACTTGAAAATTGTCTCAGCTACCTACATCAATGGCCACTATCATTACGTCGGAGGCATGCATGCAGCATGTGACAAACTAGAGGAGTGAGTGTGTATTTTAGGCGCAAAATATTCGACAGTAAATACATCGTAGCTAAAATGGCAATAGGCACCAAGTTAACTGTGACCTTTCAGCCAGGCAAATCGAAAAACCAAGTGCAAAAGCTCGAATTTTCCACCGTTAGATCACCAACAGTGTACGCCACTTCTGCAACGATACGCGGCTAAATTCAACGTAAAAGAAACCAACAACACACTCCCATACCGTGCGCGCCCGCCAAAGAGGAAAATTTCAACAGCGCCGTGGACGGCGTAGTGCGGCAAGAAAAGTTTGTTTACGGCCCTAGGTAAGATAAAGGCTCGTGTAGTGGCTAAGCGGCACCATTTAACAATGAACTGAAGCGGGCGCAGAGCCAGAGGGGCGAGTAAAAAAACAGCCTAATTTTGGCAACGTGTGGTACTGTTTTCCCGGTCGAGAGGCCGCTGTCAGTCGCATGAATAGGTGGCGCACGCTCAGGCTTCATTTAAAATACAAAGGCTGTACCACAGAACTCCAACGCAGCTGTATTTTTCATCCGGACAGTGACGACGGAATCCCGAGCTTAGCGAACCAACGAGAAATATTCGCTCCCAGCGCACCACGCCCATGTCACAAAGGTTGTTCGCCGCCGGCATAGTTCGCGTCAGAAAGTTCGTTGAAAAGCGTGGAACTTCACTTTCATTTCTTCATTGGACCGGTATTTCCGCATTGCATGCACTGCGGCACGAAGCAATGCTCCGGCATTGTAGTCCATCACCAAGAGCAGTCAATGCCCACCTTCTATGTTTTGCTAATTGGTTTCGGTTTCAACGACCGTACTAAATGGCGGACCTAGTTACCGGGGTCGACGTGAGATGGCGGGGCATATTTTGCATAGGGACCGGGCGGCCGTTGCATGGCAATACCGTCGCTTCAGCGAACAGCGCCGCCAGTGGCGAACCGCTCGTCAGTGGAATGCCGGTGGCTGTCAGCGCAGCGTTATTGTGCATGGCTTTCTGTGGTTTTTCTGCGGTGCGCCTTGTAAATCGTACATAAACACAAGGACCTTTTTCAAATCGGTAAATCTTGAGCATGGATGTGACCTTTAAGGCTTGCCATGTGTGGGATGTGCGCCCATACTGAGCATTTACAAATAGCAGACGACGCTACAATGCGCCAAGATGGAAGTGAAGCTGGAAGTGAAAGTCCGTTCCTTCATGCAATTTTTTCATGCCTGCATGCACTTTCGCGTATCAAGGAGTATATTTCAGCTAAATGCTCCCACAAAGCCGGTGTGTGCAACCGATCCAGGAATGCTGCGGCGCTGGCCTTTGGCAGTTGATGACTAAATGGCGTCGTAAACAAGCGAAAGACAAATTTGGGGGATGCCATCTAAGATTTACCTCAAAACAGAAATTGTGATGGACTACGCTTCCGTAACATCATTATCCACGTCTGGAACGTGTTTAATTTCACAGAAATGATCTTACTACAGTCATCGGGGATCGTTTAATTACTTAATAAATATCGCATGACAGTAGAACGTCATTGCTCGTCGTGGAGAAGCATTGCTTTACAAGAATTGCAATGGTTGCTGGCTAGTTGGTTAATGGTTTTTCAAAAACCAATTCCTGCGTGGTTGAAGGACGCGAGACAGGAGGGTGCCCGAAACCTGTACTCAGTTTCACAACTGAATGCTGCGGTCGGTTTACAAGCTGCCACCTAAGCTTGAAAAGCATGCGCTCCTCCGTCTAAAGACGATGATCTGTTGCAAAGATTTCTCGTGTGGGTTTCCTTGGTTGCCCTCTGGATTTAAACTTTTACTAGTTGAGCTTCGAATTTGCCCAGCACGCAGTTTGGTGTATTGATCGCAGCGTCCTTGACTTGACGTTCTCATTCGATTTCGCAAGGAGAAGGCTTTGCGTTCAACCATCTTAATCATTAGACGGAGGGATAGATGATTTTGCTGTTTAATTTTGAACTTCCATGCACCCCTCTTCAAATTAAATCTAAATTTTTCCAGCGTGTCGGAAATGCGTCTGTGCTGGAGGACTCGGGCTGTTGCACGCATATTTGAGGCAACTAATCCCGCGTTTTTGGTGTCTTCACAAGGCATGACACGATTTTTTATGTACTCTGTAAATTATACTTAAGTATTAAAAAACACTGTCGGACATTAACACTGTCACATGTTTTTAAATATCGGTGCCAGCCTTTATTCCACGCAGGTGGTAAAATGGGAAGAGCAGGAGGGCTGGTTTGTAGCTTGGACTGTTGGGTGGGTGAATAAATTTGGCTCTTGATAAAATGACCACCACAAACGTGGGATTTTCCACTTCGGCTTTCAGGCTCCCATGCTGTCACAGTGTCGCTCACAAAACCGAAGGCACAAAGCTCACGGTTACAGAAAGAAAGTGTAAACTACCGCAGCATTTCTACGACAACACGGTAAATCCATCTCGTGCGCAATTGCCTTTCTCTTCAAAGCACACGTATCGGAGTATCCCAGCGCTAAGGCTGGCGTGGAAACCGTGGGCATTGAAACCAGTGCAGATAATTTAAAGTGGCAGAAATCAATGATAATATTCCTAATAGTTTATTCCTACTCAGATCACGCGGAGCCATGCGCAGAGCGCTGAAAAAAGCGCTTATGTCAGTGTAGCCCGTTACCAAACTTAGAAGCGTCAAATAAGTTTATGTAGCCGGTAGTGCATTTAAGAAGAATTTAATATATTATTAGTAGTTTTATTTGTACTCAGAGCGGGTGGAGCCAAGCGTAGAGGGCTGCAAAAAGTGCTCATGCCATTGTAGCCGGTACCCAACCTTAGAAGCGTCCGACAAGTTTACGCAGCCGTTCTTGCATCTAAGAACCCAACACATCTGTCAAGACTTTGTTTCGCACCACATATCCGCACACAACCCCAATAAAACATTTAAATGTACCGAAGCAAACGCAGAAAAATCAACGGGAGGCTGCGTAGTGCAATGCCCCGGCTCATTCCACTAACGAAGGTAGCGCCGAGTGGTGGCGCCACCCGTCCAGCTTCCCGCGTCCCATAGTGTTATTAGTTGATGTGACCGAAGGCTGCTAAAAACATGAAAAATTGTATTTTAGAAACACCTCTGAGCCAGTCAATTACAAATTATTCTTTCCGTAAAATGACAGCATTAGCTACTAGAGCAAATGCTTCCTCTCGACCTTCGTGACGGAGATTGATTTTCTATTTGCGGAGTAATTTCCCCAAAAAATGCATTGTAAATACAGTAAAATATGTGATAGTATTTTTCGCGAACACGGTTAAACTCAAGTTTGTTTTCTTTTCTACCAGGAGGCCATTATTTGGTACTCTCGAAGCATTGGAGTGTGTGCCGTGAAGAAACGAGGAAGCTGAGGTGGTATTTCTGCAGCTGTTTCGGTGAATACGTGGTTATCCCTATCAAATTACCTCGTTAGCGAGTTTCGCTCTTACAGTGCAGCCATTTACTTTGCTTCTAGCTATAAATGCGTTCACTCCGCAGATTGCTCAAGTCACCGAATAAAATTAGATTTTCAGTGGTTATAAATGACGAAGAGGAATTGTCTTGAATGATGTCGAAGAACAGTAGTCAGGAGTAGCTTCATGCTCACCGTGTTTTGAAGACTTCTCTTATGGTTGAATAAAAAGCTGTATCCCAGGCTCTTGTCATACGTCATAACGATATCATAGCGGGCGTAGTATTCAAGGTTGGTATTGTATTTCGAGTTGGGGATATCACACATCTGTGAAAAGAAACGATTGAGACTTAATGTACGTTTTTCAGTGGCGTTTATTCTTAGTGCCTTGTAAGACATTATATGTGGCCCTTTTTAAAAAACTGCACTTTTAGGCATTGATCAAATTGTTTAGAGTGTCTCAATCTGCCACGAAACAAAGCAAACGAGGTGTGCGTATTAGCCGTCGCTAAGATAAAACAGGGTTGACAGTACTGACTCTGGTTTTTGCGTCATCGATTACTGATATTTCAAAGCCTCTTATTAGTGTCACCTTTAGGAGTATGAATCTCTGGGTGGAAGAAGAATCAAACAGCTATTAACCCATGGCAGGCGTTGCAAACTTTCATTTGCAGAGTTCTCGCATAGGAACCTGGAGAGAGTGTCTCGACTCGAAACGACATCGAAACAACTTTTACATCGCGTCCAGGCAAGCAAACCTATTGGCAAATTTGGAATGTGCACCGCACAAATATAGCGTGCAGGTGGGTACATACGATAAACGAAATAAATTACAAAAATACCAGTACTCGCCGTATTTACTGGGCTGCGGATAGTCAGAAAGAATCGGGCACTGGTGGGAACTTTGTTCCACATATCAATAACACGAGTGTTTTTAGATATTTGAGAACTGCATCACAGTTTTCTAGGAAAATTACCTCGCACAAAAAAGATGGTGCTTAGTTTGACTTCCGATATTGGCCGAAGGCAGTCGTCGGTACTCAATCGAGCAGAATCGTCGCGTGTAGCTGGTGTTGACAGGGCCAGAAATGCCTCCTGAGCCGGGAGCTCCGAAGTTCACCCATCTACATTATTGTCGTACAAGCTTCGAACCAGCCATGCCGAGGCAGGTGCGTCTCCGTTTTTATACTTGCTGTCGCCCCTCCCAGTTCATGTCAGACGTACAGCAGTTGGGTGGCTGCGCCCATGATTCCGTGAGCTGGGGTGGGAACGCTGATGGTGCAGTACGAATCCCATTTTTCGCTTTGATTACTTTGTCCAGCCCAAATTGACCACGGGTTTTTCCGTGATGAGAGCCTGGCCTGAATGTTGAGATTGCCGCTTGGGCTTTCTCTTGTGTTTTTCAGGTGTCCAATGACGTGGCGGCAGTCTTCGTCATGGGTCGCTCTTCTTTCGCAGGTCTCCTCTCTCTGGTGAGGCTAGGTGCCGTGCTGCCCGTTTTGATATCTCCGTCTTCTGTGGCACTTGTTCTGCCATCGCAACTGAAATAACGCATGCTGGCCTTGCCCACCTAGAACGACGAAATCACATCGCGGTACGGTTACAATTACTGATGGAGCATCGAAACAATTGCTGCGGCTTAGCCCGGCTAGGTGAGATGTTAGAAGCGAACGCTCTCTAACCACCATTAGCCATCCGAACGCTACGCTTAGAGAAAGTTGCGTACTGCCAGCACTTGTTACCTATGCCGGTTTTGAAGCCGTCGTGGCGGACGAAAGTGGGTCGTCCAATGCCGCCTCCTAAGCAGCTGGTGGTTTTCGTCTATCTACATCTTATTCTGACGGTTAGCTTGTCGAACTTCAGCCTTTTGCCTCTTTTCCGCCGACCGCTTTCCGATTTGACTCACTAGCCGGCTGAGCGACGTCTGCAGGTTGGGTCGACCCAGCTTGCCGCTTTGACCTCTGCGATCGCACAGGGAACACAAATGCATAGATGGACCAGTCTTGTCGCTCGCTTCTTCAAGCCGCGCCAGCACTCTCCCTTCTCCTCCCTACGTCCTTCGCCTTCTTTTACCCTCCATACTGCATGCTGCAGTAGCAAGAAGAAAGAAGAAAGGGCGGCACTCACCCCTCGGCAACGACTGCTCTATTTGCAGTGGGGAGTCACGTGGTATCATTTAAAGGTAAAACACTGGCAGCTGGCGACACTCGGGGAGACATGGCGAAATAGTGCTTCCGCAATAACACCATTCCGACAAATGCAGAAGTGCGCTGTCATCGAAGACCACCAAAGCAGACTAAACTGGCAGTTGTATTATATGCATCGGCGATTGGACGTCAAAGTGCATCAGGCATATGTATACTGCTATTGTGCTTCAGAAAACAGTGGCGTGTCTCTCCGTGCTGCTAAACCATTCGTTAGAATGTCTATTTTTTCTACAGCGCATACTATAATTGCTTTGATTACTATTCCTACAGGCACTGCGGACGCTTTGTTTGATTGGTGTGATGTTTTTGGTGGAAAGGTTCAGAATTTCATAACTGGAGAATTGTAAAAGTCAAACTAGTACCGATTATACAGCGAGGGTTGAACCCGGCGCAGACGTTACAAAAGCTGATTCTAACTGCACAACAAAGCCTCAACCCACTTCTATGTACTTCGAGAATTAGTGAACAACAGTGAAATCTGTAGAAATACAAACTAAAACTTTCTATCTGCCTCTTACTTAGGTGGCAGACTGCATCCAGGTTTCTTCTAATCCCTCTGCGACCCCGAAATAGCATTTCTACCTTTCAACAGAAAGACTTATTGACGTTAGTTTAAAAGAGAAGGAGCACAACGCCGATGCACTTGGGAATGTTCATAAGTAGCCGGGCCGTGTCAGCTTTGGGGCATAATGTCTGCGGTGCGCTCTAGGTGTTAAAATAGCAATTGGGGGTGGCAAACGTTGTACTATTGTTTGTTTGGAATCTCGTACCAGGCCATACCTTCGTAGAAACCACAAATTCTAAAAACGGTATTTTTCTGTACGCACAAATGTGGACTATTGGTTGCAAACACCAACCTGTCCGCATGAGTACAAGGGCCCGCTAACCAGGGTTAATCAAAGGGAAAAGGAATAAGCTGAAAATTGCCTTGGCCTTCCTGATAAAACTGGAAGACGGAAACTCCAAGCTCAGTGGTTATGTGCTCTTGAAGTAAAAATGAGCATGAAACTTTATAAACGTTGACTGCTTGCGAGTGTTTTGAAGTCTTCTATGTTCAATTGTTTGCGTGGATTTCACAATAACGAAGGATGTTTATTATTGCGCCTGGCTATCCCGATGCGTTAGCGTTGGCACGTACCGCTCAATCTGTCGGTCCCTGCCAGGTAAATATCTGCGAGAGCCCCTCCGAATCGTTCCCTGGGAGGTTGCGCGCAGTGCGGCCATCAAACGCATTACTAATGTTGTGCATCGCCCGCCGTACCAACCTTGTCCCAGCTGCGTCTTGTGGCCAGCGCCTTGCTAACGCATCCGTTTTTTTTTCTACGTGAATGGGGGGTAATAAAAATACCATGCGCTATTTTCGCATTCTCGCATACGCGCTTGTTGTGTAGAAACGTCTGCACAATATCAGCTGAACGGTAACAAAACAAGCTTCAAAAGGTAAGCTATTCTGGGTCACAACCTTAGCTTAAGCTGTTGTACATACGTTCCACTGGCGCATTTCGGTGGACACAATATTCAGTTGGCAATAAAGCTACCGCAGCAAGTATGGCTATAAAGAGGGGAAAGTGAGACGGGCACTAAATATGATATCGTTCAAATTCCGCTGATTGTGCGCTAACGCACTGTGAAGTGTCTGTGAAAGTAAACTTTGCTATGCCAAGTTACTCCCGGTGTATATGATTTGCTTAAAATTGGACATTTATTGATCAGTTTGTATTGTTTCGGCTCGCAGGCGCATCAAACACCTGTATTAGCTCGTCGTTTGCTGTGTTCGCTTCACAATAGTATCAACTTCAAATTTTAATTCACAGTTGAAGACAGTATCATAGTTTAGTTGCCATTGGGGATTTTTTTTAACACAACTCATAAAAGTAACATTAATACGTTAAAGGGTATAACGCCATCACAACACACAACAGACGTACTTTCTATCTGCTCACTCTGGGAGAAGAAGATAAACCCCAGCGGAGAACACACAAGGTGGATGGGCCCTCCCTCTTTGACCAGCTCTTCTAGGCTGTTTCTCTGCAGATTACGTGAAGTAAGTGGTGTCACCTGCTTTGCCAAATTACACCCCATTTATTGAAACCAGGTGCGATTGCATCCCACCATCCACACGTCACAAATGGCCACTTGAAGACTGGAACACGTGGCACGTCGCATATAGACCTTTGCAACGGTGGCAACAGCCACCGCTGCAGCTGCCGCACCAAGAAAGTCAAAACATAACATATCACATGTGTCTTCACCTTCAAGAAAGTGGAAAGTGCAATGGAAATCGATGAGGCCAGCGGGGAACAATCTCCCAGCCCGTTTCCTGGAAACGCGCAGCGCCAGACGATGCATGCATCGGCGAGCTTGCGGGTCGTCTCAGCAACCAACACTAGGTAAGTCCAGTAACCCTTGTAGAAGACCTCCCACCCCATGCCTCCCGGAAACCCACCATGAAATATTTCGGCCACGTGATGGCCTACTCCTTGCAGCATGGAACGACCCCCAAATCACAGCAGGTATGCGAGCCGCCAGTGCGATCCACAAGGATTCATTCAACCAACGAGTTCTGATAAAGGAACTGGCACTTGAAAATCTAATGGTGGCAAGTACCTCTAACACAGATATCACGGATTCTCTCAGCGACATGACTTCACTTCAACTAGGCATGTGAACTGTATGGCCCTACCATACGTAAAGCGCTTACCGGGTACCGTAAGAGGCGTCATCCATGCATTGCGTCATCCATGGATTAGACCCTGGCACCACCATTGATCAACTGCCCTATGTCATTGCGTCGTTCGGACCCTGAACATTGTATGCTCGAATGCCTGGTAAATCGACCTCCGCCGTAGTCACTTTTGAAGGCCCGCATGTGCTTTTCTACATCCGCGCCCACGGGCTGCACACTCAATGCCGCCTGTATAGTCGATCGACTCAATGCTGCACTTTGTGTGGAGACATCCGTCACAGACGCGACGTTTGTCCAATGCCTGAAATGACTGTGTCTGCCTGTGGCGTAGAAAGCGACCTTCTCCAAGAACACGTCTGCACACCGAAATGTAAATTATGCGGACAAGGAACGCAGAATAAAACTTCGCCCTCCCACGCAGCCTGTACACGCAAGAGAACCCCCTTGCCCGTGGGCAAAGGCATGCTTCTGGCCAGCCTATCAATATACACTCAAACATGACCTTCGCTAGCATCGCAAACAACACTCCCGGACAGCAGCCAATGCAACACGGAAGAAGGTCGTCCATAGTTGTCTCATGGACACCACAACCGAAAGATATCCCCCCTTTGCCAGTCCAACATATTACCATGCCAGCAGCGACTGATGATCTTCGCATTCAGCAAGTGCAACGAGAAAATACCAACCTCAAGACACAGTTCGAGTTGCAGAAGACTCGCGAAGAAAACCCTCGCATACAGCAAGTGGAACATGAAAATACCAGCCTCTGGAAGCAGCAAGAGATGCATGCGGCTCGCACCGAAAATCTACAGCGTCGAAAGAAAGAAATACTGACACACCTAGCAGTGCAGCAGGCGCTACCGACACATCCAGCCCAAGCCACACCGACATCGCCGAGCACAGCACAGCCCACTTTGGGCAATATATGTTTCCTGAAATGGAGCGCACTGAAAAAGGTCATCCATACCTGCGCCACGTTTACGGAACGCCGCTTTCCTGCGCTTCAACAACGACAAGAGGCTGCAGATCCAGTGAAAAGAAAAAAATAAACAGAACGAATATCAAGCAGCAGTGCCCCGGCGATTCAACCAGCACGTCGCACGGCAGCCAGCCAAGGAACCCGCCAACTTAATCGAACAGTCTCCCGTTGCCATTGTGTCGCAAGAAACGGAGACGCACAAAGTTCATCTTCGAGGCTACACAACCTACACAACGGATCAACAAGAGAGGACAGCGATACTCGTGCAGAGAAGTAAAGCGGTTCAAATGTACTCTCTGCCCAAAGTCCTTTACCATACCATCGTTAAGGTTCTCCCGCCGAAGAAAAATCAGAATAGCCTGTCCCTCCGTAGGTGAGGTTGACCGGCTTTTCCAAACCGTCCAACACCGCACAAAAAGGCAGGCTTTGATCATAGAAAGAGACATCAATGCGCAGCATACGGTTTTGGGCTATCACAAGGACAACAACAAAACAAGGACAGCCAATATACGGTGCAATACAAAGTCATAACTGACATTTCTGCAATGCTGCAGACATTCCCATCAGGCTCGATAATAGTGTCTCTCGAGACAACCCAGGATCTCCCTTTAACGCATGGCATACAAGATGCAATATAGGAATGAGTCCAAGAAAAGCTGGGCAGTGGCCATTACGTCGTTCAGTCACACATTCCGCATCATCGCACTCAATCACAAATGATTTACAGTGCCCGAATTAGTGATTTGCAGATGTTCCGTGAATTGGCCTTATCGAGCTTGATTCAATAAATTGAAGATTTGACACAACGAATGCTAGAAGTAATTTAACAACCAATGAAAACATTGCCTCTCACGCAGGATCAAGGCGCTGTAGATGCGCATCTTCTTCACCTGTGGGATGCCTGAAGATGTTTAACTACAAAATAGAAAAAGCGTAACAAACTAGAAATTACGTTTCAGGATAGCTAAATTGACGCTGGAAGCGGCTGATTATGCGAGAACTCTTAAGTCACCAAACTGGGCACAGTTTGGTACACAACTGCAGGGCACCCTTGGTACCCGCTGCACGTCGCACCTTCTCCGATCCCTCATGTGAAATAACAAAAAATTAAGGTGACCTGTTCATACCTGTTCATGATTCGTAATCCAGCGGCGTAGACGCCGCTAGATTCCGAATCGCCAACGTTCAACTGCCCCCGTCTCTTCGTGTACTGATGCTTCGCCGCCTGTGTATTCTTTGAGGTGTTAGGGGAGCACAAGTTCGCTCCAAAAACTTGTTTTTTTAAGACAACTGCGTCGTCTTTGGCTTCGTAACAATATGAAGTGACCTCCCGAAAATGAACAATATTTGTTTTTGCAGCCTTTCTAAGGCAAAACCACCTTTACCGGCCAACGCTTTTGTCGTGGCGTGCGCAGCAAAAAAGTCCCAACCAGGCTAAATGAAAAAAATTACTGGCACCACATAAATCGAACCTCACACAGAATTGAGAAACGGAGCGAAAGACTGTATTCGTACCGACTAAGCAGTGTGTCAAAACGAAAAAAAATACCGGTTCGCTTACGGTTCTGGTTCAGGAGAAATAATGTCGTTCCGGTTCAGTTCCAGTCCCACAAAATCACGCACCAAACCGGTTCGCTAAACGGCTCAAGCGCCCGAACAATTCGCGAAACTGTTCGATAATTGTAACTGAAATAAAAAAAAAACATTTAGAAGTTTTAAAACGACAGCCAACTCAAAATACAAACAAACATTCAAAATGCTGCTGTTTCACAAGGGCGGTGGCGCAATTTCAAAGCAAACTTTAAGCAATTACGAGATATTAGAAAAAACAGATAATTTCTGATGGAGGCGAAAAGCAAAAACACCCGTGTGTACGAAATTTCGGTGCACGTTAAAGATCCCCAGGTGGTCAAAATTAATTCCGAGCCCTCCACTACGGCGTGCCTCATCGCATGCGTAGCGTCGGTGCGTTAAACCCTACAATCAATCAATCAATCAATTATTCAATAAAGAAAAACAGATGTAGTGGCGACGATTTACGTACTCCTTTCTCGCTCAGACTTTATGTTGTCCTAGCGATATTCAAAGAGCCACCGCCAAGAGATATGACAGTGGGATATATTACTGCAAAGCGGCATATGTCTAACCCCCCACAGTTTTGATTCTTGTGTCATCGATTTACTCGGCGCCGCTCCGAGGCTCCTCCTCAACCCCGTTGACACCTCTTTCACGACTCTTTTCCCCGCTACTCCACCGATATCCATTTGGCAAGCTGCGCAGTCGGCAGATAGCGGCGGTATTACGATTATCAGATGATTGCGAAAAATGAACACAAGCACAGATGGGCGTAAAAAAACTAGGTTCGACTGCACTGCTGCCGTTATGACGTGCTCGTACCAGTGATGAGGTGCTACGACTCTAAAAAACATCCCCCTCGCGAGGGGCACGATCAAATGCAGAGCATTTCTGCGGGGGGGGGGGGGGGGGCGCCTGCAAGTCGTATGGATTACGTATTGGTTGTTGTTGTTGTAATTGTTGTCTTCCAGCGTAGACATTGTCGATGAAGTCGATGGTGATGAAACGTGCCGTGAACCCCCTGCCGCGGCTATGACGCAACGTGGCGCGGCTATGACGCAACACAATCCAACAAAATCCACTTTTAATCCAATCCAATCCAAATCCAAGCCAATCCAAGCCAATCCAATCGAATCCAATCCAACGCCCCTCGCGAGAGAGTGTTATTGTTATAGCGCCGAAATCGCCACCACGCGAACGCGTGATGCTGACGTCACGATCACGCCACAGACGTTAGCGACCGCAGCGCGCGCGAACGACATGTGGTTTTAAGCGTGAACCGACCGCGGCGAGAGAGCGCGATGCGAGCGCCCCCCTGTTCTTGCGCGCGAACCTAACGTGGCGGCGAGAGAGGGTGTGTTGCGCACGTCCCCACCTGTTGTACGCCCGAACCGAACGCGGCGAGAGAGGGCGATTGCGAGCGGAGGGAAGGCGAGAAGGGCGAGGAGGACGCGGGGAGAGGGCGCACCTCTGGCCGACGGTTGAATGAGTCAAGGATATAAGGCACGTTCGTAACCTTCCGTTCTGTGTCGGCTTTGTGGCTCAGTTGGTAGAGCACCGTGCACCTTGCGTCTCCGCCCGCAGAGTCGTAGATCGGAACCTGGCGCCGGCACGTACTCTATATAGTGTAAGGGGAGCGATGCGGACGCGGACTACGGACGCCAACGCGGGTGACATCGTGAGTTACTGAAATGCTCTGCATTTAAAATTCACTGACGATAACAACACTCCCTAATATGACATTTTATGCGCAGCGTGAGCTGCAGTATTCTCGGGTTACCGCGCATGTCTGCTGCGTCTATGTAGCGATCGCGTTATCAGCGAACGTACGGCGGCGTGCGCTTACTCTGCTGCTACCTCGCATTGCACCTCCACCACCGGCCAGCATACTGCAAATCGTGTTTCAACCTCCCGCGCAATATGTCACATGGTTCGGGTTAGCCCCGCACAAGGAGCAGCGAGCATGTTGTTGCATATCGTCTTTAAACGACCCGCGCAAACGTCACGTGGTTTGGATTAGCGGAGAAGGAACAGGGTCTAGGGAAAGTGTCATGGGGAGAGCGCTCCTTGGTGGTTGCGCATGAGACATGTGTGAGGGAAAGTCAGTGAGAGAGGTGACACCGTATCCGCACGTGTCGTACTCCACTTCACCCGTTGCTAGACGCTCCTCTTCGTTTTCTTTCCTTCGCCGTTGCAGCGTTCGCTCACTCGGCTACGCGGACACAACAGACGCCGCTACCGCGAAGTCAAGGTAACAGCTACCAAAGGGCCGCCCCTAAACGACCGCAACCCGTCATCGCTGTTTCCGCTCAAATTGACTTCGTCAAGTAGCTGCGAATTCTTACCGGTGAAGAGAAACTTCTCCCAGTTGGAACGCCGGCTTGAGCCCATATTTTTTTGATCGTGGAAGACCTTCCGACCGATATTTTCGCCGGTGTCTTTAACACCTACGTATGCGTCTCACCGGTGCCCGAATTATGCGTGCAAGGTTTGCGGGTTCAAAACGGAGGCCCGCACGGACAGCTAGGCTGCATGCCGCAACCGATGCAATGCCGGTTCCGCTGGTGGGAGATTAATATATCGAAATTACATGGCTCAATGCGGTTCGTTGGCTGTCCTCCTCAATCGTGTGATTCGGGTGCGGGTTGATGTGTTGCACAGACATCTTACACACAGAGTAAGATGCACACGAGGGGGTAGGCAAACAGTCAGCCACATGTTTGTAGGCGAGAATAGAGCTCAAAGGCCTCCAGGCTTTAATCGTTGTGGGACGGATGCATGCCATTTATTTGGAGGAAGAAGAGAAAGAATTGAAGTATTGTCCCGAACACCAGCCCAAATGGGTGCAAAAACAACGGCAAGCTGCTGGAACCGCTCTTACCGCCTCAAGTTCAGCTCTTGAAGTAGCGGCGAATCCCTCCCAGATTAACAACACATTTTCCGCTTGGAACGCCGGCGTGAGCCAATATCACTTCTTTTGAGGGCTTTGAGGCGATAGTTTCCACGGCGTCTGTCACTTCTAAGCACAAGCACATGACCGTTTACCGCAGGTTTGTAGTTTAGCGCAGGTTTGTAGTTAACAATAGTGCGTGGAGGAGGCGAGGCGTGCACGCGGAGCTATAGGTTTCATGCCCGTACTGGTGGATGGCATGTCTGTTGTGCTGGTGCGAGGTTGCTGTTGTGCTGTTGTGCGAGTCTGTTGTGCTGGTGCGACCTGTCCGGAGTCCGTAGTGGTAGAGCGGATCGTGTTTGTGTGTCAGCTTATGTTCAGTTTACCGACGCGAAACCCGTATCGTGATCTATGGACGTTAGCAAATGGCATGTCACGCAGTTCGGTTGGCCAATACGGGAAATGACGTCATTCTTTAAAGTTTTTACGACAGTTGGGACAATAGTTTGAACCCGGCCTTACACAAACAGAAAGATGCTTACGACGCGGGAGCGACACAGGCAGGTCCATGTTTATCTGCAAGAACAAAGCTTCCATCCGTCAGAGGTTCATTCAGCTAATGGGCTAGGAATTATGCTCTTTCGCAAATTACGACAAACGTGCTTTGTTTCGTGCACTGCGTGGACTGCGTTCCGCTTTGCAGGGCATACTTCTTCACAGAGTGGAAGGACACTAATTTTTTGTGCCCTTTCCTTTTTTGTTGAAATCGCAATCGTCGATATGGAATCGTCCATCACGCTAACCTTGAAACTTTAAATTTAGGCCTGCGCACTGGCGCGTTCACATACCAGCACCTAATACCAATGGCGCACATCTTTTATATTTGTAACAAAATAGAAAAATCCCACAAAAGGCGCAAAATACTCCCAATGAATTTCATTGTTTGGTCACCCTGAATATTTCTTAGCTATCACCTTATCGAATTCGTTAGCGACAGTTTTGTTAAATGTAAGCTTTAGTTAACGCTCAGTCACTGCATTATTGCTCTGACCCCTGCAATTCCTTCTGCGACAGCTATACCGGATGTGTGCATTGCAATCAGTATGTCATTGTACCGCGTCGCCTCGGGCCATTGTTCCGTGTGCTACATTGAGGAATCTTATAAAAGATTATGCTGTTAAAAAATGAAGGGGCAATTTGACGCGCGGAGCATGAGATGGGACTTTTTTGGGTAGACGCTCTTTAATTCGTCCACCGCAGTACTCCCCTCCGGAACTCGTAGCTGTAGAGTAGTTTAGCGAGTTGGGCAGTCAGTACAAGTGCCCCTTCGAAAAAAGCCAGATCTGAAAGCGAGAAAACTGCAGAAGAAGCAGAAAAGATGATGGCTTGGTGAATGGGGCAGTGTGAGGTACCGGCCTGCTTTTCGGACGTGTCATCTGCTTTATTACTGTTTCTGCAACCAAGGCAACTTCGAGGGCTGCAGTTTCTTGCCAAGGGATGAAGTGCGCACCTTAACAGTTTGCTCTGACATATGTGTTGGGTTTTGTATCTGTTTGTAAAAAATGGAACTTGTCCACTGTGCTGTCCTCAAAAACTGACCACGGAACTCACTTCCTAAGCATTGATGACACGCTTGGTTGTGAAAGGCAGGGCAAAAAAACGTATAGAGCAATATCCACGTTTTGCAACTTTTTGTACTTATTCGGTTTTACTTACTTTTTTGTGAAATATTTTAAAGCAACGTGATTCACCTTTTCTTTTTTGTTGTTATCTTTTAAATCCATTAAAAACTGAAGCATTTGATGCCCTGTTGTATATCTCTGCTCCGAGGCGCAGCTTAGGTTGCATGCTGGTAGACTTATTTTAACCAGCTGGTGATATCAAAGGTGGATGAAAATCTCGGTACACGGACGTTTGTAATTTCCAGGGAAATATAAGCCACTTGTGGTTAGCAGCAAACGGCTTACCCATTGAGCAGCTCCTGCGCTCACACTCGTCAAGTATTAACAATTTGCAGATGTCGGGCCTTTTAAACAATATATGAAATTCAAAACGTTTGCACACATGTGGTGTGGGCTTTTGCTTTTAGCACAGGAGAGCACTCCTGCAGCCTGATTGCTGCAATCACATCGCAGCTAGGGAAGCGCAAATTCGTTTTATATCCCCTGGGAGCTGCCGAGAATGACATTTTGTTTGGTCAGATTGCAGTACGCTCGCGCTTCCAGCAGCACCAGACCATTGCTACATTGGTGCTCATTCATTTCCCTGGTTGTTACATAGATAGTGATAGTGTTCAGTTGTCTGGATGGGAAAGTGGGAGACCGGGTACGAAGTTGATGGTACGTGAAAGAAAAAAAATTAGTGCCCTTCTACTCTGTGAAGAAGGATGATCTGCAAAGCTTGACGCAGCTCACGGAGTGCACCAAACAAAACACGTTTGGCGTAATATGCGATGGAGCATGCTTCCTAGTCAATTAGCAGAATAAACGTGTGAAATTTCCAAGCTTGGTTCTGGCGGACAAACACGAAGCTGGCTGTGTCCCTCCTACGTCATAAGTTTCTTACGGTTTGTGTAAGGCCGGGTTCTGACTGTTACCGCAACTGTCGTAATAACTGTAACGAATGACATAGTTTCACGTTTCAGGCAACCGAACTGTGGTACATGCTGTTTTTTATACGTCCATAGATCACGATACGGTTTTTGCGCCGGTAGTCTCAACATAGCCTAACCCACAAACCCTATACGCTCTGCCACTAAGGATCTGGACAGGTCTCATTGGGCCGTGCACGTTTAAATGGCCGCGTTTAAATCTCGCACCAGCACAACGGGCGAAGCCATCCATGAGTACGGGCATGAAACCTGTAGCTGCGCGTGCATGCCTTCCCTCCTCCTCAAAGTATTCTCCGTTTCAAATCTGTGCACGCATAAAACGGCAACCGGTCATGTGCTGCGTGCTTAGAAGTGACAGGCGCCGTCCTAAAATATCCCTGAAACCTTTGAAGAAGTGATACTGGCTCACTCCGGCGTTCTAGCGGGCAAGTGCTGTTCGTCCGGGAGGGATTCGCCGCTACTCGACAAGCTGAACATCAGGCGGTAATGGAGGCGCCAGCAGCTTTCCGTTGTTTTTGCGACCATTGGCGCTTGTGCACGGGCCAACGCCTCAATTCTTGCTCTTCTTCCTCCAAGCGAACGGCATGCATGCATCCCAAAACGATTTAAAACCTGTAGCCCCTTCAGCTCTATTCTCGCGTACAAACATGAGGGCTGTCCGTTTTCCATCCCTCTCGTACGCAGTCTTAATGTATGTGTAATAAGTCTGTGTAACACATCAACCCACACCTGAACCACTCGATTAAGGACGACACCCGACTAACCGCACTGAGTTATGTAAATTTTGACATGTAAATCTGCCATCAGCACAACCGGCATTTCATCGGTAGCGTCATGAAGGCTAGCTGTGCGTGCATGCCCTCTTTCTCTACCCGCGAACCGTGCACGCATAAACCGGCAACCGGTGATGGCGCTTACTTAGGCGTGAAAGACAACGATAAAAATGTCGCTCCGAAGGCCTTCCAAGCTGAAAACGATATACGGGCTTGAGCCAGCGTTCCAGCTGGGGAAGTTTCTCTTCTACCTGGAATGATTCGCAACTACTTGGCGAAGTGAATTTTAACGGAAACGGCGATGCTGGGTTTCGGTAGTTTTACGCGGCAGCCCTTTGACAGCCGTTGACCTCGGCGTCTTCGCTGGATCGGCGTCTTTTTATGTCCGCGCAATCGTGTGCGGAACGCAGCAGCGACGAAAGAAACAAAACGGAGAGGAGCGTCTAGCTAAAGGTGAAGTGGAGTATGACCAACGCCACCTTGAACGAATTTCCTCTAGGTGGCGTTGCTACGACACGTGCGGTTAAGTCGTCGTCTGTTTCACTACCTTTCCCTCACACATGTCTCATGCGTCGCCACCAGAGAGTGCCCTCCCCCTGACACGTTTCCCAGACACTGTTTCATTTTCCGCTAATCGAGACCACGTGACGTTTGCGCGGGAGGTCCATACACGTTATGAAACAACATGCTCGCTGCTCCCTTGTGCTGGGCAAATCCGAACCCCCGTGACATTTGCGCGAGAGGTTCAAACACGATTTACAACATACTGGCCGGCGGTGGTGGTGCACTTCCAAGTAGCAGCAGAGTATCGCACGCTGCCATACGTTCGCTGATCACGCGAACACTTCCTGAGAGGCAGTAGAAACGCGCCGTGACTAAGAAGACTGCACCTCGCCCTGCGCACAAAATTTGGATTAGGGTGTGTAGTGTGTAGTGCATTTTTTACGCCCATCCGTGCTTCCGTGTATTTTTCGCAATCACCTGATAACGGCACTACCACCGATAGCTGCCTACTGCGCAACTTGCCAAATGGACATTGGTGGAGGCGAAAGGGAAAAAGAGTTGTGAAAAGGGTGTCAACGGGGGTGTGGAGGAGCCCCAGGAACGGCGCCGAGTAAATCTATGACACCGGAAGGAACACTTGGGATGTTAGACATATACCCCATTGAAGTAAAAGGCCTCAATTGCGTTGACTGCCACAATATCTATAATGGAGGGTCGAAGCGTTTCGGCATGAACCGGTCACCGTTATTTCTTTTTTCGGTTTAGTTGCGGTTCGAGTTCAGCGTGCTCAAAAAATAACGGTTCGGGTTCGGGTTGAGTTCCGGCAAAAATACCGGTTGAGTTCCGGTTTTTGGTTCGGTTCGATTCCGGTTCGACACCATGCGACGAAGCTATGCTCGCACAAGAAGACTGGGTGAGAGAAGGATCATCTCAATGAGCACAGCGGCCTGTCCACACCATGCTCTCATTAAAAGGCCTTGTGTGAAGGGCGAACCGGTAATATGTGTTTGCAGCGTCTGCGAATAATGACAATAATGCAACTCGACTTCTGTGATGTGTTCGTAACTACAAGCGATCGAATCTTAATTTTTACTGTCTGCATATCACTGAATACGCCCAATTTTCGACATGCAGTGCTTCATTCGAACGAACGTCTCACTGGTGATGTATCGCAGCAAACTCGTCATCACTGTCAAAGAGAATTTTATGAATGCATCAGACACGCAAAACGCACCAGTAAACGCAGCAGTACAACGTAACCAACCGCCACTCATGGGTCATGCATTGATTTAACGTTTAGGAATGAATGTTTCTACTCTGGCACCTCGAAATATCAATCTGCATCACGCTGATCATACAGGAGTCGTGAATGTCGTTGTGAAGCAGTGCAGGCTGTGGTTTCTGGTTTCACTCTTTCAGAAGTGACGTCGCATGGGCGATTGTGAGTGTCGGTTAGAGCTTTGCTTTCCAACCGCAATCACACGGGAAATTGGCGTGCATTTTTTGAATGCGCAAATATGGAACAATGATAAAACTCGTAATTGCTTTGTTTGCAATGGCAACGAAACACCACCAGTTTTGAAATGGCCAATATTTGCACGATTAATTTAACGTAAACATTACATTCTGAAGGAAGTGTGGTTATAAGAAACGTCAAAAAGCACAAATAAAATGTTGAAATGAACAATTGTCCACAACTTTTAAAGGAAGCACCTCTGAGTACCCTGGTAGGGGGTTCTTGAAGAGCAAACTGCCCCCACCGAAATCATTGCCCGGTGTTCGAACAACTGCTTTCTGCCTACTCATTTCATTTTTTTTTCATCTGGGGCACTTTTAGTGCGAGGGTAATATCCCAGGATGTATAAACTGCGCTCCAAAGTGAAGCGTAATAAAGCAAGAAGGTTTGCTACAGAAAAAACACGGTGGGCAGCGGTGTCGTTATTCTGAACATGTAGGCGATCACGGTTATTATTTCTCTTCACTTTGCACAGAACGGAACCCAGGTAACTAGATTCTCGAAATAAATGCGGTGCGGCGCAATCAGTGCGCTTCAGGGGTATAGCTTCACGCTATCACATCAGAATATTTTTGATGGCACGCCGATGTATCAAATCTTGCTTTGCAATTCTCAACCGATTCTTTTGTGAAACTAATCTGTCGAAACAGTTCCCTTTTTGGAACTGCGTTTTCCCTTACTAACTGTTCGCTGTAATGTAGGACCCCAAAATAAGGAAATTGTCAAGCACCTACCTTGATTGGACTAGCGTCCGGTAGAGTCGGGTGTCCAGTGGCACAGGGCTGCTCGAAGAAGTAACCGCCGGCTTTTTCGCTGATTTGGGGGTCGGGATTTTTGGGCCTGTACCACCGGCCTTTCATAGTCGTCGAAATGGCAATGGGCACAGTTATTTGTTTTCGCACGCGAAGGGCCTGAGCAACTACGGCGGCTTGATACTGAAAAGGAAAACACAAAAGAAATATTCCCTCCTGTTCTCGTGGGTGCAAACAAAATATTAAGGTTATAATTATAACTTGTTATATTATATATTATATTATAACTTGTTATAATTATTTCGCGGTGCTTGTGAACACAGTTACGAATTCCCGAATGAAGTCAAATATAGGTCTTTCTCTTGATGCATGCAGCTGAAAAAAGCGACTAGAAGCTGTATTATAGTCGACTTATGCCGAAACAATACGTACGACGCTGGTGGGTGCACTCATCTAACCAACTGACAGATTTGATTTTTTTGCCTCATGCGCAGGCGTGTCATTATACCATACGGTATTGGCGGTAAAGATGTTTGAGTGGCGCCTCCTGGCTCTGACGTCGGCTCAGGGACTCGCGCCGCTGTCGACTGCTACACGACGCTTGGGAGGGGCAATGGTGCCTTTGTTAGAATTCGCCCGCATAGATGCTTTAGTGCATTAAAAAGTGTATTTCCAGTAATTAGGTATTATCCAGCTTCTGAGACCTCTGAATAATTTGAAGCTGTATACCACACAAGTTTGTAACGAACAAGGAGCGAGAGAACTTTCTTCAGAGCATCGCTCAGATGATCGTGTGTAGCCAGCTAATTTGCGAGATTCAATGCTCAGAGCTCCTCTTTAAGTATCCATGTGCGCAGGCTTCCCTAAGTTTTTTTGAGATGCTCTTTGAAGATTGAACAGCCTAATGCTACGCACCAAGAAGTGGGCGCATCACACAGCGGGAAATAAAACGGCTGGCTTCTATTTCGTTTGTTGTTGACTTGCATTAGATGAATGTTTTTTTTTGTGCCCAATCCAATTATTTTTCTGCATTATCACAAACGTCTTCTTAGAAGTTTCAAATTGTTTGGGAGGCCCACAAAGATTGTGTGGATATTTTCGTCCGGCTGTAAAGCATGCAGTACCTTCTTCACAAGTGGATTTCGTTATGCCTGCGTGCGAGGAGGTGCATATCCTAGCGTGCGCTGTTTATTCACATGCAAATGCAGTGAAAATGTTTCCGCTGGGCCACTGCGAAACAGCACAGAAAACGTTGTCCAGAGTACTCGAAGGCGGCTTTCGTGCCCCGAATTTCTATCGTAACCATCCTTATCATAACGAACTGACTCTCAAGCCGCACAGCTACGCCATGATTACGGTCTTAAAGGCTTCATATCCTCTCTAACGAACGCCATATACAGTATACATTCCCGTTTCCAGTACAACAAGAAACGAAACCGATGATTATGTACAAGGCAGTTCTTTATTGTTTTGCAAGCTATTGCGGTGTAAACAACAAATCCGGTCCTATTCGGGATGGCGTTCTATAAATTGAAAAAAAAAAAAACACCTCCGACTCTCTAGTCCTGAACAGACGACCCCGCCAACTAATCACCTCGATTTCACAGTTGGTGTCTCCTCCGCCTCCACTACACTTTCGCTTGTGTGCGGTTTCGCTGTAACACATATCTGAATAGTATTGTAAAGATATGGCTGTGGGAAATGTTCCGCAATATGCCTTTAAGTCTAAATAAGCATAGTGCTACTGTATTTTAACATACACGCGATTCGGTTTCCTTAATAAGTCTGTACTGGTTAGAAGCCTGGTAACAGGATGCGCCTATACACAGAGTACGTTATTTAGAACTCAACCTACATTTTTACTGAACCATAGTGCATTTCGGCATACGTTCATGCCATAGGAACGTAAACTAACATAATACAATACTTCTCAGCGCTTAACAAGGTTGCGAAAAATTGTTTTACCTTACATACGGTTAGGAAATCGTAATGCCTTGTGCCAAGCCGACAGCCTGAAGGCCTGGGAATTTCTTTTGGTGTTGCATTTACGCTGTTGCCGGTTATTAGCAGCAGACTGTTCCCTTTCCTCGAAAGACTGCTGGATAGAGGAACTGACGTATGGCTCCGGCTCTCCGCGTTCCGGACCGGGCCGGCTTTGCAAGGAATGGGGCGACGCTGGCAAAGTATTTCCCGGAGCGGTATAAAACTATAATGTAAATCAGGCCCTGGGCTAGAGTATGCAATTGTAAGTATTTTCTTGCGATAAAAAGTTACGCACAGACAAAATTAGGTGCGGACATGCATCAAAAGTAAACCTAGCGGCGCCATTGCAGCGCCACCTGTGGTATCGCTCACCCCCAAAAACAAGTGTTCGGTTACTTGTTCTTACCATAAGTGGTCTGTTCACGGTGCACATCTACGCAATAAGGAATACCTACCCGCCTCTAATAAAAGCGAACTGCTACCAGAGGCATCAGGACAAACAGCATGACTAGAAATGGGGTTCTACAAAAGCTATTCTGAAACACTCATTACGCTCTATGTTGCTTAAACGGAAATAACATTTAGTTGGAGCTGTATAACAGCATGAACTCTTGTGAGAGCAGTTGCCACAGCAGACGGCACGGCCTGCCCCTACAGATGGCGTGAAACTGTATCAACGCTAAAATATTGAATCGATCAAACCTCGTTTGTATTCCCGCTAATTGAGAGAGGGGAGAAGGGCGTGAGGTGTGTGTTGGGGAGAAGGGAGAGACGTTTCAAAGCTCAATCTCAAACTAGAGAATATCGCGTTTGGTTTCTCTTGCATCCATTTTACTTGCACCCAAGTCAGCCGAAAATTACAGGAATGAACATCCCTTTAACTCTAGCTATTCGTTTTTGAGTTTCAGAAAAGCCCTGTTCCAGGAATGTTGCTGTTGGCGCCACGTTCCATTTCAGTTGTGCGGTTAGTGCTTTTTCCTATTTTGCGTGTGTGTGCGGAGTTTTTACTTCTTTTCTCTCTTTTTTCCTTTAAATAGTTATTTCCCCTTTCTCTACCTTTTCTTTCGACCTGGGGCTTGCAGATATCTTATGATAAGGACTCCTCGCCCCCTACTGTCTGCTTCTGGCGTTTCTGAGAACCGTTCGGTAGGCCTCGCGGCGGATCAACAGACACCCTCTCATCCTTTCTCTCTAAGAATTTCCCGCAATATCCACAAACCTCATTTCCCACACAGCGAATTCGCGGCTCACACTTTACACTTTTCTTTCCCCCAAAATATCTCCCCCTGCGTACTCCCAAACCAATCCGCTTCCTGCGGTTCAATTCTCTCCTTTGACCTGGGGACCTACCACCATATAAAGAGTGCCAGGAAGGTGAGGGTCTGCCCTGACGACGGCAAGTCTCGTGGCTGAAACGTTGTCAACCATCGAGGTTTCTACCTTGATCAAAGTTTTCTTTTCTTGTATATATATAATATATATATATATACAAGAAAAGAAAACTTTGAACAAGGTAAAAGCACGACTACTTTTACAAGAAGGTTTACTGACATTTCAAAACAACGAATTCTTTTTTTGTTGCTGAAACTTCAGTACAGTATTATTTTTATTTTCTAATGTTTTTCCTGTGTGTTCCCCGGTCTATATTTCACGACTATATATATATATATATATTATATATATATATATAGATTATATATATATATATATATATATAGCTATATATATATATATATATATATATATATATATATATATATATATATATATATATATATATATCTATATAAGTAAAGAGTCGGATACACAGCAAGAACAATAACAAACAAGGTTTACTTACGTAGCGGCAACTGGACTTGCCTTCATTGCCTTCATCAGAGTAAAGTTACATGCAAAATCATGTAACCTTACTCTGATGAGGGCAATTCCCGTTGCCGCTACGTAAGTAAACCTTGTTTGTTATTAATCGTGTAACTTTACTCTGATGAAGGCAAGTCCCGTTGCCGCTACGTAAGTAAACCTTGTTTGTTATTGTTCTTGCTCTGTATCCGACTCTTTACTTATACTATTTCTGCGCGCTTTGTGAGTTTATCTTTCTCTGGATTTATATATATATATATATATATATATATATATATATATATATATATATATATAAAAGAGAAAACAAGGGTTGGCAGTCAAGAAAACCTCGGAAAGCAAAGGGGAGATTGGGGTGGTCATAGAAACATATGAAGACTTTTTTTGAGTCGAAAAGAAAGTGGTTGAAAAAATGCCCGCCGGGTGGGATCAGAACCCACGACCTCCAGATACCGGTCTGTTGTGCTAACCACTCGCTACCGGCGGGTCTGTTTCCCACGCACTTTCTCGGGTATTTATGTCAAGTGTATTTTTCTATTCCTACACTTGGGGGTGGTAGCCCGCGCCACTCGAAATACTCGGGGTGAAGGGGACCTTCTTTTTAACCACCGGGCCGTGACTCGAGTGTCTACGCCATGTCGAGAGTGGTCGACCAGCGTTGAACCCTCTTAAGCTCCCTTTGGCACCAAGACTTCCAGAACAGAGGCCCTCGCTCAGCATGTAGCGAATGAGAAAATGGGAAATGAGGGGCTCCGCGAAAATAAGACAGAAAACAAGGGTTGGCAGTCAAGAAAACCTCGGAAAGCAAAGGGGAGGTTGTGGTGGTTCATAGAAAGAGATGAAGAATTTTTTGAGTCGAAAAGAAAGTGGTGAAAAAATGCCCGCCGGGTGGGGTTACGAACCCACGACCTCCAGAATACTGGTCTGGTGCGATAACCACTATGCTACCGGCAGGGCTGTTTCCCCAGCACTTTCCCGGGTATATATATATTAAGGTATTTTTGTTTCCTGCACTTGGGGGTGGTAGCCAGCGCAACTCGTACTACTCGGGCTGAAGAGGACCTTCTTTTTAACCACTGGGCCGTGACTCGAGTGTCTACGACATGTCGAGAGTGGTCGACCAGCGTTGAACCCTCTTAAGCTCACTTTGGCACCAAGACTGCCAGAACAGAGGCCCTCGCTTAGCATGTAGCGAATCAGAAAATGGGAAATGAGGGGCTCCGCGAAAATAAGACAGAAAACAAGGGTTGGCAGTCAAGAAAACCTCGGAAAGCAAAGGGGAGATTGTGGTGGTTCATAGAAAGAGATGAAGAATTTTTTGAGTCGAAAAGAAAGTGGTGAAAAAATGCCCGCCGGGTGGGATCCGAACCCACGACCTCCAGAATACCGGTCTGGTGCGATAACCACTACGCTACCGGCAGGGCTGTTTCCGCAGCATTTTCTCGGGTATTTATTTTAAGGTATTTTTGTTTCCTGCACTTGGGGGTGGTAGCCAGCGCTACTCGGACTACTCGGGGTGAAGGGGACCTTCTTTTTAACCACCGGGCCGTGACTCGAGTGTCTACGACATGTCGAGAGTGGTCGACGAGCGTTGAACCTCTAAGCTCCCTTTGGCACCAAGACTGCCAGAAGAGAGGCCCTCGCTTAGCAGTTCGATTGAGAAAATGGAAATGAGGGGCTCCGCGAAAATGAGACAGAAAACAAGGGTTGGCAGTCAAGAAACCTCGCAAAGCAAAGGGGCGGTTTGGTGGTGGTTCATAGGAAAGAGATGAAGAATTTTTTGAGTCGAAAAGAAAGTGGTGAAAATATGCCCGACGGGTTGGGATCCGAACCACGATCTCCAGAGCTTAAAGGGGCTAACGCTGGTCGACACTCTCGACATGTCGTAGACACTCGAGTCCCGGCCCGGTGGTTAAAAAGAAGGTCCCCTTCACCCCGAGTAGTCCGAGTGGCTCTGGCTACCACCACAAGTGCAGGAAACAAAAATACCTTAACATAATACCCGAGAAATAATATATATATATATATAGATATAATATATTATATATATATATATATATATATATATTATTGTTGCGTCCCCATAGACGCGGGAAAAGTCGGCTGTACGGTGTTGCACCTATTTATGAGGGGCTGCGCGCCTAAAATGGAAAGGCGAGAGAACACGTCAAATCTCAGCGAAAAATGGCTGACTGAGTGAAGCGCGCGGGGCCCGGGGCACGCGTTTGTGTCGCCGTCTACGGGCTAGCCGGCTTACCAGGAAACACGGCACGTATCCATCAGTTGGAGATTGTAGCAAGTGCAATAACCCTTAAATACCTAAAGCAGGGGATTGCCCTGCTTAACACACAATCCACGCGACATTTTACCCCCCGTCAAAATAGCATCGCCCCGATGCCCGCAGAGTTATTTAAAATGATAGATGCCATTATGGTGTTGTCTAAAATGAGTCCGTCAACGATCGAAGTATGGCTTCATGCGAACTACATGAACGACGTAAGGGCAGCGGTTACGGCGGCGTCGAGACATGAGGCCATCGGCGACAACTTCGTACGTTACGTCTGTAACCTGGTGCAGCACCCGATATGGTCCAAAGAACCGTTTAAGAAGTTTTTAACAAAGTCCTCGACGTCGGACCGGAGTCCATACCCAGACTTTGTCGCCAGGTTTGTACACAGCAGTCCTTTGGCGGAGGTTGTAGCGGTGAGAGTCGTACAGCTGTTGCCGTCTTGTTCAAACGCGCACCAGCTGCCGCGCTTCCTCTGCTCGTTCCGTGAATTCGTGCAGTTCCGTGTTGTCGCCGGTGGTGCCATAGGGCAACATTGCATCCAGCATGGTGGTGACAGGTCGGCCATAAAGAAGAGAGAACGGCATGATTCTTGTCGTGTCTTGTTGAGCCGTGTTATAGGCGAACGCGACGTATGGCAACACAGCATCCCACGTCTTGTGTTCCACGTCGATGTACGTGCTGAGTATGTCCGCTATTGTCTTATTTAGGCGCTCAGTAAGGCCGTTTGTCTGCGGGTGATACCCGGTTGACTTACGATTGGAGGTACCGCTGAGCCGCATGATGTCGTCGACAAGGGCAGCAGTGAATGCTTTTCCTCGGTCAGTATTAACGATAGCAGGAGCACCGTGGCGGAGAAGAATCTTGGTAACAAAAAACTGGGCGACCTCGAGAGCTGTTCCACGCTTCAGGGCTTCCGTTTCCGCGTACCTAGTGAGGTAGTCCGTGGCAACTATAATCCACTTGTTACCAGCAAACGACGTCGTAAATGGTCCCAAAATGCCCATTCCGACCTTCTCAAAAGGTATTGCTGGAATCTGAACAGGCGCAGTACACCCGCTGGGCGGAGTGGTGGTGCTTTACGACGTTGGCACTCGGGACACGTGCGTACGTAGTGTCGCACCGCGGCTGCCAGCTTGGGCCAGTAATAGGATTGCTGGATCCTGGCCAGGGTACGGGTGTAACCTAGGTGACCTGCTCTCGACTCGTCGTGGCAAGCCCGCAAAATGTCGTTCCTGAGGGCTGCGGGAACCACAGGAATGTAGCTTCTGCCACGTGGGGAAAAGTTTATCCTGTATAGAAATCCATTCCGGAAACCGAAGGATGATACCCCTCTCGAAAACAGCTTCGGTACGGTGGAGGTCCGTCCTTCCAAGAATTCGATGAGTGGCCGCACCTCCGGATCTGCGTGTTGATGTTCCAACAGAGAGGATGCGTCCAGAATGCCAAGAAATGCGTCGTCATCGCCATAGTCATCTGACGACGCTGGAATAGCTGGTGCTCGGGAGAGGCAGTCGGCGTCAGCGTGTTGTTGACCGGACTTGTACACGACAGCCACATCAAACTCTTGAAGCCTAAGGCTCTAGCGTGGTAGGCGTCCGGACGGGTATTTTAAGCTCATTAGCCAGCAGAGTGAGTGGTGATCGCTGACCACCATGAACGGACGACCATATAGGTACGGTCGAAATTTCAGCACCGCCTATACGACGGCCAGCCACTCCTTTTCGGTTGCCGAGCAGTTGGCTTCAGTCCGTAAGAGTGTTCTGCTGGCATACGCTATAACTCTCTCGGCACCGTCTTGCTGTTGCAGAAGGACAGCTCCAAGTCCAACGTTACTAGCGTCCGTATGGAGCTTGGTGGCGGCATTTTCGTCAAAATGGCCCAGTACTGGTGGCATTTAGAGCCGTTGCCGCAGCTCGTCGAACGCTCTCTGTTCTCCGTCACTCCAGAGGAATGCGAGATCATCCCGCGTAAGACGAGTCAGGGGCGCCGCAATGTGGGCGAAATTCTTAATAAATCACCGGTAGTAGGAGCACAGGCCTAAAAAACGCCTGACAGCTTTCTTGCTGACGGGCGTGGGGAACTGGGCGACCGCTTCTACCTTGCCAGGATCAGGACGAACTCCGGCAGAGCTGACCACATGGCCAAAGAACAACAGTTCCTCGTATCCAAAGTGGCATTTCTCTGCTTTCAGCGTAAGTCCGGCAGATCTTATGGCATGTAGGACCGACTGAAGACGTTCGAGGTGTTCTTCGAACGTGGTCGAAAATACGATCACGCCATCCAGATATACCAAGCATGTTTGCCACTTGAGGCCCGACAGCACGGTGTCCCATAAGTCTTTGAGAAGGTGCCGGGGCTGAGGAAAATCCAAAGGGCATAACCTTGAATTCGTAAAGACCATCCGGTGTCACAAAGCGGTTTTCTCGCGGTCCCTCTCGTCGACTTCTGTCTGCCAATATCCGCTTTTTAAGTCCATGGACAAAAAATAGCGGGCGCTTCGCAGTCGGTCTAACGAGTCGTCAATTCGAGGCAACGGGTAAACGTTTTTTTCGTCACTTGGTTGAGCTTGCGATAATCCACGCAAAACTGCAATGTCCCATATGTCTTTTCGACCAAAACGACCGGAGACGCCCAGGGGCTATTCGACGGCACAATGACGTCGTCTTCCAGCATTTGCTGTACTTGCCGCCGTATTGCGTCGCGCTCCTTGGGGGCCACACGGTAAGGGTTCTGGCGTATGGGTCTCGTCGTTTCCTCTGTGATTATTCGATGTTTTGTCAAATGTGTCTGACGGACACCAGACGTGGACGAAAAGCAGTCCTCGTAGTGCTGAAGGAGGTCAAGAGCGCTCGGTGGTTTTCCGACGAGTGGTTGGAGTTGACGTCGACTGCGCATTTGCGCTCGCCGTTGTGGTTGGGCTGGCTTGAAGCAGAAAAACAGCATTCTCCTTTTTCGATAACTTCAAAAAATGCTACTGTATTCCCTCTCGCGATGTGCCAGCGTTCGTTGGAGAAATTAGTCAAGAAGAGATTGGTGCGGCCGCCTGACAGGAGGCCTCTTGCGATGGCAGATCCCTGGTCGAAAAAGAGCGCAGTATGCAGTTCGGCAACCCCGTCGGCAGTGGAGGGATCGTCGCACGCTATTGAAACGAATGCGCAGGATCGCGGTGGCAGGCTCACGTCTTAATCGGCGATACGAAGGGGCAAACGGCGCTGGTCGGTAAGCTGTTCACGAGGCAGGCTTTTGGACCGTCTCACTAGGCGCTCTCCGAGATCTATAATGGCATTGTGCTCACGCAGAAAATCCATACCCAATATCAGGTCCTTGCAGCACCGCGCAAGAACGACGAAAGTACCAGGTAAGTCAGCGCCCCCCAAACCAATCCGTGCTGTACACTTCCCAACTGGCATCATGAGATGACCTCCCGCAGATCGAAACTGCGGACCATACCACGGAGTCTTGACCTTCCGTAAACGGTCGGCAAGTTCTTGGCTAATGATTGACTAATCCGCTCCGGTGTCGAACAACGCGGTCACCTCATGCCCGTCGATGGTAATAGGAAGATCGGCATTCGCGACTCTCAGTATTCAGTGGCGTCGTCGTTGTGTACTTGCATTGGGGTGGTAATATGTCGGTAATCCATCGGGTCTTCGTCGCTATATCTTGTGTCGTCGTCTGCGTCGCTTGAAGGTCTTTACATTTGCGATATTCAGCAACCTTGCCTCCGGAGGTTGCTTCGCCTAATTTTCCCGCCGGGGGCTGGAAAACCTTCCCAGGCGGCTTCCGAGTCGGCCGAGAAGTGGGCTGTGGGAGGCGTTGACCGTGATCGACGACTGTCGGGAGATGTAGCGGTTTGTGCGGCGAGATAATCGGCGGTTTCGGCAGGGCGCTGTCCGAACCGCGTACGAGGAGCTGTAGGAGAGAATCCGGGAAGACCAATGTCGCGATAGGGGCAGCGTCGCTAAATGTGGCCAGGTACACCACAGTGGAAGCACAACGGCCGCCCGTCTGCCGTGCGCCATAAGACCGTCTTCGTACTGGCGGACGTAGAGCAGGTTCCTGTGTGGGCCAAGGATGTACCGGCAAGGGTGGCTGGCGACGTGGCGGGTGTGGTGGAGTCGGCAGTGTTGGAGCTTGCTGACGAATAGCCGCGGCGTAGCTTGTAGGGAAATGTTCCGTCGGCGGATCGGGTGGTGAGAACACTGGGTGTATCTCCTCGCGCACCATCCTGGCCAAAAAAGAAGCCGACTGCTGGGATGAAATACCAAGATTATTTAGCTCTTCGCGAAGAACTGACCGTATTAGGTCCCGCCAGGAGCTCTCATCACAGGTCATACTAGCGATAATGCGCGACTTCTGGTTGTAATGCGGGCATATTGCCGGCTACGCTCCTGCACAGCCCGCTCGATAGCCGTGGCTTCCTTGATAAACTCCTGCACCGTTCATGGTGGGTTTCTAACAAGTCCAGCAAACAGCTGCTCTTTGACTCCATGCACAAAGTATCGGAGTTTTTTTGGCTCAGACATGGCTGGATCAGCGCGGCGGGAAAGGCGAGCCATGTCCTCTGAAAACATGGACACACTCTCGTTGGGCTTTTGAAAACGCCACTCCAGCAAACGCACCGCTTGGTCTCGTCGATCGGTGTTCGGAAAGGTTTCCTGGAGCTCCTGACGGAAGTCGTTCCAAGTCGTCATTCTCCTCTCGTGATTCTCGTACCATGTGCGAGCACCATCCTCCAGCGAGTAGTAGACTTGCCGCATCTTCTCGCGATCGTCCCATCGGTTGAAATCGGCAACACACTCAAAATGCGGAGCCAGACTTCAACATCTTTGAAAACCTCACCATGAAACGCGTTCGGGGTGCGGGGCTGGTGGAAGATCACCTAAGAGGTGGCCATCACCGGAGGCGGTCGAGATTGAGGCTGAGGTGTTAACACCGGAGGTTGACTCCGGGGCACGTTGTTAGGCAGGCCCGAGAGTTCTGGGGACAGAACGAGCGTGCGGCGGCTGGTCCGATACACGGGGGTGACGACGAGACGAGGCCTTTCGGGGCTGGTGTCCGACTGCGATTCAGGCTTGGGTGTACCCGGCTCCTCCACCAGTGTTGGGTCCCGATAGACGCAGGCAAAGTCGGCTGTACGCTGTTGCACCGATTTTTTAGGGGCGGCGCACCTAAAATGGAAAGGCGAGAGAACACACCAAATCTCAGCGAAAAATGGCTGACCGATTCAAGCGCGCGGGGCCCGGGGCGCGCGTTTGTGCCGTCGTCTTCGTGCTAGCCGGCTTACCAGAAAACACGGCACGTATCCATCACTTTGAGATTGTACCAAGTGCAATAACCATTACATACCTTAAACAGGGGATTGCCCTGCTTAACACACAATCCACGCGACAATACATACATTTATATATTGTCACGAAGACAAGGACGATGCAGTTGTCTTGAATGAGAAACACGTTTATTGGAGCGAACTTGTGCTCCCCTAACAACTCAAAAGAATACAGAGGCGGCAAAGCAGCGGTCAACGAAGTGACTTGCACAGGCGAGTGTCGTCGAATCGAATGCCCCGGCGTCCGCACTGCAGGCTTTTTATCTTTTGGCGCGCGTGGTTCTCGAAACGTCGATTCGCATTGAGAACGTAGTAGATCCAAGAAGATTATTCTGGGCTGTTCACGTTAGATCGGAATGCTCTCCCTAGATAACACATGCGGCACAGAAAGAAAGATTGGAACACACGCTTCCCTTGGCGCAGAGATAACAGAGACCGGCGCAGCCGGGCGGTAAAAGCAAAACACAAATAAACAAACCCAATGTATGGTTCGCGGCAATTACCCCCCCCTCTAAGAGTGCATCGACCCGATGCTAACATAAGGGACAGTCCGAAAGAAATGATAAAAGTTCGTCATCGTCCGTAGAAAGGTTTTAAGCGAACCACGTGGACGACTTCAGGCCGCGTTCGTCGTCGTGATGTGCCGGAGTCACCATCGGGGATCACTTCGTAGGTAAGTTGGCCAACACGTCGTAGAATCTGGTAGGGTCCGAAATACCGTCGCAGGAGCTTCTCACTGAGTCCGCGTCGTCGGATGGGAGTCCAAACTCCACACACGATCCCCTGGTTGGTACTCGGCGTCTCGGCGTCGGAGGTTGTAGCGGCCCGCATCCACCAGCTGCTGGTCCGTTATACGAACTCGAGCGAGCTGGCGGGCCTCCTCCGCACTTTGAAGATATCCGTGGCCGTCGGCGTTGAGGTCGTCGTCTTCTACGTGCGGAAGCATGGCGTCGAGCATCGTAGTCGGCCTTCTACCGTAGACAAGCTCGAACGGCGTCAGCTGTGTCGTCTCCTGGATAGCCGTGTTGTACGCAAACGTGACATACGGGAGCACTTCGTCCCAAGTCTTATGTTCAACGTCAACGTACATTGACAGCATATCTGCGATTGTCTTGTTCAGACGTTCTGTTAGTCCGCTTCGTTTGGGGGTGGTACGCCGTCGTTCTTCGGTGATCCGTGTTGCTGTAGCGTAATACTCCTTGCATCAGCTCCGCAGTAAATGCCGTTCCGCGGTCTGTGATTAGGACTTCCGGGGCTCCATGTCGCAGCACAACTTGGCTTATAAGAACTTCGCCACTTCTTGTGTAGTCCCCCTCGGAAGAGCGGCGGTCTCTGCGTAGCGCGTCATGTAGTCTGTCGCTACGACAATCCACTTGTTCTGTGATCGTGACGTAGGGAACGGGCCTAAAAGGTCCATTCCAATCTGTTGAAATAGTCTCGATGGGACGGCGATCGGTTGCAGAAGTCCGGCGGGTCTTGTCGGCGGCTTTTTTCGTCTCTGGCAGTCACGGAAGCTCCGGACGTAGTGGGGACGTCAGAGGTAAGGCCGGGCCAGTAGTACCTCGCCTTGATTTTTCCAATAGTGCGGGCTGCGCCCGAGAATGTCCGGAAGACGGGTCGTCGTGGCACGCTTCCAAAATTTCGTCACGAAGGTCCGCGGGGATGACGAGAAGGTAATTCGCTCTTGTTCCGGGGCTGAAATTCTTCTTCACGAGGACGGAGTTTCTCAAGCTGAATGCTGGTAAGCTGCGTTTGAAGGTCCTAGGAACGGCAACGTTGCATCCCTCGAGGTACTCGATTATGACGCGTAAGTCGGGGTCGGCACGCTGCTGGGTGGCTAGCTCGCTCTCCATCCCAATTCCGAAGAACGCGCTGTCTTCATCAGAGTCTTGTGGTGGTGGGTCGACGGGGAGCGCGGGACAGGCAGTCGGCGTCGGAGTGTTTCCTGCCGGACTTATAAACGACTGTAACGTCGAACTCCTGCAGGCGCAAGCTCCACCGCCCAAGACGGCCAGAGGGGTCCTTCAAATTGGCGAGCCAACACAGCGCATGGTGGTCTGTTACAACCTTGAATGGCCTTCCATACACGTAAGGGGCGAAATTTTGAAATCGCCCATATAATAGCCAGGCACTCTTTCTCAGAGGCAGAATAGTTTTTCTCCTCCTTCGACAGACCACGGCTGGCATAGGCGATTACCCTTTCGCAGCCGCTTTGCTTTTGGACAAGGACGGCACCCAAGCCTATATCACTGGCGTCCGTGTGCATTTCCGTTTCGGCATTTTCGTCGAAATGAGCGAGCACGGGCGGGCTTTGCAGGCGTTTTTGCAGCTCGCAGAATGCTTTTTCTTGGTCGTTTTCCCAGCTGAAAGGGGTGCTATCTTTCGTCAAGCGCGTGAGTGGCTCTGCAATGCCGTGCGAAAGTTTGCGACGAAGCGCCGGTAGTATGCGCACAGCCCGAGAAATCTTCGCACGCCCTTCTTGTCTTTCGGCCTTGGGAAGTTCGCAATCGCTGAAGTTTTTGCCGGGTCAGGTAGGACTCCCGCGGCGTTGACGACGTGGCCCAATAACTTGAGTTCCCCGTATGCGAAACAGCACTTTTCAGGCTTCAGCGTCAACCCCGACGTACGAATGGCCTCGAGTACAGACTCCAACCTTGCAAGGTGTTCGTCGAAAGTCCGGGCGAATACCACTACGTCGTCGATGTATACGAGGCAGGTTTTGCCACTTAAGGCCAGCTAGCACAGTGTCCATGACTCTTGAAACGTCGCTGGTGCTATGCACAGCCCAAACGGCATCACCTTGAACTCGTATAGGCCGTCTGGGGTTATAAATGCAGTCTTCTCTCTGGTCTCTCTCGTCCACTTCAAGTTGCCAGTAGCCGGTCTTCAGGTCCATCGATGAGAAGTACTTCGCGTGGCAGAGGTGGTCGAGGGCGTCGTCGATTCGGGGGAGGGGGGTACACGTCCTTTTTCGTGATTTTGTTCAGTCGCCGGTAGTCAAACAGCAAAACCTTAATGTGCCGTCTTTTTTCTTTACGAGTACGACGGGCGCAGCCCAGGGGCTTTTCGATGGCTGTATAATGTCGTCGCTCGAGCATGTCGTCGACTTGAGTCCGGATGGCTTCCCGTTCGTGTGAAGAGACGCGGTACGGTGACTGTCGGGTAGGTCGGGCTCCATCTTTCGGTTATTATTCGGTGCTTCGCTAGAGGGGTCTGACGTAGTTTGCGCTCGACGAAAAACATTCGCTATAGCGACGCAGCAAAGCCAATAATTTTTTCCGTTGTTCTTGCGGTAGCGCCGGATTCACGTCGAATGGCTGCGGGAGCTTGAAGGTTTTCTACGGGTGTGCGTTCAAAGTCGGGCGACCGCGATCACATCACTTGCTTCTTGCGTTTCTTCGAGGAACGCAATTGCAGCTCCCTTGTTTAAATGCTGGTACTCTTCGGTGAAATTAGTGACCAAAACGTGAGATTGGCGTTGCTTAAAGTGCGCAATGCCTCTTGCGACGGAGACACCGCGGTCGAGAAGCAACCTTCGATCACTCTCTACGATAGCGTCGATGTCAGAAGCAGCATCCTCACAGTAGACGGCGATCATCAAGCTTGCGCGGGGGTGGCAGGGTGATGTGATCGTCGGCGATCCTGACAGCAGCACGGTGATCGGGGTTCGGCTGCGGCGTCGTGGAGTGATCGGAGGAAAATGTTATCGACTTGGTCTGCAGATCAATTATTGCGCCGTTGTCCGTCAAAAGTCCATTCCGAGAATCACGTCGCGGGAGCAGTTAGGCAGAACGACGAACGCCGCAGGGTACGTTGTGCCGTCTATGGTGACGCGCGATGTGCACGTTCCACTTGGCGTCACGAGGTGGCCTCCTGCTGTGCGTATGTGCGGACCGTCCCATCTGGTCATAACTTTCTTCAGTTTAGACGCAAATGGTCCGCTCATTACCGAATAGTCAGCTCCGTGTCTACGAGGGCGACTACGTCAAAGCCGTCGATGGACACCTTGACGTCAGATGCAGTCTTCCTCGAGTTCCGGGTTCGTCGGGGCGTCGTATCTCTGCTTGTACGTGTTGATGGTCGGGCACTGTGCATCGTCGTTGTCGTCGTCTTCTCAACGGACGTCTCGGTCAGGTCGGGTACGCGTCGCGCCGTGTAGCTGTCGTCGTGTTCGGGAGTCTCGTCAGGGTTAGGTCGGGTCGTCGGGATGAGGGCATGTCGTGAATCACTGTCTTCAGCGCGTCCTTGCGTCGTTGGAGGGTTTCCAGTTTTCGCCGTAGAGCAACTTCACCTCCAGAAGTTGCCGCCTTTAGTTTCCCCCCGCGTGGGCTGGGAGACCTTCCACGTGCGAAGTCAGCACTGCTACGGCGGTCCGGCGACTTGTACGGGTAGGGCGACGGCGAACGGTTGAAACGGGCTGGTCCATACGGCTGGTGTTCGACAGGTATTCTTCAATCTCAGATGGGTGCTGGCCGGGTCGGGGGCGTGGTGCGTCGACGGAAGAAACCACGTAGTCCCGAGTCTCTTGTATGGGCAGCGACGGTAGATGTGTCGGCCTCTCCGCAGTGGTAGCACAGAGGACGATTATCCGGTGTTCGCCATACGTCAGTCTTCCTCGGCGTCTGGGTTTGTGCTACCGGGGGTCGGGCGGGCGACAGTGGGCGGCGGTAGGGCGGGGCCTCTTGACGACGTGCCTCTTGACGACGTGTTGGAGCAGGGCGGGGTCGGTGAACAGCCGCGGAGTACGTCATAGCTTGGGGCTCGCAGTGTACTTCGGATGCCACAGAAGTTCCCAAAGCGTTTTGAACTTCTTCCCGGATCACGTCAGTTAGGCAAGCGACTTGGGGTTGCGGCGTCGTCGGGAAAAGTTTCCGCAGCTCCTCTCTTACTACTGCGCGGATGGTCTCGCGTAGGCTATCAGCCGGAATCCGCATGTTGTCGACGTAGTTCGCACTGGCCGCGCCAACAAAGTGTCCGGTCATACTGCTTAGCACGCATTTCGAGAGCCTTCTCAATCGTGCTGGCTTCGGTCACGAATTCAGCGATGGTTTTGGGCGGGTTGCAGGACAAGTCCAGCAAACAGCTCCTCCTTCACACCGCGCATCAAGAAGCGTAACTTCTTTTCTTCCGTCATTTCGGGGTCCGCGCGGCGAAATAGTTGCTTCATCTCCTCAACGAACATCACGACTCCTTCGTTGGGGTGTTGTGTCCGAGTTTCAAGCAAAAGCGGAGCTCGCTCTTTTCTCACAACGGTAGTGAATGTCTTCAGGAACTCCCTTTTGAAGTGAGTCCAGTCGGTCAAAGAACTCTCATGGTTGTCGAACCAAGTTCGAGCAGCATCTTCTAAGTAAAGAAGATATTGCCGGAAAGTTTCTTCGTCGTCCCACCTGTTGAAGATGCGGTCGCGCTCCAGCTTCTCCAACCATTCTTCGGGGACTTCAGCGGGGCTCCCCGGAACGATGGCGGTTCCCGGGGCTGCTGCAGGACGATTGGCGACGTTGTTTCTTGCACCATGGTGTTGGTTGCATGCGTTCCTTTTCTTGGGCCCTTCTGGCATCAAACCGAACTCGGGTGGTAAATCTTGCAGGCGGGGGCTGGCTCTTGTTGGACTGGCTTGGCGGCTTCCCGAGGTTGTAGTGGGCATGAAGGGTGCGTACCCAGCACCTCCACCAGATGTCACGAAAAAGGACGATGCAGTTGTCTTGAATGAGAAACACGTTTATTGGAGCGAACTTGTGCTCCCCTAAAACTCAAAAGAATACAGAGGCGGCGAAGCAGCGGTCAACGATAGTGACTTGCACAGGCGAGTGTCGTCGAATCGAATGCCCCGGCGTCCGCACTGCAGGCTTTTTATCTTTTGGCGCGCGTGGTTCTCGAAACGTCGATTCGCATCGAGAACGTAGTAGATCCAAGAAGATTATCTGGGCTGTTTACGGTTAGATCGGAATGCTCTCCCTGATAACACATGCGGCACAGAAAGAAAGAAGGAACACGCGCTGCCCTTGGCGCAGAGATAAACACAGACCGGCGCAGCGGGATATATATATATATATATAATATATAATATATATAATAATATATATATATATATATATATATATATATATATATATATATATATATATATATATATCTTGTGAGGCCGTAGATAGAAGGTGACGGGACCGTTGCTTTGGCAGCTCCTTTATTTCGAGGCGTGAGGCGGGGAAGAACCGAAGATGGCGACCCAGCGTCCCTGCTGATGATGATTAGCCGAAGACGAGGTTGTGCTGGTGATGATGACTATGTACAGGAGATGATGCTGTAGCCGCAAGCTACTGGTGATGATGATTAATACCGATGGTGACAAATATATCCTAGCAGGCAGCAAGACACAAACTCAGCTCACACTATTGTCCCCCTCGTTCAAAGAAGCGGCCGCCTGGCCGCATTTCAGAGTTCTTCACGGCAGCTAAAGGCCTTGACCCGGGAAACGTGAACTATTTCGGTGCCATGATGGCGGCTGTCAGAACTTGGGCAAACCGGTGTGACGCGAAAGTTTACAGGAGAGGTCGCCTCGAGAACCTTGTACGGACAAAGGAAACGGTGCAAGAACTTCTCGCAGAGTCCCGGAACACGAGTAGGCGTCCACACCAAGGCTTCGTCGCCACATCGGAATATAGGAGAGCAATGCACAGCGCCACAGCGTTGCTTTCGATCCTGTTGGCTCGCTTCAGTGCGCATGCGGGCAAGTTGGCGGCAGTGTTCAACGCAAACAACAAATTGATCGGGAGACGTCGCAGACGGTGACGCGGGAGCGGCGAAGAAGCAGGTATCCAGAGTGTGAGAAGGGTGATGGCCGTATACAAAGTAACATGGGGAGTATCCGGTTGTGGTCTGAATTGCGGTATTGTAAGCATAGGTAACAGGAGGTAAGATGGCGTCCCAGTTACGATGATCAGGTTGAAGATACATACAGATCATATCAGAGAGAGTTCGATGGAAGTGTTCTGTGAGGCCGTTTGTTTTGGGATGATAGGTGGACGTCATCTTCTGACAGGCGTTGGAAGCTCGAAGCAAGTTGACGAGAAATTGAGACAGAAATGTCTTGCCTGGATTGCTTAGCAAAACGAGGGGCGCTCCATGGCGTAGCAAAATGTTGTTTAAGAAGAAGTGAGCGATCTCGGTGGTAATAGCTGAAGGAAGTGGAGCTGTTTCGGCGTAGCGAGTCAGGTGATCCACGGCCGTTACTATCCAGCGATGACCGGCTGCTGTCGGAGGCAAGGGACCGTAAAGGGCAATACTGACCACTTCAAACGGGCTTGCTGGACACGAAAGTGACTGGAGTAGACCGGCAGGGGGTGACGTGGAGCGTTTCCGGTGCGGGCAAGGCCCACAAGAGGCGACGTATTTGGCGACACGCATAGAAAGCCATAGCCAAAAGAAGTGCCCTCGGACACGGTCGTAGGTCTTCTGGAATCCGAGGTGGCCTGCAGTCGGGTCATCGTCTAACGCTTCCAAAATGCGTGGACGGAGGTAATGGGGCACAACCGGAACTCATCTAGCTCCATCGGTGTGGTAGTTGGTGCGGTACAGTGCCCCATCCAGAAGCTGGAACTGGCGCCGCTGACGACGTAGGCGGCTATTCGGTGGTCGTGTGGAGCCGGTGAGCCGATCGATTATTGTCCGACAATAACTGTCTGCGTGTTGAATGGCCACCAAGTCAGGGGTATCGTTGATAGGAATATCGATGGGTGCAATTGGCAAAGGGGGCACATAAAAATGTCGGGCAGCGTCATCTGAACACTTCACCAACGGACACCGGGAAAGCGCGTCCACGTCGAGATGCTTGCTGACAGACTTATAGATCACCATGAAGCGGGGAATTCAGCGCCCAAGTCGTCCTGACAGGTTTTTGAAAGAAGACAGCCAACACAGGGCATGGTGATCCGGAACGACTGTGAAATGTCGGCCGTAAAGGTATGGACGGAACTTTTGTACAGACCACACAACAGCCAGACATTCTTGCTCTGTGATGGGGTAATTTTTTTTTCTGAGGACGTCAGAGAGCGGCTTGCATAGGCAACCACTCGTTCAAGCGAGTGAGCATCGCGCTGTAGCAAGACGGCGCCAATTCCATGCCCGCTAGAATCAGCATGAAGAAGGACTGGCTGCGTGTCATCGAAATGGCAAAGTACACGCCCGGAAGTAAGTGCTTGCTTTAGGTTTTGAAAAGCCTTCTCGCAGTCGTCACTCCAGACAACATTGTTACCGGAATGGAGCAGCTAATTGAGGGGTGAGGCCAGGGTGACAAATTGCGAACGAAATGGCGGAAATATGATGCCAAACCAGGGAAACTGCGAAGGGATTTTCGCTCTTGAGGTCGAGGGAAATTGGCCACAGCGGAAAATTTGTCAGGGTCATGCCGTATACCATCTTTGCTGATAATGTGACCGAGAATTTGGTGAATTTGCGGGCGAAGTGGCACTTCTTGGTGTTCAGAGTCAGGCCGGCTGTGGCCAGATTAGTCAGAACTTCGTCGAGACGCAGGAGATGTTCAGGAAAGTTCGACGAGAAAATAACAATGTCATCCAGGTAACACAAGCACGTCTTTCATTTAAGGCCACGAAGGACTGTGTCTATCATGCGCTCAAACGGGGCTGGGGCGTTGCATAACCCAAACGGCATTACATTAAGATCGTATAAGCGGTCTGGAGTAGCAAACGCTGTCTTTTCTTTGTCAGGCTCGTGCATGGGTATCAGCCAATACCCAGATAGCAGGCCTAAGCTGGAGAAAAATTCCGCCTCCTGTACACAGTCGAGCGCGTCAACTATACGCGGCATTGGGCAAAGATCCTTCTTGGTGATCTTATTCAAGGCTCGATAGTCCACGCAAAACCGTACGGAACCATCCTTCTTGCGGACCAAAATCACGGGGGAAAACCACGGGCTGAAAGACGGCCGAATGATGTTTCTTTCCAGCATGTCTGCTAAATTTTCTTCGATAACATTCCGTTCCGACGATGACACACGGTATGAGTGACGGCGGACGATGTGGTTCCCATCCGTCTCGATCCGATGCGCTGTCACAGACGTCTGCCCCAGCTTGCTAAATAGGCAGTCAAATGTGTCCCTGTGTTTTTCCAGGAGCTGAAGTAGCTGGTTTGTTTCGCTTTCTGAAACATCTTTGCTGATGGTAGCCTTAAGTGTGTAAATACTTTGCTCATATTTTGCTGGCGTCGGAACGGAAGAGACGGAGCACAGGGGAACTAATGAGAGCGTATCGTCAGGCATAACAGAACCAATAGTAGCGGCCGCGGGGAACAGTATGGATTCGGAAGCAGTGTTTGTAGCCAGAAGCTTTGCTGATCCGTGTGCGAAGCGGACGAGGCATGTCGGGATGACGACACCTTTGGGCAGAAAACGTGGAGAGGGAACTATAAGCACGTCTCCGTCACTGATTCGGTTTGAGCAGACAGAAAACAACGTTTCGCCGCGGGGGTTTAAAACACAATCTGTACTCGCTGTGATGTGTAGCTGGGGTACTTCAGAAATGCCGCTGAGCTGCTCTGCATCCGTGAGTTGAATTTCAGGGTGATCACACGAAATGACGGCGGATGCGGACGATAGAAAGTCCCAACCCAAAATAAGATGATGAGCACTGGGGGAAAACACCGCACACTAAACATGATGCTGAACAGAACCAACGATCCGCACTGTGCATTGTCCGGATGGCTGAATCACGCTGCTATTCGCTCAACGTAAAAAAGGTCCCGTGTAGGGTGTTCGTACCTTGCGTACACGAGCACACAATTCCGCACTTATCACTGAAACGCTCGTACCAGTGTCAATAAAGGAATCGACGGAAACACCTTCAACCAAAACAGACAGCAAGTTCGACGGACGCTCTGGAGGGCTTGTAAGCTTCGCAGGAGGTGCAGTTTTCCCTCCCAAAACTGCATTAACTAGTTTTTGTGGTTGTAGTCGGCGATGTAAGACGCAGGACGAAGAGGGGAAACTGAGCGGTGACCTGGTGAAGGCGAGCGGGGTCGTGGCGCACGGGAGCTGCGAGGAACGTCGTCAGTCGGAGGCGGAGAGGGGGAGCGGCGTGGATGCGACGGGTACCCACGCCGCCGGTAGCCGTAGTAGTTCGGGGGTACGCTCCCCCGCTCATAGGCAGCATAGCCACGTCGTTCATTCCGTTGGCGGCGTCGATAAAACCGGCAGATGTGACCTCGAATGCCGCAATAATAGCACACGGTCCGGTTGGAGAAGGCATCTTGACTTGGTAGAAAGTAGGGCTTTGAGTTCGGTGCGTGGGGCATGGGCGCAACATATCCAGACGAAGGGTGGGTCACGATCGGGGACAACGGCAGAGGTGTCCGGCCAACGACATTCGAGTAGGACGGTGTTGATGGGGCAACTGGATGGACAGGCGGCACTAGCACAGGCATTGCTGGAAGCTCCTATTTACCCATCTCGCGAAGGCCAGGAGCCGTAGCGGCTTGGCGAACACCGTGCGCACCGTGCGCAAAATGAGAGATGTTGCCGTACACTTTTTTTAATTTAAAATTTCTTACAGGCCCGTTTACAGGGCATTGAGTAAGGGGGGTAATTGGTGAAGTGTTACTGATCATACAAAATTGATTCACGCGCTAGAAAGCATAGCAGCACAATGAATTGCGACGAGGTTTGCAATACAAGTTGAAGTTAGCAGACGATAACAAGAAAAAAAGAAAAGACGATTTCATAGTGCACACGCGACAAAGTGAACCGATACAATCATTATAGTATATGGAGGCGACTTCTTGGCGAACTATACCTGGAATCATCGCACGAAGGTCTTCGTTCCCAAGATGAGGGGTAGACGCCGAGTCCCGTGGGAGGCGGATCGATTGAAGTTCGTCGATACGCTGACAGGTTGATGTTACGTCTGCTACGGTGGAAAGTTTCTGCAGGACAATTGCGTTTTAAGCGAACTAGCCGATCCCTTTAAGAATGTGACGAACATGGTCACAGCCCAGCATATCTTTGTCGACGCGGCGACACAGCGCTAGAACATCCTGGATGCATGACGTGTATGTCTCATTAGCTTGCTGCACGCGGACATCCAGTTTCCTCCTCGCGTAGTCCCCCCGCTTTTCAGGCGAGCCAAAAATTTTTGCACCTCCGTGGTGAAGCCAGCCTAGTCGATAAATTCGTGTCTGTGGTTTAAATACAACGTCTCGGCAATCTGCTTCAGAGAGAATCCAACGTTGAACAATTTTTGGGCGATCGTTCCACCTATTGAACTGGCTGACGCGTGTCAACCACTCGTCCACGTCTTCGCCCCGAAGACCAGCGAACTCGGGCGGGTCGCGCTGCGCAGTGGCGACGATCCATTGAAGAGGCGCGAAGACTGCGCCACTCGGAGTGTCTTGCGACATAGACATTGGTCTTGAGGGCAAGCGGCGACCGGAACGGAGCTTCAGGAGCGTCGAAGGAGAGGTACAGCTCGGGATCGAGTTGCAACTCCAGCACTTGTGAGGCCGTAGATAGAAGGTGACGAGACCGTTGCTTTCGCAGCTCCTCTATTCCGAGGCGTCAGGTGGGGAAGAACTAAGATGGCGACCCAGCGTCCCTGCTCAGGATGAATAATACCGAAGGGGACAAATATCTCCTACCAGGCAGCAAGACACAAACTCAGCTTACATATATGTATATATATATATATATATATATATATATATATATATATATATATATATATATATATATATGTGTGTGTGTGTGTGTGTGTGTGTGTAATGGTTTAGGTTTAATGGCGCAAGGCGACGTTGGCAAAGAGCGCTAAACCCCGAGGTATTTGATGAGGAAGGAAACCGAATAAAATCAGTTAATGACTATGAGCCGGATGGTGTAAAGGGCCAGGGTGAAGAACACGAGTGGTTAAAAGATAAATCAGGTGGCCGGTGTATAGGACCAGGGGTAAAACTATGGGTGGTATGAGATGAGTTGTAAGAAATGAACTTCTGATATGAACTTAAGGGTGCGCTGAACAGAAAACATGGCATCGTCACCTAAGAAGCATGACGGGTGTGGTGGAATATGCCGTGTGTGTAGTTGTGGGAAGTGTTTGCGTCGTGTAATGTCGAGTGCGTTACATTGTATGAGGATGTGGATCACGGACAGGGCCTCTGCGCACCTGCTCCACAGAGGTCTTGGAGATCCAGTGAGCAGGTGCGAGTGCGTTGCATGTGTGTGCCCTATCCGTAATCTAGCCAAGGCGACTTCAGTGTATCTATTACGTGTGTCAGTGGTGTATGGTCCCAAGTGTGGTTTTATTACGTGTAACGTGTTGTTTGTTTGTTGACTTCAGTGTGTTTGCCATGTTCTGCGAAGTCGTTTTCTGATGTGTGGTTTAACGTCGGTGTTGGGAAATGTGGTTATGTCTACTGTATTCAAGAGTGTAGCAGCAGCAGCCATACGATCCGCTGCTTCATTATCGGCTATACTACAGTGGCCAGGGACCCAGCAAAGGACGAGTTCAAATTTGTGGGCATACACAGACGTAATACCTTTGATGATGAGATTTACAATCTGTATAGATAATGGATTTTGTGATGTGGCTTTGAAATATATGATTAGCAGCAAGAAGTACACCATAAGCCTCTGCCGTAAATGTACTTTTTATTACTGTTAAGAGTTCTCGTGGCACTAAGGCCGGGCCCATGCGCCGCGCAGGACACCGAGGTGTAGGTTTTAGAGGCATCCGCGTAAAACTCAGAACACTGATACTTCTGCTGCAAATACAAGAAGTGCTGCAGAATTGCACATGTGGGAGCTCGGTTTTTATCTACATCTGTGAAAGATGTGTCGCATGATACAGGGCGGAGATGCCATGGTGCTATAAAATCCGTTAGAGAACTTTGGATTGTATCTAAAAAAGAGAAAGCAAGCTCTGACGCTTCCTCTCTAACTCTGTAAGAGAAGGGCGCAGATAACGATGGTCAATTTAAAAGGAGTTCAGTCATCGATGTATCATCAAAAACTGATTCAAAAGGTTGGCGAGGCATGGATGAAAATTTAAAAGCATAAAGGAGATCTGTGTATGCTCGCTGACGTTGTAGGTTCCATTTTGTTGCGCTCTACATACAGGCTTTCAACTGGACTAGTCCGGAAGGCACCACACGCCAAGCGGAGCCCTAGATGAAGCACAGGGTCCAGCATTCTGAGGGATGTTTTAGTGGCTGACTCATAGACAACGCTACCATAGTCCCATCGTGAACCTATCAAGATGGTAAAAACACGTAAAAGAAGTTGTTAGCACCAAAAGATATGTGCGAGAGAGCCTTCAGGATATTTATTGTTTTTAAGTGTTTATGTTTTAGTCGTTTTATGTGCGGGATGAATGCGAGCTTTTCGTCAAAGATTATACCTAAAAACTTGTGTTCCTTTTTGACAGGAATCGAGACACCATTGAGTTGAATGTCAGGATCCGGCCGGATGCCACGCCTCTTGGAAAACAAAACACAAGTGCACTTTCCTTGATTAAATTTAAAACCCTTGCTATCTGCCCAGCCAGCTAGCTTGTTAACACCAAGCTGGACTTGGCGCTCGCAGACAGACAGGTTACAAGACTAAAAAAAAGTATTGTTGTAAGTCGTCTACATACACTGAGCAGGCAATTGACGGTGGAAATGCCTTCCTAAGGGAATTGAATTTCACAATAAAAAGGGTGCAACTTAAATTCCGCCTTGTGGCACGTCATTTTCCTGCACATGAACTCCAGAAAGTGAAGTTCCAACTCGCACGCGAAACGCTCTTTCAGACAGGTAACTGGCAAGCGTGTTCATCATGTTACCCGACATGCCAAAGGACTTCAAATCGCTGAGGATGCCGTACCGCCAGGCAGTATCGTACGCCTTTTCAAGAGCAAAGAATACTGTCATACAGTACTGTTTGTGCAGGAAAGCATCTGTGATGTATGACTCTAACGCAACGAGTTGATCGTTGGTAGATCGCCCCACCCTAAAGCCTGCCTGGCAGCTCTCGGGAAGACCATTGTACTCTAAGAAGTACATGAGTCTCCTGTTCATCATCTTCTCGAAGAGCTTACACAGGCAGCTTGTCAGGGAAATGAGACGATAACTGGCGGGATAGGAAGGGTCCTTCCCTTCAATTTAGAGCAGCCACTACTATGGCCTCCCTCCAAGAGCGTGGAATGTGCCCCGAAAGCCATATTTTATTGTATAGGTGTAAGAGTGTTTCAAGAGTGTCTGGGTGAAGGTTTTGTATCATGAAGTATGTAATCTTATCTGCGCCTGGAGCTGAAGGTTTGCACGTGCTCAGGGCAGTCCTCAACTCATAGAGAGTGAATTCAGAGTTGTAAGAAGTTTTTGATCTGTCTTTGTCTTGCAAGGGCTTTTTTTTTTCTGCAGATGTTTTGTGTTTCATGAAAGTGTTCGTGTAGTGTGCTCACCTGGACACGCATTCGAAGTGTTGTGCAAGTGTGTTAGCCTGGTCTCCAAGTGTGTCCCCTGTTGTGTTAACTATGGGAAGGCTGTGTGTCAGTTGCCCTTTGAGCTTGCGTATACGTGTCGAGACTTTGTGTGTGGCCGTTTGTGAATTAATGGATGTCAAGACGGTGTGCCGAATCTTTCGTTTTGCCTCACGGCGCACATGTTTTCCGAACGCCTAGGCCCGTTTGAACAAAATAAGGTTACCCGACGTGGGGTACCAACGAAGGATAACCCACGCCTTGTTCTGGGCCTCTCGCGCCCGCCTACAGTCCTCGTTCCACCACGGCCTCCTCTGGTTGCACGGGGCACCAGAGCTGTGGGTAATGTACTTTTCGGCGGCGTCGAGGATGTGCGCCGTGAGAAGTTGGGTAGCTTCTTCAACGTGTAGGTGTCCTATGGATGTGTGGTGTAGTTTCGATGTCTCTGTGTATGTGTTCCAGTTAGCTCCTGCTTCATTGAACTAATTATGGGAAGATGAACTGCTTGGGCCTTTACCTATATATGTTAGTGAAGTGGGGAAGTGGAAACTGCCATATGGGTCCGTGCCCACACCCCACTCAAGACATGGAAAGAGAATTGCCGAACCAATAGCCAAGTCAAGATTTGAGTATGTATTGTGTCCTATGTTATGGTATGCAGGCTGTTTCTTGTTGAAAAGGCATGCTCCAGAGGATGTTAAAAACTTCTCTATCAGGCGACCCCTGGCATCCGTGCGAGAAGAGCCCCAAAGAGAATTGTGTGCATTGAAGTCGCCTGTTAGGATGTATGGTTCATGCAGCTGGTCGACCAGCGCCTCAAAGTGAGAGCTCAGAGGTGCAAGATCAGGAGAGATGTTGATGGAGCATACCGTTATCGACCTAATAAATATTATTGTGCGGACGGCTAGAGCCTCAAGGACGGTGTTCAAGGTGACAGGGTGGAATTCTACGGATTTGCGGGCCACAGCGCCAGAACTGTGTGTACAGCCAACCCTGTCCTTTCTGTATACCAGGTAAATGTTCAAGAAATTTGTGTGCTTTGAATGCAGATGTGTTTCTTGGACACACATTAAACTTGGCCTATTGGCCTGCAGAATCTCACGCACGTCGTCAAGATTATTCAGAAGGCCTCTGAAGTTCCATTGAACTATGTTTCCTCTTCCCAATATGATGTGTTAAAGCTACTGGAGTGTGACTACTTACGTAAGGTCTTTCGGGGCTTGCACTCTTGGGAGGGGCTTTTTCACCTTCTCTGGAGGTTTGGATGGAGGGACCCGCTCCTTCCGCTGCAAAGCAGACAGGAAAGGTCCCACATCCACATTATCATCAGATTTGGAAGGGGTACCCGGCGTAATGGACCCCCCGAACTTGGCACCCTTTGCGGTGCCCTTCGTTTTGGCCGCGACCGCCGAGGGCGTCAGGAGCGCCCCGGGTGGCACAGGCGGTGCGGCGGAGGTGGGAATTGCTGCGGTGTCCTCCGGCTCCATCTTTGCCGGGCCCTCGCGTGTGCTTCGGGCCGGTGGAGAGGAGGAAACGGTCGGTGCAGCAGCATCCCCACCGGACGTGGATGCCACCACAGCCGCTGCTGGCTCAGCGAGCGGTGCGGAGGCGGGTTGGGCTGCAAGAGGCAACCCAGGGGGGTAGGGGGCGGGACTAAGTCCGACTCTCGGTACTGGGTCCCCGCCGAAACAAGACGCCGCTCCGCCCCTCAGCGAGCTGCGTCGGCGTACCTCCCCAGGGGGAAAGAGGCGAACCTCTTTCGCGCCTCTGGGAAGGTGATGTTTTCAGTGACTTTGATGTTGATTATTTTCTTTTCTAATTGAAACTTTTCATATTTTCTGGAGTAGGCGGCATGTGGACACTGGCAGTTTACGCAAAGAAATTGTTGAACGTTACAGTTGCCGGACGGGTAATCGTGCTGGGCGAATTTCGCGCAGGTAAGTCGGCCACGACAGGAGTTTGTACCATGCCCGAACCGTTGGCACTTGAAACACCGCCGCATGTTCGGTATGTACGGCCGGTCTGAACATCGGATGTAACCTGCGTTGATGAATTCTGGAAGGGTGGCCTTGTCAAAGGTTAGGATGAGTTGCTTTGTCGGTATTTGTTTATGGTCTCTGCGGATAGGTATGCGCCTGACCGCTCTTGCGCCCTGACTAGCCCTCCAGCAGGTCAGCTTCAGACTCATTTAGTAGGTCATACTCGGAAATCAAGCGCTGGGAGCTGTTTAGGCTGCGGTGGGGCGTGACTCGGATTGGCAGATCGGCGAGCTAGTTTGAGAAAGAAGTTTATTGCCCTGATTCTGGCTACTGACCTCCACAAGAATTTCACCGGTTCGATGTTTTTTGGCCTTTTACGACCCTCTAACAATACCGTCAAGAAACTTTGAAATGAGAACTACCGACTGTGAAGCAAGAGGTTTTAATTGGTCTACAGATTCCATCACGATGAAGCGAGGATAGTTGTTTGGTTTCGGAGTAATCAAGTCAGGAAGGGGTGGAAAAGAAACTTCGGTGCGGCGCCTTTTCGGGGGCCGATCACGTTTGGGTTGGGCTTTTGAAAATACCATATAGCATAATATAGAAGCAGGGGACGGGGCTACTGTCTTCGCTCAGGTTACCCTGAAACCGAGAGAGGCCCCGGAGCTCCCTGCCTGGTAAACAGACAGGGAGCCCATCCGCCGGAGCTTGACCTGGGCTCCGACGGCCACCATTTGAGGTTTCTACCCTTAACCTTAAAACACATCAGCATGGTTGGATCCAGCTTATGTATAAGGGCTCGGTGTCCGCGGTGTCGCCAACACCGTCACCAAGATTGCTCAAGTAGCCCCGTGCGGGGCGTGTGTGTGTATGTATGCAAACATATACATATGGTAGACTGCAGCCATGCCTCCCAGATGAGAATGATTACTTCTGTGACAGGGCAACATTCATGAGAGTACTAGCCTTACTTCGGGAGTACTCAGAAGGAGATTCAACAACGTTCCGCTCCCGCAACATTGTCGTGTGGCTTCAAGTACAAGCGCTGCATCGCTGGAAGAACTTGCTCGCGGTTCAAAATCGATTTAATCTGGGGCAGGGCATCGGAGTTGCGTGCTGTTGTGCCAGTCGTCGAGCTTGCTCGCTTCACGACGACGTGTGCGCAGTGAGTCACGCTGGTCATCCTAACATTCGTAGGGCAGCTTCGTCAAGTGGAACGCGTAGGCGCTCATGCACCGCTCCTGGAACGTCTTGATTTTCTCTGATCTTTGGCGCCTATCTTGAATTCCCGGTTTTCGTTGAGAGTCTCTTTTCTCCTTCCATTTACCTTTTGAACTTCCACCAGAGTCCATAGCATTCCCCATGGTCGGGATGCAACGGAAGTGGGACACTTCTGTTCGCGGCGTCCTGTATCTACAAGCAACGAACGCTTCTGTTCCGGGTGCGCAGCCTGGCGTAGCTGATACGATGATGGTGGTGCCCAAAAGTCTCGAACTCTTCGTCGAATAAAGACAGCTTTTTTCTCCCGCCCCTGAGGAAATTGCTGCAACGATGAAAAATAACTACACACTCCTAGAAGATTGGATTTCGGCCCATAAGTGGAACCATTGTGAAGAATTCGTCGAATTTGCCACTTTTTACGTTTACATCCGTGCATGCTCCGTCGTGCATCCTTCAGCGCAGTCTGGTGCCCCAATATCAAGCGGACGACCACCATACTGGGGACGAAGCTCCCTGAAACGTTCCAGTTCAGTCAGTTTGAGATAATTGTAGCGGAGGTCTGTCTTGCAATTTTGAAAATTTGAAACAGTTCGGGAGGCCGACGTTCGCGAAATCAAGCTGGAGGCCGGCAGGACTGGGTGAACCGCCTAATTTTTTTCCAGATTCCCGCTCGTCATTCAAAGTCGATCGCAGTCGACTGAGAGCCCGCGTATCCTTTCCTGGTATTGCAATACGCCGTAATATTCGGGTTTAATCTCGTCTTCTTTCAGTAGCGCACCTATCATCTCGTTCAAATTGTTAAGTTCGGCGCCTTTTCTTCGAATTCGTTATATGTCCTGTTTACGTCAAACGCAGGCGCTGAGGGTACTTGCGGTAACTCGGTCGCTGCCTTTAGCAACCTTGTTACGGGAGCGAGGATAACCTTCCGCAATGAACGCATAGCGCCCAGGCAGTCGCCGGATTGGTTCTCGGGCGACGCAGGGTTGGCGTTACGTGTCTGCGTAGCCTTTGGTTCGGTTATGTTGTTGTTGGATGGTCAACGCCAGCATTGTCTACCTTCGACTGGAGGCGGGGCTTGGCGTGGTCAACAGTGGTCAAAATCAGACGTTCTACGAACAACAAGCTGGAAGGGACATCGATGGCCTCCCGCGAAGCCCGCGGCCATCTCCCCGGGTTTAACGTCACCAAAATGCAACGGAAGCACGACGAAAGCGAGAACTAGGACACGGATGAGACGGGAAGCGCCATGATGAAAACGGTCATGACTCGCTTATACAGGGCCGAAATATTCAACAAGGGGTGATTAAACTGGTTTCAGATGTCTGATATATAAGTTGCTTTCGAGGGTCTTCTTTTCGTTTTACTAACGTCGACAGGAACCTTCGAGGGACGTAACAAAGACGAAAGAATAACAAGAACATCTGGTAACCATACAAGAGCTCTAGCTGCAGGTGCTGACAAGGATGGGATAAACAAAAAATAAAAAAAGAGAAGAATAGGGGGAAGAGTGTGGATTGGGAAGCGGACATAAAGCTTGGATACGAGTAACTGCGGCATTGATTGAGGGGATAAGGCCCATAATGTACAAAGAAGTTATAATTTTGATTTCGAGTAACGCGTTAGCTCCGATGGCGGTAGCTTGGAAGGCCTGCCGTGAAAGACTTTAGACTACATACGACTAAAAAGTCGAACGTCTGATACAGACAGCCGACTCCAGAAAAACAAACTCCCACGTTCTACCCTGAGATTATCAAATAGAGTGCTATTTTCAGTTGGAGGCTCTTCTGTCAAAAGGCCATAATTTCTGCTCGTGCTCGGGAAACCTTAATAATGCGAACTAAGTCTGGACGTCGACAACTTCGCGAGAGACCTTAGCCTCCGCGAACTACTTTTGCAAGCCTCCCAAAGGCCGAGGGAGTTCTGCTTGACAACGCAACGAAGTTGTTCCAAGAGCACTCACGGATAACATACCTTTCTTCTGCCTCAAGGTCATTGCCCTAATCAATAAGACTTAAAACCCTACAAAAGTACAAAGTAGCTTCTCTTCATTCCACAGACTTAGGCCACAAAACTACGGAAGCGTGTTAGAAATATGTCTTTTAGTGAGTCCGTCACAGCACGCCCACTAAGAAAAATCAAGGACGTATAATATTGCCCCCGACCGACATCCGATGCCACTCACTACGTGCGGAGCTGCCGCCATTGCCTGCATTAAAATGGCTTCGACGGGACCAGATGGGATTCTGAAGCCCATGGCTGTATCATCCAGCCTCTTCAATTTATTCTTCCAAATTCTTCATCCAGCATACTTCATTCACCAAGATAAGCTAGGTTATGAAGCATCAGAAATACTAAACACAAATCCCACAACGTCCTTCACTGTTTAGCACATAAAAAATCCTAAGCTACATCACCATCAATCACAAGAAAACAGCAGCGCATCACCCCTTGCACCCCTGCATGGAGTGGTGCTACCTTAGAAAGACCTTGGACTGCATTAAAATTTAACCGCCGTCGCCTGTGCTTCATACCTAATTAAAGCTGTGTTGGCTTTCTTTTATTTCTAGGATCTTTCTCGTACGATTTTATTAACTTTTTTTGTTTAATATTGCCCTTATTGTTATTAACGAGTGCTTTGAATTCAAGATCGACACTGCGTCACCAGTTAGCTTCGTAAAGAAGCACAATTTCTGACTGTTTGTTTGACTTTTCTATTCTTACAGTGTGACTTCCTCCTCGGACACGTTTATAAGGGGTTGCAGATCTATCGCATTTCCAGCTAACAGAACAATGTCGTCTACGCATAGTTTGAAGAATGGGTCTTGTAACACATCTCTGTGCTACCTAAGAGAGTGACCCGCAACTCACTTTCTTATAGTTTCTTTTATTGCATAGCATTCTGTTGCGAGTAACCCCAAGCCAGGACCGTAAAACGTCCTGCATTTCCACAAAAAGGCACCGCGGAACTTCCGCCACTAATTATTATAATAGCGTAAATAAACATATGGAGGAAGGAAATTTTGCAAAACTAAAAAATAAAGAAAAATATAAATACGGTAGGGAAAATGGCCAACCATATAGCGCCCTGCATTTCCACAGTAACGCAGGCTTCGCAAACAATCCAGCTGTAGTCGTTATAATACCGTAAACAGAGATACGTTATCGAACAAAATTATTAAAACCAATGTTCAACAAAATTAGAATAAATACGGAAATGGTGGAGCCTGTAAGACGCTTCGTATTAAAAAATTCAGATTTGGCAAAAGTCACCTCCGCAACTGTTATGGGAGCGTAAATTGAGATTATTGGTATGGCCGGATTTAGAAAAACCAAAAAATGTGGCTTGACAACATTCACACAAGACAAGCACCATAAGAATGCGCCTCATTAGTAGACAATTCTCTGAATTTGTGCGCATTTTTTATCGCGACTACGCAGCGCAAGAATATTTGGCTTAAACCGAAACCCTTCTTCAGTCCTCGATTGGAGGTCCCGCTATACTGAACTATGTATTTCCGATCTTTCCATGTGAAATACACGGTAGTTCGTGCGTTATTATCCCTTGAAAATGTGTTAAAATAGCTTTCGTCGTGAGGTTTCAGAACTTTGCAGCGGAATGCCACTTTACATTGTCATACACAGTCTTAACTTTACAAAGCTATCCCTTTTACTGAATTCTCGGCATTGGAAAATTAACCGTGTTATTAGTCATTTCCAGCCAAGCGCATGTTTCTGTGGTCTTTTTTGCAGTTACATTACAGCTCCTGTTTCTTCAGAACACGCTGAAAATTCCAGATTTTACGGCCTGCAGTACGAATCTTTTCACCAGAGATGCTACTCTGATTGGTCTGTGCGAATCAGTAGCCCATTTAGCGAATTCGCCCTTGCATAATAAATTCCTCATATTTTGCAGCAAAATCTTTCTAACTTTTTTGTTTTGCATAACCTTCTTCAGTGACACCATCAATCATACTTCTCGCTCAAAGGTGGTTTAGCAGTGACCTTTTTATTCCATCTGTAGCAACGATTGTGCGCGGGACATCAAGCTCGGCTCTATCCAACAATGCATGTAGTCCCGTAGCCAAAGACGACGCAACTGTCTTGAAGGAAAACAAGTTAATCGGAGCGAACATGTGCACCCTTAACAACTCAAGAAATACACAGGGGCGAAGCTGCCGCCAACAAAATAACGGGCACAGATGATTGTCGGAATGCCACTACGGCTGTCCTGTCAATATTTATCTTTCGGTGCTCTTATTCCTTGAAACGTCGAATTACAAGAATATTGGAGAAAAAAAGGAGATTATTTTACTCTAGTGAATCCTCGGCCAAACACTCTCCCTATCAAAGGAAAGGAAAATGCACATGCACCTTGCTTGAAGCACTTTTAACACAGGCAGGACCCGCCCGATGGAAAACCAGAACAGAAGTGCAAAAACAATGCATGGTTCGTGACATTAAACCCCCCCTTCTGAGTGTGCATCGATTCGATGCTAAAATATGACGACAGTCCGAACAAACAAAAAAGTCCGTTATTTGGTGTGGTAAGGCTTGACGTGATCCCCGTGGACGACTTCGGGCCGCGTGCGTCTTCGTGATGTACTGAAACCACTACCTGGGACAACTTGGTAGATAAGCTGGCTAAAATTTCGTTAATTTTTTGGGGGCCCGAAAGCAGTCTCAGGAGCTTCTAACTCAGTCCGCGTCTCCGAGTAGAAGTACGGCCCTACGCAAGATCACCGGGGTGATACTCGGAGTCTCGGCGTTGGATGTTGCAGCGGCCGGCATCCGCCAGCTGATGGTCCGCTGCACGTACGTGAGCAAGCCGGCCGGCTTCCTCCGCATGCTACAGGTATCCTTGGGTATCCACGTTGGGATCATGGTCGTCTACGAGTAGCAGCCTTGCATCGATAATCGACAGCGGCTGTTGACCGCAGACAAGCTCGAATGGAGTCAACCGCGTAGTTTCCTGGGCTACTGCATTGTACGTGGACCTGACATAAGGGACGATTTCGTCCCATGTTTGATGTTGAACGCCGGCGTACAGCATATCGTCCATTGTCTTGTTTAAGCGTGTGCTTAGTCCCTTCGTCTGAGCCTGATAGGAAGTATACTTCCGGTAATTCGCCTTCCATGATCTCCGCAATGAATGCCTTTCCGTGGTCCGTGATTAGTTCCTCAGTGGCTTCATGTCGCAGGACATCTTGATAGATAAAGAGCTTTGTGATTTTTTGTGAAGTTCCCCTCGGAAGGGCGGTGGTCTCTGCGTAGGAAGCCATGTAGTCGGTCTCTGCGACACTCCTCTTGTTCTCGGGTTGTGGCGTAGAGAACGGGCCCAGAAGGTTCATTCCGATCTCTTCAATGGGCCTTAATGGGATGGCGATTGCTTGCAGAAGTCCGGCGAGTCTCGTTGCTGGAGTTTTTCGTCGCTGGAAGTCGCGGCAGCTCCGGAGGTGGTGGGAGACATCAGATGTAAGGCGGGGCCAATAGGACTTTTCCCTTGTTTTTTCAATAGTGCCTGCTGTGGCGAAATGTCCGGAAGACAGGTGGTCAGGTAAAGGTGCGGGGTACATGCACCCAAACGCTCTGGAAATCGCCCAGAAAGCCCAAGTCGTACTAGCCACCGCCATCCAGGCCTCTGTCATGGGATGGCCGAAGATGGAAAATACCGCCCGTCGGTGTAGGAGCCATGATGAATGTTATAGCAAAAGAATCGTACAAATAACCGTAGCATCAAACAATTCTGGAGAAAAGGAAGAAGAGAGGCACGAGAGTTGGTGGCAATGCAGCGTGAATTCGAGTGAGCAAGGTTCTTGAATTCTGGAGTCAGGACTGCCGCGATGCACTAGCGAGGATTTTCCGAAGCCATTGGGATGAGGCTAGGAACTCCAGCCTGGCTGCCGTGCCAGGCGTGTCTACTATCTGATCGCGCATTTAATCGCCTGCATCGGCTGTACGAAGTAGTGCACCCCGGGAGGGCACTGACAACTACGGGTTTCAACGCCTCAGCAACGAGTTCGACATTTCATCTATTACAGACGTGTGTAATCGGAACTGAGAACTGATATTTGCAGCCCTAGCCGAACTTTGTGTTAAGTATAGAGTTCATTGTAGCATTCTATTTGTAAGAATAGTATCCTTCTCATTACCTCGCCTCGTCCAGATAAATGTTCATCTTGATATACTACCCGCCGCGGTTGCTCAGTGGCTATCCTTGTGCTGCTGAACACGAGGTCGCGGGTTCGATTCCTGGCCGCGGCGGCCGCTTTTCTGATGGAGGCGAAAACCAAAAACGCCAGTGTGTACGAGATTTCGGGCTCGGTAAAGATCCCCAGGTGGTCAAAATTAACGCGGAAGCCCTCCACTACGGCGCGCCTCATCCCCTACGTTGCGTACACGTATTAAACCCTACAATCAGATCATCATCTGGTTTTCCTATACTACGCCCTTGTTAAGCGTCTGTCTCAGTTGTGTAAAGCGAATCTCGAGGACTAGCGATGATCAGTAATATCGCAGCCTCCCTGCCGAGTTCATTCTACTACCAGAGAAAGCGAAGAAGGAAGACATCGCGACCAGGAACATGTTCATCCTGGGCAATCCTCCCTTGGTAATTGCAGTTATCGCGGGTGCCCAGATCATTCCGATGACCTTCTGGTGAAGACCCAGAGAAGTGGGTAGAGAAGCTGGAACACGTCTGAATTTTCTGCGGTGACCTGATGAACAAACCCTGAGGGAAGTGTTTTTTTTTTTACTTCGGGGACTCGGCTGGAGTATGGTTTGAAAATCAGCAGGGTTCGATAACATCATGAAGCATCTTCAAAACCAAATTTTGAAAACGTTCAGAACTGTCGTGCGTAAAGAACGAGCTGAGCTATTTCTGCGGAAGCGAATCCAACCCCTTAACAAAGGTGTTTCAGTGTTCATCGAGGAGATGATGATGCTGTGCCGACGAGCTGACCGCAAAATGGCGGAAGGGAAGAAGCTGCGCATTTTGATGCGGGGAGTTAACATAAGCTCTTCGCTGGACTCATTCGGAACCCCCCGAAAACCGTCGCTGAGTTCGGGACCAAGGCTTCATAATCCAGAGGACCCTCGAATTGCGCACTCAACACGTTTTTTGGTGAGCCCCATCACCGCCCGTGGATTTAGAATGGAAGACTTACGGAATAGAACCCGCAGCACCATGCGCTACGAACTGGGGAACTTTTCCCAACTACCCCGCCCTCTATCGTCGCCTCCCTGACCGATGAGACCCGAGAAGTACTACACGTAATGGGAACTTTTACGTAGTCGGAAGCACCCCGTGAGCCACAAGCTATGGCCTATGCCAAAGCTCTTCGTCGACCCCGCCGAGCTCCAACTTGTCGTTAGAACGCCTTGTTTTGCCACCCTCCACTCTCTCCCGCCCTACCTCCTGTAGCGCCGAGGAAGACGGACGTATGGCGAACCCTCGATAATCCTCCGCTGTGCGACCACTGCGCAAAAGGCCGACACCAACTATCGTTGGGTTCTCTGTCGACGCAGCACGCCCTCTACCCGGCTAGCGCGCTCCTGAGATTGAAGAGTACCTGTCGAACACCAAACGAGCTCCAGCGCGCTTCAACCATTTGCCGTCGCCCTACCCCGGGACCAAATGTCACGTAGCCAAGGACAATGCAGTTGTCTTGAAGGGAAAGCAATATATTTGGAGGGAACTTGTGCTGCACTAAAAACTAAACGAACACACAGGCCGCGAAGCAGCAGTCAAAGTGACATGCGCTGGCGAATGTCAGGGAATCGAATACCGCAGGGGCTTCTCTGGAAGTATTTTGCGGCGCTGTTGTTTTCGGAAACGTCGAAATAAAACAAGAACAAAGAAGTTTATTCTAGCTAGTGACGTCAGGGCCACACATAGTCCCTATCCAAATAAGATAGCTTGTATGGCGCTCAGAGAAAACGAAAGGATATCTGCACTTTGCTTGAAACACTGATAACCCAGCTGCGTGCCTCCGGATGGTAAAACCAAAACAAGTATACAAACTGATGGCAGGGTTCGCGGCACTATATATATATTAACTCTACACTTCATTCACATTTCTAAACTTGCATTAACTCACTTAGCGAATATAGATCAATGCTTGCGCAATTTCTAAACGTTTCTCTTCTTCCACTAATAATTCTGAACTTTAAATTTATGGCTTCCAAACTTGCTCGATATGCTTTTGTCTTTGCGCATTTCAGTCGCCCGTTTATCGAAGTGGTGATGCATAAATAAAATAAATTAACAGGTACGCCCATATATACTGAAGGAACCTCGTCTATGCGGGAAGGGTTCGCGAGCCCCGACCCGCCCGACGAAGTAATGCCCAAGCACATGAAAGCAAATAACTGGGCTATTCCCGGAAAACAGATGAAAGACAAACGAAAAAAAATTAGTGCCCTTCCACTTTGTGAAGAAGGACGACCTGCGAAGCTGGCCGCAGGCCACGGAGTGCATGAAAGAAGAAGCGTTTGTTCGGAATTCGCGATTGAGCATGCTCCTTAGCCAATTAGCTGAATTAGCTGGATTGGCTGAATTAGCTGAATTAGCTGGAAGGAGGGGATCTTCAATCTCGCGGAAAATCACAGAGCTGTATGGTTTACTCCCGTGTCGTAGGCACCTTACTCTTTGCGTAACACACCAACACAATATCTCTTGCGAGTGAGAGGACACCGGACATATCCCATTCGGCGATTTGACATCCACCTTTAAACCTCCCGCCTACGGGATGGACATGTCATCAGTAAAGGCATACAACCTATAGTTTTGCATGAACGGCACCCCTCCCTATTCTTGCACGCCGGCCACCCTTTATGTGAGGGGTTTTAAAAGTGAAACAAACCTTTGGAAATGTCGCTTTTAAGCCCTTTAAGCAGAACAAGTAATATTGCCTCACGTCAGCGTTCTAAGCGGGTAAGTTTCCGTTCATCCGGGAGGGATTCGCAGATACTCGACGAGCTGGAAATTTAGTACGCAACGGCGGCCGCAGCGACTTTTTATTGTTTTCCCGCCCATTCGCACTTCTGTGCGGGACGAAGCTTGTTCACTTCCAGCGGCTCATCCAAGCGAACGCCATTCGAACATTCAATAGCGAGTTAAAGCTGGATGGTCTCGAGCCTCTCTCTAGCGGGCGAACGTTCTACTGTCCGTTTTACTCCATCGTAATAGGCATTTTACTATCTGCGTAACACACCAACCCAGCCCATATTTGCTCGATTTTGCAGGACAGCTCCAGGGCCCATTGAGCCACCAGACTTGCGCGTTTATATCCGCAACCAGAACAACGGGCATTATCGCTAGCGGGATGGAGCTCAGCTTTGCGTTCACGCCCTACTTCTGCCACCCTCGCAACTCGTGCACGCCTAAACCGCAGTCGGTGATGGGCGTATGCTTCGGCTGGAAACACAGCGGCGAAAATGTTGCGCGGGAAGCCTTTCAAGTTGAGGAAGCATATCGGGCTCGAGCCGGTGTTCCGACCGGCAAGTGGCTCTTCAATTCATGCCTACTCAGCGGAGTGGAATTTCATGCGGCCGCACTGGCGGCGGTTCTCGGTCATTTTTACGTCCATTCGCACTTGGGCGTGTTATCCGCAATCACCTGATTACGGCGCTACCGCCGTTGTCAGCCGATAGGGCAACTTGTGAAAGAGGCATCGGCGGTGGCGAGGAGAATAGCAGTTGTTATAGGGTGGTCGGTGGTGGCGAGGAGGAGCCCCGGAGCAGCGCCGAGTAAATGGGCGTAAGCGGAATGAAAACTAGGGGGGGGGGAGGAGTAGCTGGTGTGTTAGACGTATATCGCTTCGCAGTAAAACAAACACCACACTGGTTCGCAGAATAGGCACTTAAGGCTTACAAAGCAAAACAGTATCCGCGGTGGACTTGTAGCAGCCGGGAATGTCGGCTGCCGGATGAAGCGAGAAAGGAGACGTGCGGGTGGTTTGGAGTTGCAAGACAAACTGTTTATTTTCCTTACGTCCGAGTGCAGAGAGTTCCCCCCGACGAGGGAGAGAAGGAGGCACCCCCGCGTTCTTCTAAAAGAGAAAAGAGAAAAGAGAAAAGGGGGGCCCCCGAGCGAGCAGACGTAGCATGCCGCCAGGGCTAATCCCGGGAGCCGGCCCCGACAACAAGTTGTTCCCCCTACACGGAGGGCGAGGCGCTGGCGCCACGAGTAGGCGCGCTGTCTACGGCCGGCTGCTGACGGGATAGAAAAGAATGCGGTGGTGCTGAGCAGCTTCCGCTACAAAGGCTCCCCCCCTAGATTGCGGAGCTTTTAAAGAAGGACAGCAGTTACGGGCTGAATAGCGAAAGGTCAGAGTCCAATGGTTAGCAGTGAAATCGTACGTGAGAGGCTGCTTGAATGGAAACCTCAATATGAGCAGGCTTGGCGCGGTCAACGGCGACGACTTCTCGTTTCCCCCGCACGTCGATTGTGATGGTTTTGTTAGTACGTCCCAAAACTTTGAAAGGGCCATCGTACGGCGGAGTGAGGGGCGGCTTCGTTGCGTCGTGTCGCACGAACACATGGGTAGCTGAGTCCATGTCGGGAAAAGTGAAAACCTTTCCTGTTGCGGGCGATGCGAGGTGCTGTTGGCCTGAGTTGCGCAAGCCATGCGCGCAGCTTCTCGATGTGATCGGAGGCTGCTGGGGCGGAAGGTGTCTGGTCGGAGAAGAATTCTCCCGGGAGGCGCACTGTTGAGCCGTACACCATTTCCGCTGCGCTGAAGCCGAGGTCTTCCTTCACCGTTGAGCGTAGGCCAAGAAGAACGAGCGGGAGCTTCTCCACCCAGTGCTGGCGGATCGAGTTTCGCTGCCAGTGCGGCTTTGAGTTGCCTGTGCAAGCGCTCAACCATTCCGTTGCTGGCGGGGTGGTAGGCGGTTGTATGCTGCAGCTTCGTGCCGAGGAGCGTTGAAAGTGCGGAAAAAGGTTGCTCTGGAATTGCCGTCCCCGGTCAGTTGTTATGCGGGCGGGGCAGCCAAAGCGGGACACCCATGTCTGGATAAAGGCCTGCGCGACGGTCTCAGCTGATATGTCCGCAATTGGTATAGCTTCGGGCCATCGGCTGTACCTGTCGATGCATGTGAGCAGGTACCTGAAACCTTGGCAGGGCGGTAGCGGTCCCACCAGGTCGAGGTGAACGTGGTCAAACCGCGACTCAGGAGTCCGAAATTCCTGTAGTGCAGCCCGAGTGTGGCGAGTCACCTTCACTTGCTGACACGTTTCACATGTCCGAGCCCAACGTCGCACGTCCGCGTTGACTCCGGGCCAAACGAAGCGTTCTGTTATCAGCCGCTGGGTGGCGCGGACACCTGGGTGGCTGATGGAGTGGAAAGTGTTGAATACCACTCGGCGAAAATTCAGTGGGACGAAAGGTCGTGGGGTTGCCTGGGAGGTATCGCAGGTTATCGTGCCCTGGACGTAGGGAAGTGCAACCTCCGAAAGCACGAGTGAACATCCCCCACCTTTCAGTCTTGTCAACTCGGGTGTCCTCCCGCTGAGCTGCGGCCATCGCTTCGAAGTCCAGGACTTTTGTGCCGGAAGCGTTGACGCGAGACAAGGCGTCGGCTGCTTCGTTTTCGACCCGGGACGTGGCGGATGTCTGTAGAAAACTCAGAGATGAATGAGAGCTGACGAATTTCCCGTTCTGAGTAGGAGGAACTGTTGTTGTTGAATACGT
>CM023454.1:13956041-14091041 GCA_013339765.2 Haemaphysalis longicornis
TTGCTCTATTCCACGTGCGTTCCAAGCAGAGCGTGGAAACTATCTAGTGGAACCTTTCGTAACTGTTGCCGGTTTATTTCTTAAAATGGCGCCAGAAGCTATAGTGGTGCGGGCGAGAGCAGGCGGCGGCGGAGTTAATGTTTTTTCAGCAGTTGATAAAGTATTTAATTTCGCAAAAGTCAAGCATGCATGATTTTTTTTATAAAGGAACACTGCAAATATTACTTCTGTATTTTTCTTGTTTTATATTTGCATAATGTCTTGTTCTTCTCCAACAAAGTTGACAAGTATGCACATTACACGGGACTCAGACCGGTAGATTTAGCTGTGACTATGAGACCTATGCAGGGTCTACGCCCGCTGCGGGGCGTTTGCCCTGCAGTGGGCGTAGATAGGCTGGTGATGATGAGGATGGTGATATAAGACTATTGCGCAGGCCTTGTTTTACTTTGGCCGGGTGGCTGAATCGAGTCACAGACAGACAAACAGACACACATACAGACAGACGACGACCGACAGACAGACAGACAGACAGACAGAGACAGACAGACAAACATACCAAATTTATAGGTTTAAGTGGCCCAAGAAGGTTTTAGGCTGACACAAATTCGTCCTGCGGAGACCGAAAAAACTGAGCGCACGTTATCGCTCCCCTTTGTGGCGACCGCCGCCCCACGGGTCCGCCGCCTCGAACGCGATGACGACGAATCTGTCAAGCCATTTCTTCACAACGCACACGCGAAGACCACCACCGGACCAGCTGACGAAAAAGTGGGGAACACGCGCCAGCGTTTGTGGCGTGATCTGTGGCGTGATCGTCTCCTCGCAGTGCAAGTGCGCTCGCGCCTCGAGTGGCGAGCCCAGACAAGCTGGCGGTCCCGGCGCGCAGTTTGCGCTGCCGGTTGCAGCCACTACTAGCAACACCACGAGGCTGGTCTAGAAAAGTGGACGGCCGATTGCTGGATGGAGGGACGTAATAAGGAAATTCGGAGGCGAAGCATCGACTAGAACGGCGCGGAGGAGGAGCAGAAGGAGGTGGGAGAGGCCTGTCACGGAAAGGACCGAGCCGGGACACGAACGGGAGCCGCCGCTTTAATGGGACAGGATGGAACACTATGTACAATGATAATGATAGCAGTGCACGCTCAGTTCGAGCGCACGGTATCTTCTTCCTCCTCGCTACTAATTCCAACATCCTCCCGACCTCAAAGAAAGGAGTTAAACTATAATATCAGGCACAGCGTTATCGTTCCAATGTTCGGGGTTAACACAACGCCGAGTCGGGGGAGTCCTATGTCAGTCCGGGGCAGCGCCGAGCGCACTTTCTCCGCAACCGGTGCTTGTATCGTCTGCCCAAACGACGGAGTGTAGAGGAGAGCCACGTGAGGTAGGGCACACAGCTCGCTCTGTCAGCGCAACAGTGCATAGGAAGACCATCGCGCGAAGAGTCCACCTGAAGTCGTTGAGACGCCTTGAGGCGGTGTGGGATCTGGCCTGCATATCGTTGCTTAGAATGTTTCCCCGTTTTTCGTCTGGTCACCTTCTTCACTGCCGTTGTGCGAGCGGGTCTCTTCGGAGAGAAAATCCAGAAGATGCCCTTCTTTTGCCGTTCTTCTTGGTGTTTGGTGCTTCTCCCTTTTTCTCCCTGTTTCTGCTTTCGTCGCGTCCTGTATTCATCTTGGGTAGTAGGTTTCGCACGCCCCCTACAATCAGTAACGTTAGCATTTGTTGAAGCCTTTCGGTTCGCGACGACAGGAGATACCGTGCGGGGTAGCCTAATGTGGGTGGTGCGGTCGTTTCTTGAGTCGGATTCGGGTAATTCACCTTTGGGGTTCTAACGGTTCAAAGTTTCTGGCCGTGCTGAAGGCAATAAAGTGCTATTTGTAAAATTACCGGTGTCCGATTCTCGCTTAAGGTCCTGTTCCAGTTCGCCTATCAAGCTTGTGCTGGGATTATCGTTGCATGCTTCGTCAGTTACGCCCGTCAGTAATGCCGCCGACCCGCCGAGAGACGTGCTGTCACTGTTTGAGCCGTAATCAGGAAACGAAGGTACGCCTCCATGGTTCAGATTTCGTCTCATTCGTTCGCGAATCGTGCTTTTTAGAGACGATCGGAAATCCTTAATAACTCTTCCTAACTTTCGTTTTGTCGTTACGATGGGTTTTGTCCATGTTTCGGCCCTTTAGATTTCCTCGGCAATCTTGTCAATGGCAACGAGGTCTTCAATTTCGCCGTCCATTTCCTTGAGATCTTGCTCTTTCTCTATCAAATACTGGTTCCAGCTAGAGAGCTGCACTAGCTAGGGCTGTCCATATGAAAGATGCAGTTCAACTCGTTTTATAATCGCCGATACTTCTTCACGTACCTGGAGTCGTTCATAAAGGAGATTCTCCATCGTTTTCCTCGGCGTTGGTAAGTCCTAAAGATCGTTGGGAGCAAGTCCAGGAGAAGCCGTTAGGCGTTCCTTGTGGTGGCTACGATCAAGCACTCGTCGTTACATGGTAGGAATGTGATGCCTTGATCGTGATTGCATTTTGTTCATGTGCATGGAGCTCGTTCCCCTCTGGTCGCTTCCTTCTGTTCCAAGCTCGTTCTGCATCAGGTTCCGCGGTCCTCGCCCCACGGCTCACGTTGTCGTTGGTTGGTATCTCGCTCGGACCTTCAACCGTTGAGTTCCCTAGGCGCGGCTCCAGACGAGGACACAAATGCACCGGCGGAAGCTTCTTCTAGAAGGTTGATGGGGCCGGCGCTCTTAAGGGTGTCTCACGTCTGTGAAAGCCGCTTTTCCCGTCGTTTCGGCACCATGTCGCGAAAAGATCGAGCCGGGACCACGAACGGGAGCCACCGCTTCAATGGGACAGGATGGAACACTATGTACAATGATAATGATAGTAGTAGTAAAGTCCTTTATTGGGATGGGACGGCCGGTTGGCCAGAGGGGGGAAATGGGAATAGCAGGGAGGGAGGATTAACACTACTTGAATCTTCAAGGGCCGTAGAGGATCTAATTGTCCATTGAGGATCTCATTGTCCAGTTTGAAGGGACCAAATGGTTGTAGGCCCCGGCTCACACTACTCGAGCCAGACCTCTCTCAAGGGAAAAAGTGCCTAGCGCGGCAAGGAATTGGGGGTCATGGTATGGGGGATTAGCTAGTGAAGAACCATTTGGGAGTGCATTTTCGATAATATATCGATGATCTGAGAATGCAGTGCAGTGCCAGATTAAATGGTTTAGGTCCGCGATAGAAGTCGCTGAACAGTGCGGACAACGTGGGGGTAGTGACGTCCCAGGGTGAATCCATTTGTATATTATGTGAGGAGTGACAGCAGCGTTCGCAAGAGTCTTATTATTGAAAATTTCGGCTGGGCGTGGTAGGGAAAGGACGCCGTGTAGGTAGCCAAGCGGAGTGCTTGATGCTAGGCGGCATCGGCGGGCGTGGCGAGCGTGGTCCAGCTGCAGGCGAAAGGAAGTGGGCGAGACAGCAGCAGGGGATTGGTCATCCAGCGGAGGGGTTACGAGAAGGCTCTCCCTAGCCGCAGAGTGCGGGGTCTGGTTGCCATGTCCCTGCATCATGTGTCCCGGTATCCATGCCAGGCGAGTTTTAGTGCCATTCTGAGCGAGTATGTTGACCATAGCTTGAATCTGGTGGACAGTAGGATGGTCAGAGAAAGCCTTGTTGAACTGGTCAATAGCATTTTTGGAGTCAGTGAGAATACGAATGCGGGCAGGTAGTGGAGCAGAGACGTTGTAGGCAAGATGGTCCAGTGAATGGAGAATGCCACACAGTTCGGCTTCAGTGGGAGACGGATAAAGTATATGTTTCGTAATGGAACCATCAAATTCGGGTCGTGCTGGACAATGCCACGCGAGGTCCATTCGGTGGTGGTCCAGGCTGGCATCAGTAAAGATGTCAGTTTCATCTGGGAGCTTCGCCCCCAGGATGCGACAAAGGGCTTTTTGGCGAGGACACCTCCTTGCTTTGGGAATGCCAGGTCGCTGATGTGGCGATGTCAGAAGTGGCCTTTCCCAGGGGGCAGGCTAGCAGTGCACACTCCGTTCGAGCGCACGGTCTCTTCTTCCTCCTCGCTACTAATTCCAACAAGGCCTTTGTCCTACAGTGGACCTAGTGGGCGGCTCCTGCTGATGATGATGGAACAGTCGGGTCTCCGACGCAGGGAGGAAGGCCGCCAACCATGCTGTTTCTCCAGCCTTGCAGCATATAGCGTTTATTAATATTTATAGCAGAGAGGAAACTGCGCCTGGGAGTTGATGTCGGATTGGGCGGTTATGGCCTTATGGTAAGACCACAGCTGATGGCTTGGCATGTCCATCGGATTGTTAAGCGTCTTCTTGGGTTGGGTTTCTCCACTATGCAGTGCTATGTCTATGAGGTAGCCTCTCCGGCCTAAACGGCGGAAACTGGCTTTGCTTCTCTCGTTTCGCAAGAAAACTGAAAATTTGCTTTATTTGTTTATGCTGATACAGCTGTGTTTCATTATCAGCAAATGAAAGGATTAGGCCCGGCGAGCAACCAGCAGTACACATTTACACAAGTACAAACCCCGTATTTAGGCAGACTAGCTTGTGGTAAGAAGAGTGTGCTTCTTGGTTCTTGTTTCAGTAGCAGTACATATATAATAATAGCGCCAGTACATCTTGACGGAGCGTGTAATTTGCCACTGCGAAAGTTGTAGCCGAGGGTCGGTTACGAAAACACAAACAAAAACACCGCGAATGCGCGAGGTGCTAGTTTTCTTGGGTATGCGCCTAAAACCTTTCTGAGCTTTTCGAACAATTTATTATTTGAAATGATGGCAAAAGAAGAGCTATGTATGAATTTCTTCCCAAAGTTTACAGTATTGTTAACTGCCAGCTTAATCTGCAGAACCATGGCAATAAACGGTGGCGGACTCTCACGAAAAATAACATGCTTTATTTTTAATTTCTTTATCTTTTCAACGGCGTGTTTAATTTTATCATTATAAAATAACATACCCTTCCTTGCATTTTGGGCAATTGTATCTGATTTTACGGCCACTAAAACGTTCCAATCTAAGCCAATGATTAAACTAAGGCGAGGGCATGGTAAAATGGCGGCCAATGACGACACATACTGCCTTCATGTGAGCCGCACAGACGGTACCGCCACATTACTCTCCAGTATATATAGTACTAAACTCCATGTTGCACCACTAGTTCAAGTTGTTCCAATTTTTTGTGCTCCTCCTCCTCGTTCATTTGAATAAGTCATTTGAGTGATTCCAATTTTAAGTAGCATTTCACTATTTTCTCTATTAAGATATGGTGTTTCTTTAAGTACGTTACCTATAATAAGCGCTTTGAATGTTTGAATGCTGTTACATAATGTTTAAAATTTGTTTAGTTTTCTCCATTCGGTACTTTTGGAATTTTCATTTTGCTGGCCCAATATTGGCCATTTAGTGTACTATAACGGATGAATGCATGAGATTTTTCAATTATGCCTTTTTGTGCAACTTAGGGACGTTAAATGATGGCCCGTTTTCACGATTTCTTATTCGTATTAGTTTCTTTCATCCGGGATTTGTATTTTTGTCTTCACTTTCACTTTATTTTTTTCCCTCGCAGACCCTCATGTAGGTGTGTGTTGCATCATCGATGAGTTGGTAATACAAGACGCATATTTTAACTCGAAAATTTCTACGCCTCACTTAAGGTGCACTACACGGCTCTGTAGAAAAGCCAACTTCATTGACGCTGATGATGATCGCGGGGAAGTGCAAGATGGCTGAGAAAGAGAGATTGATTGAGTGAGTCTTTTTATTGGAGCAAGGAGGGCGTTTGCCGTACAGTGGGGAGAGGGATGGAAGGAAGGGGATTACTAAACAAGGTCCGTATTCAAAGAGGTGATTCGGGTTATGGGTGCCTGAAAGTCTTCACCGGGGTCGGCCCCACTTAGACTACTCGCGCCAGACTACTCTTAACTGCAAAAGCGGCAATTGTTCGTAATAAAGATGTGTCTAATCCAGTATGAGCGTCATGTGGTAGGGTGTCGGGATTAATGTTTGTTAAACTCTCTGGGCGATGTTTGGAAAAGTATGGGCATGTCCACACTAGGTGGTGGAGATCTGATTTGACATCAGTGCTACAGTAGGGGCATCGTGGGTGTGTGTTGGGGCATCTGGTCCATTTATGGGTAATGTGAGGAGTGTAGGCGGCACCCGTGCATCGCTTGTTAATGAATACTTCCTCGGATCTGCTGCAGGAGACAATGTTGGCAAGATACCCAGGGGGTGTAACCTGTCGGGTAACGATTTCTTTTACGTTTCTTTAGTCGGAGAAGCAGAAGGGCTGGAGGAGTGGGTGTGGAGGCTGAAAGGGGAACCAGTGGAGGCGTAAAGTTCAAACACTCCTGTGGCGCTTCGTGACCGGACTGGTTCCCTGGGCCGGTCTCCTCGTGGCCTGGAATCCAGTCAATTCTGATGTGCACGTTGTGGCTTTTGAGGAGATCTTTGTGTAAGATTATAGAGTTGCCGAGCGGGTTCATCGGCCCTTGACGTTTTGATTGCGAACGTCGTCCAGTAAATCTCATCAGTCACCAACCTGTGTCTCCAGCACGGACTCTCCGAGTGCGCGTTAACCATGTAGGTGCATGATCTCCACGTCTCATAAGTGTCACTCTCGCCTTCTAAATGCCAGGCGAACGGCGACCTCTCGAGGAAGGACAATTATGTACGCACCGTAGTCTTCGAAGGCACAGAATTTGCCTTTCAATCTTTGCTCGAATATCACACCGTAGCGATATTACGTTTGCAGAGCTTGATGCGTGTCATCCTGTACAATCAGGTACACCCTGAGGCTCCAGCCGGACTGTTGGCTGCGCGTATCCCAAATTAAAGTGCATGCTCTGTCAAAATTTCCTCTCGCTCTTCCATGCCAGCGCGTCCGGGCTTGAAGGCCTCTTAGCAATTAATATAACCACCTAGTACTTCGCGGCAAATATTATCGCTGATTCAAATCTAATATATGTAATCACATCACCTTATCATCTATTTAAGAAATGCTTTATCTGTGTCTCCTGTACATGATCATTATCATCCCTGAGGCTAGGCTGCTTGGCTGCGCGTTCGCCAAATAAACGGCGTCTGTCTTCTCCGCTCTATCAGTGAGCGACGTCTCCTTGAAGGCCTCTTACAATATATATATATATATAATATAAATATAATAAGGTTGGCATCAGAAACTCGGAAACAAGGGTATGTGGTGGTCATAAACAGATTAAGAATTTTTGAGATCAAAGAAAGTGTGAAAAAATGCCCGCCGGTGGGATCCGAACCCACGACTCCAGAATACCGTCTGGTGCGATAACCACTACGCTACCGGCGGGGCTGTTTCCCCTTGCACTTTCTGGGATTATGTTAGGTATTTTGTTTCCATGACTGGGGTGGTAGCCAGCGCATTCGGACTACTCGGGGTGAAGGGACCTTCTTTTAATCCCGGGCGTGACTCGAGTGTCTACGACATTCGAGAGTGGTCGACCAGCGTTGAACCCTCTTAGCTCCTTGGCACCAAGACTCCAGAACAGAGGCCCTCGCTGCATGTAGCGAATAAAATGGAAATGAGGGGCTCGTTGAATATATACAGAAATAAGGGTGGCAGTCGAAAACTCGGAAAGCAAAGGGGGTTGGGTGTCATGAACGATTAAGATTGCGAAGAAGTGTAAAATCCGCCGTGTGGATCTCAAAGACCTCCAAATCGTTTCAAATCCTACGCACGGGGGGGTTTCCCCAACTTTTCGGTATTTTTCAAAGTATTTTTTTCTGACTGTCAGCCAGCGCCATCGGCTATCGGGGTGAGGGAACTGGTTTTTTACCCGGGCGGACCGAGTGTCTACTGACATGTCATGTCGACCACGTTAACCCTTTAAGCTCCCTTCACCAAGACTGCCGAAGAGGCCCTCGCTAGCACTTGCGAATAAAATGAAATCTCCGATCAGAATAGGGTCTGCCAGTCGACTCGAAAAGGGAGTTGTGGGTCATAACAGATACAGATTTTGAGTCGGAGTTGAAAATGCCCGCCGGGGGATCCACCCACGACTCGATCCGTCTGGTCGTAACCATTTACCTACCGCGGGGGTTCCCAGCCTTCTCGGTTTTATGTACCGGTATTTTGGTTCCTGCTACTTGGGGTGGTAGCCCGCACTCACTACTCGGTGAAGGGGACCGTTCTTTTTAACCCGGGCTATAGTTTAGCGTCGGATGGTGAGGTGACCTTTTCCTGCAAACTGCGCAGCCTCGCTAGCATGTACATAGAAAATGGGAATGAGGGCACGTGCAATATCTGAGAAATAAGCGGTGCGTCAAGAAACCTCGACAAAGGGGGGTGTGGTTCTAGGAGCATTGGAATTTTTGAGTGCCGGAACCATAAAGTGAAATGCCCGCCGTGGATTCGTCCCACGCTCCAAATGTGTCTGGTGTAATACGCACCGGGGGCTTTTTCACCTCTCCTTGGTTTATGTAAGGATTTGTTTCCTCGCTGGGGAGCCAGCACTCGTGATACTCGTAAGGGCGACCTCTTTTACCCGCCAGTGTCGAGTGCTAAGACATGTCAAGTGGTCACCACGTTACCCCTAGCTCCCTTGGACCAGTACTGCAGAACAGCAGGCCCTCGCTAACTTCCGAATCAGACAGGAAATAGGGTCGAAATATACGAAATATAGGTTGGCATGTCGCACCCGGAAAGCAATAGGTATATTATATATAATATATATATATATATATATATATATATATATATATATATATATATATATTGAAGTGTACAGAAAATGCGTGCTCCGGAGACTGAAAATAAATGATTTAACCTAAAAGCTCTTCTCGGTAACCGAGATCTAGGCACCAGCGCGCTATCCGTAGACGATGATTTTGTTTTTACTCGTCGTCGATCAATGTTGCGTAGCCCCACAAAAGAATGTCCTTTCTTATAAAACACATGGCAGTTTACCTCCCGTTCGATGGCTGCCGCCTCCTTTATGAAATCCTTCACAGTACGAGGAGGATTTCTTACGAGCCCAGAGAACCGCAGCTTTTTTAGAACTTGCATTCGGTGCCGCACCTTCTTCGGCTCGTACATATCGGGGTTGGCTCTCCGAAATTGAAGAGCCTTGTCCTCCGCGAACATTGCGACCAATTTGTTGGGCTTTTGAATTCGGGATTTGGGAACTCGCTGCGCGCTATCTCGGCGGTCTGCGCAGGGAAACGACTCCTGAAGCCCCTGCCGAAATTCATTCCACGACATTTCACCTCTCTCATCTCGGTTCTCGTACCAGGTCCTGCCGCCGTCATCTAGCGAGTGGTACCCATTTCTAGGTTTTTGTTGAGGGTCTCACTGGTTATACGACGCGACACGCTCAAACTGCTCCAGCCAGTCCTCGAAGTCTTCGAACACGTCACTAGGGGAGATGGCAGCAGTGCGTGGCTGATGCAGTGTTACTGGAGGCCCCTGTTCGCGCCATTACTTGTGGTTGAAGAGCTTGGCGTCTCGGCGCATCACAGGAAGGAGGCCGTACTCAGGAGACAGGCCGAGTTGGCGGCGGCTACTGCAGTGAAAGGGGGTGTCAACAAAAGGTGGCCGTACCGGGCTGCCAGGAGGAGTCCTGGACCTGAGGTGGTCATGCCCAGCGCGTCAACCAGTGTAGCGCACAGCAAATGTGTCCTCCGGGTGGTAGGGGTGGCCTTGCAGTTTAATGAGGCACAAAAAACCGCAGAGCGAGAGCGAAGTGTCTAACCGAAAACCGCTAGAGAACCGAGAGCCAATAGGATATGTAAAATAGGATATACGGCACCTTTGCCACGATGTGTTTAGAGGAGGCAGGGAACAACGACAACACATCAAAGCTGTCTTAGCTGAGAGAAATCTAGTAAATATATGAACCGGTATTCGCAAATTTGCCGCATTTTTAAGAAGACGTCATGTTGAGAACAAAATGTTAAATTAAACATTCAAGCTTTACTGCACCGTTGATAAGCTCTTTATAATGCGCATTACATAGTTGATTCCTTTTAGTGCACTTTAACAATCGTCTGATTTCTTTGTCAATAAAACCTAATCGTGGAAATAACGGGGCCAATCCATGACCAAACAGTCAATTGGACAAGTCACCGGTGTGGTAGTAAAACCATGTGGGCGCGAAATTGACGTCGTTTTGTAACATTTTCGAGCTTAAGGCAGGGAGTGGAAGCTGTGGATGCATAAGTCATTTTACGACGAACGAAAGCTTGTCGGACTCGATCTGTCCATAAGCTGTTTTACGCACTTCAATCTAAACAACTGGAGCGTAAACAACAGGCAAAAGCAAAAGCTCAGGTCGTTTAATTATTCACAAAACAGATGACGTCGGGGAACGCACGATGAAAGCCTTTTAGGAAATGCTTTTGGTACATATGGAATTTGTAACTGACACGTGAATCTATTGGGACTATCGTCCTCCTCGAATACACACCATATGAAAATTACGCATGTTACTATCTACGTCAAGAAGTGTAGAGTTTCATTCCCTTCATTCCATCAACTTTCGGTGCAGTAGGAGCATTATATTAAATGCAGTCATCATACATTGTAACACCAACATCCACCTTATAACATGTTATTTTTATAAGGCGCCCTGAATATTTACCAATGTTGTTAAAATAACCGTGCTCTATTTACGTGTACAAACCAATAACAGAAGGCGTTCTTATGGACGCAACGGCCAAAACCTCTAACAAGAATTTTTGTAAGCCTCCAAGGAAAAGGTAATTCGGTAGTTCAGGTATTTATTTTTAAAATCTATTGCCTTTAACCTACCTAATTTTATTAATATTGACCTTTCATTCTTCTATCTTGAAAAAGATTTTCTGCTCTAGTAGCTCGACGGTGGATCCGTCCGATATAATTTCGTTCTGAGCGTTCGTTGATTCAATTTATGCTTCCCAAAGCCATGGGTGGCGATGTCAGGCGCTCGTTCGCCGATAATGCTTCACAACGGAGGGACATTTATAGTTTGCGGAAGGGAAACAAAATTTCAATTTAAAGCCCTATTTCTTGAAACGTGCTTTGCTAGCAACGTTATTTAAAAGTGCGCTGAATAATTTAAACAATATTTTCGGCTTCTTGACTCACATTACGACACGTGTTCTAGTACAATCTTTTTAACCGGAATATGTAGGCGTAAGAAGGGTGTACAATTATCTGGCGCTGTAATTGGTGTTCTTTGTGAGGTCAAAACGAGTGCGTTTAACGTGATTACCTGCGCTCACCCTTTCCTACTATATGTGCTCTATTGAAGCCCGTGTACCCCAATGGCTTCTTTCGCTACCGTTGGTGTCAACACAAAACTCCTGCGAATAAATAAAAGAAGTTACTGGCACAGGAAGGTGTTTTACCTGGAACGTATCAAAAAAACGGAGCCGAAGCCCATCGTCTTCCCAATTAGGCTATGAGCCCAGCCGGGGACGGGGATGACAGATGGGGCGCTCAGTGCTCACCGAGCACATCTGCGGGTTTACCTTTTGTGTTCTCGCATAATGCCACGTGATAGCGTCACGCGACCTCTCGCGCCGCTGTGCGCACCACCTACGTCGCGTGCGGCAACCGTGTGCGCGCCTTGCGGATGCGGTGGGAGTTAGTAAAAATAAAGGAAGTGAAAATTAAATGAAGCTGACACCAATGCACGGCTTCTCACTTCTCCGCCGTCTCTGCCATCGACCTTGTCGCCTCCGTCTGCTGCCGCAGAGGCGGCGAAGCGAGATCGTCTAACACTGGGTTTGAGCTTCCTTTCATTTAAAAAAAAAGTTTCAACTGATGTAGTTTAAAAATACAACTCAACCAACCACCAATCATGAATAATGCATTGATTTGACCTTAGCAAAGAACACCTATGAAATAATTAGAGGTGCGGTAAAGTGCATTTCACTTTTCTCCGGGTTCCCTCTTTGTAGAGCCGCGTGTGTGAATTCAAGTGACATCGTATGGGTCATAGTTGCTGTCCTTTACAGCTTCGCTTTCCAACGGCCTTCGTAGGGTGAATTGGCGCGCATTTTTTAGGATGATAGATAAATGTACCTTTTCCACTAGCACACGGCAGTTTCATTTTGCTTAGTAGGTCATCATTCTTCCGGGAGAGATCATTAACGAGGGCACTAGTTCTGTATGTCTAGTCTCAAGGGAAGAGGGGTGTTTGCGCCGGCTTCATTCGTGAAACTGGGGGCTAATGCCGGGCTAAGAACGTAATTGGCAAAGGTGCAGTCGAAGTGGCAAAAAAAGGTAAGCTGTTATAGAGGTCACTTTATGAATGATGAAAACTTTATAAATGGTGATGACGTTGACAGTGGTGTAGCAAAAAACTAATCTCACCTAGGGAGGTCTGCTGGAGAGCATTCGTCAAACAAGCCGTTTTATTGAACGTGGTCACAGGCGTTAATGCACAAATACAATAAATAGAAATGGGAGAACAAGTACACCATTTTCAAAAGACAAGGACCGCCAAAACTAACTTCCTGACAAAGAAACGGGCTCGTGAAAACGCGCCTAAGATGCTGCAAGATATATATCTCCCCGTTACCATTTCTTTAAAATTTATTTATGATTGTTTAATATGCGTTCCTCATTTATGTGGTATTTCGCAGCAGTGTTTCGTTTATTTAGCAATTATCGTCCAAACTATGCATCATTTTGTGGGCGCACTTCATTGCAGTGAACCATTACATGCTTTTGTTAGCTGGCTCTCCTCGTACCGTAGGCTCAATACGTCATACATGCATGCGGCGCACAAAAAACAGAAAGTGTTGAAAATAACGAAAATGATTCTTTGTAAAGTGGAAATTTGGAATGAGACATTAACATATTTCGTCCTTATTCTAATAAACGCTTCACTGCAATTTCCGGGATCCTGCAATTGCTATACAAACGCCTCACTTTATCTTAAGAGATTCTACAGCTTCCAGTAAAATAACTTACCTTGATTATGCAAGTGCTGCTAGGGCCTGCTATGAAAACATGCAGAAATTAACCAAAGTAAAAAAAAAAGATCGAGAAATGCAGACGGGCAAAATGGGGATTTTGTTCAACATCCTTACGTAACGATGTGTTCTATCTTAAGGGAGTTTCTATACCTAAACTGTACATGGCGAAGGAATATCAGGAAAGCGCCATTGCACAAGCACTATTCAATCGAGGAGGCTATACTTGTGTATTTAGAGAAACCGTCGCTACAGTAATTACTTCGATTCACTCTACAGCACGATGGAAGCAAGTGCAGCTGGGACGTTTTGAGGAGAAAAGTAATGCTTATACAGGTCAAACAGCCATTGTTGGCTTTCAAACACAATTTGTCTTTTCAGCAATTCAAAACTACGGCGTAAAAATCAATGTGGTCCTTTTTTTTAATATACATGCTTTTAATGGTGGATTGTTCGGAAAAAAGTGGCTCACGGACACTTGAGGAGTGCGAAAATCTGTAAACAAGGGCAGGAAAACCGTCAATTGTTTTCTTCCAAGAGAAGAGTTCGGCGGAGAGATTTCCTGGCGGATCAACCACAGTTGTGTCCGGAGGCGTTTGGAAATCATCTGTCTGTTCAATAATTGATAATTTTGGTTACGTGAGGCGATGATAAATGTTGATTTGAGAAGATTTTGAATTAAAGTACGTTTAAAAACTTTTATTGAAAACAGTTAGTGCAAGACATATGGTTGAGCAGTTGTGTATACTGTTCTAGGTACTTGGTGTTCCAAATCACTTTATGCTGATACAAAATAAGCACTGTGTTGTCCAACTCTATACCACAGAAGTGTAACTCCAAAACGACACTGAGGTTACGTGACAAGCTCACAGTTATCAAAAAACTCGGGGTCGCTGGCGTCGTTGGCCTTGATGAAATCGTTGACTTTTTTCAGGAACTTGACCCGATCAAAGTTGCCTTTGAGAAATGATGTGCAAGATGAAATGCCCGCGTCGTTGTTGACGTCGTAGATTGCCAGGGTAACGTTTCCAAGCGGAAACGTTGCCGTCACATTGCACACCTGTAACAGTAATACACGGCAAAAAATCGCAGCTAACCCTGTTTTGGAAAAGTGGTGTAGTTGCGTAATGTGAAAAAAAATTTCAGATTTAAATAAAAGATGTAAGCATGGGGACACACTTTACTGTGCTAGTCTTAAAAAAATGTCACATGAAAGTGCAAATATAGGAGTTATACTCGGAGAACATTGAAACCGTTCGGTAGATCTACTTATTGAATTGCGGAGGCAAATAACCTCAGGATAATTAATACCTTCTCAAAACAAAATGGGAAATTGAGATAGAAAGTTCAAATGTTATAACAAAGAAATATACTTCTATGTAAAGACAACACATTTATTGTGCAGGACTTGAAGGTGCTAGGACGGATTAGAAGCCGCGCCTATGTTAAGAGCAATGTTAGGCTGAATCTCAATAGAGACAGAAAGAAACTTGTGAAGAGTAGGAAACTCAGCATACAATCTGTCAGACCCAGAGTAAAGGAGCTTAACACAACATTTGAAAACAAATTCGCCATTTGAACTTGGGAAAGTCGGACAGTGTTGACATGCTAAGTAAAACACCAACCACGGCAATCACCAAGTCAGAACAGCTTTGGGAGAACAAGGCTCTCGGAAGGACATGGCGAATTATATCAAAGCGAAGGAATTGGTACCGCAACGTAACGATAAGAAAATGTGAAGTACTGTTCATCAAATTGAATGAAAGGAACTGTCAGAATTGAATAACAGAAGAAAAACAAACGCCATTTGTGCGTTCAAAATGTTCGAAGAAACTATACAGAGAAGAGGAAGTTTAAAAGCAATTAGGAGCTGGGTACTGACAATAAATTGCCACCACCTCCCCGAAGGGAATCGTGAGGAAGTGCGAATGCATTTCTTGCGCCGAGAGTACACGGCGTAGTAATTCCTGCCATCGCCTTGAGAGGCGCAGTAGACGGCGCGAGGGGGAGGTGTCAGGCGAGGGAGAGGCGCGCGCCGAGGGTAAGTGCAAACCTAACGGGGGAGAGGCGCGCCAGCTGCAGAGCATGTGACAGTCACGGCGCGAGGAGCGGTGCGGGAGCCGGCGCGGGCGCGCGCAGCCACGGCGCGAGAGGCGGAGCGCGCGCGGGTCACGTGGGGTGTGACGTCGCTGCGCCGTTGCTACAGAACGCTCCTCTCCGCTCCTCACGCCGTTGCTAGGGGAGAGGAGGAGGAGCAATGCGGACGGCGGATTCAGGGTCGCTTATAAAGTGCATCGCACTTAAACAGCTTGTACGCACTCACAGACGGAAAGCGCAACGTCACCCACGGCATGAAATAGCTCATACAGTTATAGGATAAAATCTACACCACAATTTACAGCGGCGACAGTTAGACCCGTGGAACTACTGATCCCAGGATGTTAGCATGCCGTGTGCGACTAATAACTGACGAGAAAGTAAATATTCATGGGGCGGAAAGGAAAAAAAAAGCTGAAGGTCCCCGAGGCATAATCACCGATCTTTTAAAGAACGAAGATGCATTGTTGTACAAATGCTTTCACACCTATTTTGGAATGACGCGAGGAAAGTAAAGCTTCCATGTAGAAAAACGCCAACATGATTCTCAGTCACAACAAGGGAAGATCTGCGAGAATCTGGAGAACATCCTTACGGCGGATGAGCTCGAAGTCACATTTTGAGCGGCCGATCAATACAACAACCCGAACCGCAACACGTTGGCGCAAATTCACCGCAAAATCGACCTCCTCTAACGAGTCGCCCAAAATTCCCCCACAAGACGCAGCCTCAACGAAGTACTCCCGTTCCGACAGGGCAGAGCGGCAACTACCTTCGTACCCCGGCTTCCACAGCTGGACAAACCGGTTTTTTGAGGTGACCTCAAGCGTTAGGCGGGCTTTTGGGAACAATTTGAGTAGACCACCCATATCAGCAGCGTCCTTGCTCTCCACGTCGAAGTTTTATTATATACGCCATTACGTGACAGGGGAGGCGGCCGCTTAAGTCACAGGGTTATCAACCATGGAGTACTGGTTTGCGGATGCTGTAGAAGCTCTTACGCAGCGGTATGCGGATCCGAAGAAGATCCAGAAGCATCATGTTTCCGCGCTAAGGTATCCGCCTGCATTAAAATCGTCTGCTCACTTAAAGGTGGCTCAGATGGCTTTAGGATGCTACTCCGATAAACATCCGCTTCTTGAACGCCCTGAACGTGCCAGCTTCTAGCTCCTCGGCCATGCTCGTTGATATTTTGCATCAGACACTCCCACACGACATCGTTCTGAGGTACACTAAAGAGAAGCCACACTAAGCGCTCAACACATCTTCAGCACACGACTCGCCTCCAGCTATTCCATCTGTAGAACTGAACTCCTCCTCAGCGACGACTCGCTTCCAGTCAATTTATCGGCAGCGTCGACTGAGTCGGACGCTAAACTGAACGAACTGCTCACTTTCGTGAGGATTGACCTGGACAGTCGCGAGCAGTGCTGCGGGTTCCCCCAACGACAGTTTACTGACAACCCCACAGAAAAGCAGTGAAACGATCTCCTCGTGGCGCAGGGCTTAAACCTTTCTCACCTCAAAAAAGGCGTGCGTCGTGCGGCGGGAGGCATGCAACCAGCACGTGCGACCCTTCGTATCAAAACAATACCACCGACGGTGCGCCGGGAACTACAGGGTACGTATCGGCCATGGCTCGAGCCGGTAAAGGGAACGAACAGCGACAAGTTTGCGCTAAGGCTAACGTGGTGTATTTCCTGAGGGCCCGAGACTGGTTGAGAAACGACGGAAGAAGCCATATGAAAGCTTTTTACCAAGGTAATTGTTAACCGCATAAGTGACAGGCGGAAACAGCCTGGTTTTTGAAAAGGGTATTTTATAATATATCACCCTCACAATTAAATCTGTCTTCATAATCTCTCGCACCGACGGCTCATTATGTATCGCTCGGACAACGCATGACTCATACAGTGGCACGCAGCCGGAGCCTTGCAAGTGGACAGACAAGTGAGCGTCCCGTGGTTGGTAACGTTTCGTCTGTGCTCTCCTAAGCGGTAGTTAAGACATTGGCCGGTCGTCCCGATATATGCTTTCCGCACGAAATCTGAACTTCATAATATACCACCCCTATTCCGAAATCTCCAAAGGGCGTGTGATGATGTTTTTCTCATACTAAAGGCATTTTTGGTACGGGCTTGTCATTTTGCAGAGCTGGTTCATTTTGTTAGGTGCGGACAGACATTCATGCGACTCAATATTTTTAAGACGGGGGGAAGTATTACGAAAATATGTGAACACTGCTAGTTTCTTCTTAGCTTTGCCTGACTGGCACGTTTCAGCCTTCATGTTATTGAGTGTGACCACAGCTACCGAAACAAGAACCCCCGCAGGGTTACCTACCCAGCTTCAAGCAAGCGTTCCGACGGCTTGCTAAAGCTAGTTTGCACAGAATGACGGCACGATTTTTGAAGGGCATTTCTGGAACACATACTAGCAATGCCTATATTGGTTAGTTTAGACTGAGCGGAATGGTAGGGTAAGAAAGGCTTGTTCGCCCGGGAATGGTAAGCCCAAAACGTATGATGCAAAGAGTCCGTGTGGGGTCAAGGAATTCCTGAACACTGCTTTCGGGAACTTTATCTGTTACATTCAGCGGTTAAAAACCCTGTCGAAACAGCGCTAGAAACTTATCGACAGCCAGCCGGAAGCTAGAAACACTGTTGTATATAAAAACTAGGAAATATTTACACACGTGAAAAAATTTGCTACGTAAAGCCTTCCCGGCGTTTGGCGAGGCAGATGTAAAGGTTGGCTTAAAGCAAATTGCTCAAAACTGGCGCCAAGCCCGACGCGATACACACTCCCTGTTTCTAAACAGAGTAGTTTCCGTCCCATTCTGCGAAGGTTGACCACGAATAAAACTCTAATACCTCCAGAAAACCATCCACCGCGATGTTTGTGGAATTGTGAAATCGCACAGCTCCACAACAAATAATGCTTTCCTCGACGCACTTGAGGATGTCTTCGTAAGGCGAGGAATAATACAGGTCTTTTATATCTACTGAGCATGCTTGAAAGCCTTCGTCATAAATTTGCTTCAGGAAATCTACGATTTCTTTAGAATTCCTTGCAAAGAATGGTTCGTCAATAGTTAACAAGCTCAATTTTTCTTCCAGAAAAAGAGCAATTGTTTTCTGCCATGTGATATTTTCTGAAATATCCAATCTTAACGGGAAGTCAACCTTAGGTCTTTTAGCACTAAACATTACTTGATGGGAGGCTCACTTTCTTTTTGTATGCTTTTGCTTGGCGGTTCAGATTAAAATTGTTGCATAGTTTCTGGCTTTCTGATGTGAGATTACCCAAGAAACTTTTGCGCGCGGTTGCAAAACTGAAGTGATAGCCTGAAGTATTTTCTCAAGGAAATGCACTTTGTCACCACAGCAAACCCACCATCCTTATCCGAAGTGAGATCTGCAAGGCCACAATCACGCAGCGTCTCCTCCCCCTTCCGTATAGGCACTAGGAAAACAACACTACTGTTTTTTCTAGCACGTCTACGACTTCTGAAACGCATCCACCGGCTTCTTTCCTAGCTGCCTCTGCACTAAGAGAGGCATGTCTAGTATGTGTTTCATAAATGCCCTTTAAAAAGTGTTCATGTTCATTAATGCTATGGAAACTAGCTTCAACAAGCAATCAGAACACTTGCTTGCAGCTAGGTACCCTTCGGGTGTCCTTGTCGCTGTTGCCAAGGTCGCACTCAAGAACATAAGCGTTGAAATGTGCCAGTAGAGAAAGCTGATAAGGAAGTAGCAGTGATTCCTTATTTCCGTAATACGTGCAGCCGACTAAAAAGATTGCCACTCGAATTAATGTAAAAGTAGCTCTGTCTGCTCCTAACAGAAAGAACCAGCTCGGCGAAATGACTAACCTCTACCTAAAAAATGCCTGTAGCCTGTAAAAGACAGCATCAGATGCCCTGAGTTGGTGTGGTATGTGGAGTTCCGCTGTCGTAGGTGAAAGTAATATATCGAGCAGACCAGCGGATGTCTTAGCGACGACTTGAGAGAGCACAGACAAAACGTTAGCAACTAGCGGGATGGTTATTTGTGTGTCCACTGCCAAGACTGCGGCTGCGTGCCACTGTTTGAATCATGCGCTGTCCGAACGAAGAATAAGCAGCAGTCAGTACGAGAGAATAGTGGGGGCAGATTTGATTGTGAGAGCGGGGTCGAAGTTTGTGAGCGTGCCGTCGTTAAGTTTAACAGATAAGGAGTCAGGCATTCGTTTGCATGGCTGCAATTCGTGGACAAGGGCGGTGAGAGGGCGAAACGTGTGGACATATATTGACCTGTCTTAACTATAAAACTAGTTGAAAGTAGCGCTTCGTGGTATGTCGGTTTTCGTTTCCTGTCCTCGACCTTAAGCGCAATAAATTTTTCTCCATATCAAAAAAGATCTTTCTTGGCTATTGACGCCAGGGTCAAACACTCTGCCTATCAAAATAAGATAGCCCTCTCGGCATTCGAAAGAAGGGATGCACCTTGCTTGAAACACTGACAACATATGCGGCTGCCGCGGGATGGTAAGAGCAAAACAGAAGTATACAAACAGAATGGATTCTTCCCTGCAATATTTGATTAGGCTATCAGACAAATGAAATTTAAAATTCAAGGAGAGAGTTTTTCGGGGTGCTTTTCCTAACTTTTGGAAAGCACTCAGCCCACATGCAAAAAATGAAGCTGGTAGTGGTTGTAATATTAGATCTACAGTCGTGTCATCAAAGTGGGACTTTGGTGCTTGGGGTCACCCTGTCGTCAGCCTGTCGTTAACTGCAATGCGTTCCTCTCTCTAGCCTTCAGCAGCAGCAAAAAACGATCAATGGTTGCGTCTCTCGAGATACGCGTCCTCGAAGAACCGTTTCCCAGAAAACCAGCTAGTGTGGTCTTTGTTCTGAAATTGCTAGTAGAATTTTGAATATTGTAGGCTAACACCGAGCTTTAAAATCACTCTTCTATGACAGATACTACAGCCACGAAGAAATATAGAGCGTATATGAAATACGTGTTGATGCAGGTGCTTGGGCATTGTCTTTTCACTGCTCCCTGGTTAGGTAGGCCATACAGGATGATGGCATCAACTGGTGAACAACTGTAGCAACGAAGACACGTTGCGTGCCTCGCTTTTAACGCAGTTGATAAAAGTTTTCTTGTAAGAGATACCAGGTGCAGTAACTAGGGGCACCACCGGACCGCAAAAAAGTATGCCCTGGTATGCACCAAGGCGGCAATGCTACTGTGGTGTGAACCTTCAAATGTAAACTTTCGACCCCGCTGACAGTTCTTGGTGCGCAGTAGTTAAAGGCCAACTGCACTCAAATTTCACCCTGTCTAAATGCCTTCGAAATGTGTAGTCGGTACCATGAGAACTACTGCGACGCGACCGGTAGCTCTGTGCAATGCGTGGTCATTCACTTTCACGCACTCAGAATAACGCCCTTGCAGACGACAAAGCACCTGCCGGCGTGTCGCGCAAACAGCCATTTAGCGGAAGTGACATGCCAGCCGTCCAGGCCGATCGGCCTGCCTCACAGCGGGAGAAACCAGGAAACTCGTATTTCGCGCCGCCGGTACGCCTGGCTTTCATGGCTCCGAAGAGGCTTCGTTAACCGTACGCTTCTCTCCTTTTCGAGTATCGTCGCGAGTCGCGACATCATGCCTACGCGGTGTGCTGCTGTCGGAGCGCACGATTAGTGTCGTGCTTGCAGGACAAGCGCTCGCTTTTCCGCGCGCTTCCCACCCCCTCACGCGCGCGCTGGCACACTCCTCCTGGGTGGCCGAGCCGGCCGCGTCGGCCGATCCGCACAGCTCGCGCCGTCAGGCCAGGCCGGCTGGCCGCTCGCGCCGACGGGTGACACGTCACTTCCGCCGGCCCGTAATGGCCGCGTTTTGACAAGTTTCGTATTCAAAATCGTCGATTTTTGCTGGCCGCTTGCGGCGTAATTACGCACATTTTAGGTGTCATCCTTCGTACATCTCGGTCTTTTTAGTCATACTATGCAGGAACAGTGATTTCGCGCGGTCTAAATTATGAGTGCAGTCTGCCTTTAAAGAGTCGTGTTGTTTCTTTGTATGGTTGACCGAAGCAAACTATGCCGTGATGACGAACGGCTCACGTTCATAATGAATACAGAATGCGCTAAACCTGAAATGGTCGGCATCAAGGCGTTGTAGGCATGAGCCGCAGTAAAAAGATTGGAGCCTTAGTAATGTGGTTTAGATAGTTGTACCTACAGCGAAAACCGTCGAGGATACGGGTATAGTTTCCCGTAACCTAATTCTGCAGACGACGGAGCTTAGTTGCGTGGTGAACTGTGTTGCACTTAGGGTGGGCGCATTCTTATCTGCACAAAGTACACGTTCCCTGTAATTAGGAATTTTTGAGTCCTCTGGTGACCGGAGGAATAAGCGGGTTCGTGCGACATGGCTCTTCGTAGTACCATTGCTCAGCCTAGCCCGCGACGTTCAGATTAGAATCAACATACCGGCCCTTGGGGAAACACTTGCGGGAAGTTAACCATAAAAATACCTAACACTGCTGATCACAACGAAGGATGAAAAGTGCGGCGGAGGGGCTGAATACTTCCGGCGCACGCTGCCTGGGCAGCCGTACTCAAATAAGCTGCTCATTTCTGACGGTTGGTGGGCTTTTAATTCCGGGTGTCAGCAAGAAACTTGTCTGTATACTACCGACGAAGACTAATCACTTGGTTTCTGCTAACACAAGGATTTGGGGAAGAAAGGTGCTCGCAGTTTTGCTGCCGATGGGTCACGGGGCGTTTTAATAGAGGTGGACACGCCACAAAGAGCGTTTCTGGCGGTGCAGTCTGTACTGCCAACGTTAGCTTCTTGCTTCCGCATTAAAACCTCACAGAGTCCAAAAGTGTAGTAGTAATGCCGGCTTTGCCGTTGAAGTACAGTAAAAGAATGTCGGCTGCTTTTCTAATGAATGCAAAAAGCGATAACGCCCGTGCGTTCGAGATTATGGCGCATGTAAAGATGCCCAGATGGTCAAACGTTATCTCGAGCCCCCCCCATAGGGCGCGCTTCATCGCCTGTTCAGCGTCGGTGCGTTAAGCTTCGGAATGACTTCGGAATGAATCAAGTGCAGTGGCAGTGCCTTTTCGCAGGATGGTAAAGGAGGATTACCACCACCTGCCTTGAGCAGTAGTGAATAACATAACAGATGGCTGCGATGAGCGCAACGCTGGATTGAAGTGGTCCCCGTAATATTTAAATGCTTAGCGAATGAATGGTCTGAATCTCAACAACAGCGAATGCCCAAATGGTGGAATACTGTAATGAAGTGCAGAACACCGCTGTTTTGTCACGGCGAAGCACAGCTAAACCGCTTTTCTCCCCATCGAGATATTTTTCTTTTAACATTGAAATTGTAATCAAATTGAAATAACACTACCCAGAAAAAGATATGTTGCATAATTATGCATTCAGGTCTTTCCTCACATCTTCGTGAATGAAGTTTGCGTGTTGGGCCTTGCCCACTATTCTTAGCTGGGTGTATTCAGGATGGCAGCGGAGCGTTCCAAAAGTGTTCCTGAGTACATTTTGGGGTTCGGCAACCTGGTTATCGGGGTACTGCAAATTGATTGATTGATTGTAGGGTTTAACGCGCCGACGCAGCGCAGGCGATGAGGCGCGCCGTAGTGGAGGGCTCCGGAATAATTTCGACCACCTGGGGATCTTTAACGTGCGCCGAAATCTCGTATACACGGGCGTTTTTGCTTTTCACCTCCATCAGAAAAGCGGCCGCCGCGGCTGGGAATCGAACCCGCGACCTCGTGCTCAGCAGAGCAACGCCTTAGCCACTCAGCCACCGCGGCGGGTGGGTACTGCAAATTGACGAGCTGGGTAGATAATGATGACTCTAATTTTACTTCTTGTGGTATTACACGGTAGCCCGTCAGTTTGTTTGGTGAGCTTCTACTATAGGTAGTAGATTGGAATTCCCATCTGAAACATCTTCCTCGGTACACCAGCCCAAAATAAATTTCTGTCCAGAGCTGTGCGCACATGTGCGGGCCATGTGTGAAAAGGCTCGTCTGAGAACCAACTTGATACGGCGGAACTTGGCCGGTTATGCATTGCTCACTCTTAGAAATTTGCTTCGGCACTTTCTAGGAGACATTTAGTGGGATAATCCTTGTTATACATGTATAAACGTGTATGAGGCTGAAAACGTCATCTTTAAATGCACCGATGTGAGCCCGCAGCCCCCCTTTTTAGTCGAGGACTGCGGTGTGGAAGTTCGACTGTTCGTTGGGACACAGAGCTAAAAAAAACCCGAAGAAGGATTTGTGTAAACCTGAGTGTCTCGGTTTCGTATGGAGGGTTTCCTAGCAAAATTCCCAGAAACTCGGAAAATTGTCTACTAATGTGTAGCATCCTTATGCCACTTCTCTTGAGCGTGAGTTCTTTGCAGCCAATGTTTTTGGCTTTTGTAAATCATGTCCGACCAATTGTCTCCGTTTACACTACACTAACTATTACGGGTGGAACTTCCGTGCAGTCTGCCTTATTGTGGAAGCAACAGGGTGTTATAATACTGACCATAATCGTCCATATTTGTAGTTTTTTGTTTTTTTTTTCAAAATATTGCTCGAACGATTATCTCAATTTGCGCCATTATACCTATTACCAATGGGACGTTTGCGAAATTTGCATTTTTGTGGAAATGCGGGGTGTTACATGGTTACCCAGTTTTTCTTTTTTTTATTTTTCTTATATTTTCAGATTTTCAAAACTTTTGTTGCAAATTCTCGTCTTTTATATTATTACCACGATTACAGGTGGTGCTTTTGCGAAAAGTGCCATATTGTGTTAATGCAGGGCGTTATATGTTTCGGTAATTTCCCTAATTTGTATTATATTTTCTTACTTTTTGTAAGTTTTTCAAAAATTTCGTTCGACCAATTCGTTGATGCTATTACAATGATTACAGCTGGCGCTTTCGCGAAATCTGTATTATTGTGGAAATTCAGGGCATTACACAGGTGCTGGCTGTGGGGGTACTCGGCATACATACATGCATACATACATACATACATACATACATACATACATACATACATACATACATACATACATACATACATACATACATACATACATACATACATACATAAGAAACTTTATTTCCACCAGTCAAAAACACAGAGAGTAAGCTCCGTGCCCCCCTCCCCCGCCCAATTAGTCGGACTGAATCCCTTGTGACACGGTGGCTTCTAAGGCGAGACCGATGACTGCGCTGATGCTTGAGGTTCGGCTTAGTAGTAGGACCTCCCACGATGCAGTATTTCTATAGGCCTCCTGCGCTGCCCAGGGGGCGCTGCGCAAGCGGCTTCCGGGCAGTACTTCCGGGTAGTACAAAGCTGCGCGGGTCCAATAGGATACCGTGTTGACAGAAGCAAAATGAGCTCGATGCTCCCAATTGTTTTGCGACATGGCCACCAGCCCATCCCCGACGGGTCCGATCTCTTCTGGCGATCAACTTGGCATTAGGGGAAAAAGCTTTGCAGCGTATAAATACGTCTACAGCACTTACGAAAGTACCGGAACGGTGACGGCGCTCTGCCACTCGCAGGTTCACCGATCCATGGTCGTATGAAGTGAAATTTGAAGTGAAACTTCTAGTGTAAACAAATACTCTAGGTGAAGGACTTTTCAGCAACAGCCGATCAGAAAAGAACAGTGACTCAATCGGCGATGATCGCGCTTTAAAAAGCCAGCGAGTCCGGCAGACCGCAGGCTCGTCTGCTCCGGTGCGCCGCTCTTTTGCGTACCGGCGCACTATGTGTGCACTTTCATTTAACAGTGATCGTTTGCGTCACCATTACGAATACATAGTGCAGCGTTAACGTGCCGTTTTGTTGCGTGTCTCAGTGACAAAATTCAGCGAGCGTCAGAAGCGTGAAATCCGTTTTGCGATTCCAAACTTAGTGGCCGTAAAACGTACGGCGAACCGAGAGGCCGCTCGCTTTCCTTGTTTGCGCTCACTTTACTAAATTACGCTCTTGTATCATATATTCCCAGTTCGCACTTAATATGCTAGAATGAGGGTCAGCAACGTTTTGAAGTGTAGGGACGAGTTGCATGCAGCCTACACAGCGGAGGGCTGGACGGTAAATCGGGTGGGAAGGGCAGGGGGGCTTTGAATGCTAAGCGAAAAAATTCAGCGAATCGGGCAATAATATTTGACAATAATCTGGCGAAGTGTGAAGATGGGGGACAATTCAACTGGAAGCGACAAATTGTCTGTGCTTGTTTCGCTGTCTAACTCCATTTCAGGACAAAACTGGCGTGTCGGCGTTCAGATTGTTAGCGACGAAGATAACCAACAGAGTCATTGATGATCGTATGTAAATATTTGGGGCCGCGCCGTGTATGCGGCTGTGTTATGTTATGTAATGCAAATATAGAAATACACATTTCTGCAGGCAGCGGGCGTGCGATTTGATGATTGTTTTGCGTCCTTTAATGGCGAATAATTTGTTTATTTCACGCAATACCTCACCTACTCGCTAGTATACATATACCGTGCATTTCGTAAATCGTGCGGAGTAAACGTTAAGCAAGGATCATTTAGTTTACGAAAATACAAAACAAGATTTACACTCGTTTTCAAGCGGTGTCAGGCCAGCAGTGTCAGCTGAGTCGGCTGCGCAATTCTTGGGTTCGCTTGCATGCTCCCGCTCAAGCAACCTTTTGCAGCTACCTAGCGTTCCGTGTTTATGCTACTCGTGAACTTTCCTTTTTCGACCGCACGCAAGAAGAAAGAACCGTAATCGTCGTCAGGAAGTTAGACCACCCGACCTGGCGTTACTGTCCCACGCCGCGACGACCGTGACAGCTCGCTCAAAAGAAAGCCGATAAAGCGGCTTGTTTGGGCGGATATTATTTTGTTGTGCCTCTACAAATACTTTAAGGGATATGTCATACAGTATGCCGTCATTTAGACGCACCATAAAGCGATTAAACTAAGTACAACCAAGTTTCACTGTGCCTTGTAACTGAAAACGCATGGAGGGCGGCTGGGGTCGTCTGCTTTTGTACTACCCATCGGCGTCGGCCACTAGAGGCGCTGCATGTCGCCAAAACTCCAACGCAGGAGGCCTATAAGGTTTGTTGTGAGAGGGACACGCCGTTGTGAGATGGACACGCCGTTGTGAGAGAGGTGCGAGACGCCGTTAGAGTTCTTGCATCTAGAGTCGTGTACTTTGAGGTGCCATTTGCTGTATAATAAAGGGTATGCGAAGACCCAAGTTTGTTATTTCCTCCCAGTAGACCTCTTCTTTCCTGCTATGCGGTGGATTAGCCGGGGGAAGTACCTTGCGCGCTATTCTATATTATGGGGTAATTTCGTGAAAATTTCCGAGTTCGTCTGCCCTCAGGGATGGTTGTAGAAACGGGTCTAGGGTATCGTCGGCGATCGACCGCAAACTAAGACCTCGGGCGGTCGCATGTGCCTTTTCGTTCCCGATGAGAGGCCGAATAAGCGCAACCTGTTCGGCTGTAACTTTTGCATTCGTGAAAAGTTCTCAGGCTGCATTAGAAATCCTGCCTCGGTCGCAACTTCTAATAGCTGACCTAGAGTCGCTAACTATTCCCCTCGTTCCTGCCTTAGCGCCAGGGCGATGGCAACCACCTCTACTTCTTGCATGTCGCTAGTAAGTATTGTGCATCATGAGTGGAGAACGCCATCTCCCGTCACTTCCAATGCCGTGTAGGCTTTCTTTCTTAGGTGTTCTGCGGCGTGGGTATATAGGACGTCCGGCTCGCCTCCGTATCTGATTTGCAGGGCGATGGCGCTGCTCCTACGTCTGCCCTCGTGATATGCCGGATTCATGTTCCGGGGTTGGGGCGATAACGTTATGTTTTCTCTAACATAATTAGGGAGGTCCTTCATGCCCTTAGCAATTTCTTGGATTTCTAGCCAAGTCGTTCTGGTATTATCCGACCTGTTCTACTGCATAGCAGTCGTTGTTGCTGCGACTCCTTGGTTACCTCGATGAGCTCATCTAAGGTGTTCAAGACGCTTACGCAGAGTATCTTGGCCGTCGAAGTGTTCGGGGGAAGACCCAATGCACTTTTGATTCCTTTTGTTATGATCATGCCTAACTTACTTTTCTCTGCCTTGGTGAGTTTCGGGTTCGGGCAACAAACAGAATCCGGCTAACGCCAAAGGCCTGAAACAGCCTGAGGAGGTTTACTTCCTTCATCCTATCGTGTTTGTTGCATAAAAGTTTTACCTTCCTGCAGATTTGCTCTATACTGTTTTCTAGTTTCCTAATTGTATCTATGTTCTTGCCATTTGTCTGGCAAAGAATTCTACGCTTTAAAAGGCACGCGCTCCGTATGCCAACCCTCTGGTGTTGGAGACGCGCTCCTCGGGCTGCGCTGCAATCATAGTTTTAGAGCGGCCTCGCAGCCGAAGGGGGCGAATCTGTCGGTAGGGTTCTCCCGCTAACCTGAACAGCGTCGCAAGGCGTAAATTTGGGAAAACAGTTCTGCCCCAAAATATTCCGCATCAGGGTTGGCTGCCGCCGATGAGAGCGGGTGCGATCATAACAAGCAAATGCTCAAAGCGTTCATCATAGCCCATTCGTTTTATTCCGTTGTCCAGAAGCTGGTCCATCCATTTTCAGTGGGCGTGCCGTAAAAATACTTCCCGCACGATTTTAGACTAAATAAAATACTGCTCATGTATTCTTAGATATTCGTGAAAGCTCCCGTCTGCCAGTATCGTTCCTATCGCAAAATATTGTGTGAATAGACCCTATTATTTTCTTTTTGGGTATTCGCAATTCGCCGTATACAACTGCAGAGAGTATGCAGTGTCGTTTTTAAGGGCGTGAACCACACATATGTACCCGTCAAGAACATATACCACCTGTTAACGGAAAAAGTAGTTGGCATGGTGTCGCTTATTGCATCAAACGCGTAATAGACCTTATGCTAAATTGCTTGGTGATCTAGCAACACTGATGTAAACGAGACCGTCGGCCATATTGGTACGGGCGCCGATCGGGAACTCTCGTATTGTTTACTTCCATCCTATGAAAATTGTCACCACGGTACCTGGATTTAAGCGGAAGGCGGATATACCAGCCCCGGCTCTAAAGTTCTTTGCCTTGGAGCATATTAACAACCAATACAAAGGCCACACTCATGTGTACACTGATGGCTCAGTGACGGCTACATCGTCGGCGATAGGGATCTCGATTCCTTCGTCGCTCACTACCATCTGCGCCCTATTGAGCCACAAGTCCTCGACGACAGCTACTGAGCTGGCTGGGCTGCGCGCTGCTTTTCAGTATATTCTAAAGCAGCCGGCCAATCAATGGGCTGTATTTACAGACTCCAGGTCAGCACTCGAAAGCTTGAAGTCTCTTCCAAAAGAACAGCTGGCTTGGGAAATCAATCTCTTGCACTTACAAGCTATACAAAGGGGACACAGCGTAGATCTGCAGTGGCTTCCTGCCCACTGCGGAGTTGCCGGCAACGACGCAGCTGACAAAGCCGCCTCATCTGCCCACAGTCTCTGCACTGAAGCTGTGCCGATCCCATTCACGAGAAAGGATGCGGCAATACTCGCCTCATCAACCGCATGGACTGCGCAGATGTCTATCTGGACTGATGCAAGGCAGCAATACGCACCTCTTCATGAGATTGATCCCAAGTGCACCTTCAGAATGCCAGCTGGACTTAGCAAGCACGACGAAGCCATTCTGCATAGGCTGCGCTTGAATGTGGCCTACACGGGACATTACCTGTACAAAATCCAGCAGGCATCTTCACCGCTTTGCTCCACATGTGACTCACGAGAAGACATTCATCATGTTATATGCGTGTGTCCAAAGTACACCGTGCACAGACCGAAACTCATATTATCTTTGTGCAGGCAGCTTGGTGCGGGACTTGAGCTGAGGGCTGTTTTGTGTCCATGGTCGGGTCCCAGTCAGGCTGCGCATGCAATCAAAGCTCTTTTGGAGTTTCTTCGGAGCACAGAACTGGACAGAGTTTTGTGATTGAAAATTTTGGCCACATCAAATGACATCATTTCGTTTTCACATTTTTTTTCTCTCTTTTTTTGTTTTGTTTTTCTTCTCTCGTCTAGCGTAGCAAGCCAGCCCGACGGCTCGGCTAACATCGATGGTTTTCATTAAAGTTATTCTCTCTCTCTCTCTCTGTGGAAGATTAGGTGACGGTAACGCGGTATGGCTAAAACTGGACGGCGTTTTCCGGCTCCCTACCGCGGATTGTGGACGAAGGACTTGCCTGCGCTGCCGACTGTGTCTGAAGACACATACCACTCAGGGTGCCGCGCCAAAGACCCATCCGAGCGGCAGCGGAGGAGGGCGTGCCACATAGCCACCGAGGCGCATTGCTCGCCTTCATCGCTACGAACAAACACGTGCGACTCGCAGTAAGTAAATCCTTCTTTGTTTTTTACTTGACGCGAGTTAACCGGTATGAGCATTGGGGTATAGCACTTTGTTCACTGTTGTTTACCATGCAAATGCGTAGCGGGGACCCTGTTGCAGTAACCCTGAAAGATGAAAGCGACAATCGCCAGACCCTACCTCTAGTGGATGGATTAGGTATTTTCAAATGCTGTACATCGAATTTACGGGATGATTTTTGGCGAAGATGTTTACGGAAAGGTTGCGGCCGCTTTCCGTGACGGTCGTCCGCCCACGCGTTTGCCGCAAACCAATAGCGCTTTTCGGCGAAGTCAACTAAAAAAGCGCACATATGCCTTGAATTTTCTTTTTTTGTTTTCTCACTATTTATTGCGCATGTTCTGCCGCAAAAATTTGTTTGCGTGTCTTTCTTCTTCATTTTTGACGGTGGCGTGGTTGTGTTTGTTTCTAAAGCGCATGTTCTTTGTGTGCACGAATAGATAATACAGTAAAACCTCGTTAACTCGATCTCACTGAACTAGAAGATTTTTTTTTAATACGATGGGTCATCGCTATAGCCCGAATGTTTACCTGTTTATCTCGAAAGGTTCTGGAAGTGAGTTCCAGATAATCATATTATTGCTTGCTTAAGTTATGGCGAACAAGATTACGCGGGTACTGGTATCATTACCCACGGTGAGGTTTTTAAATGGTAAACTTCCTTCTCTTGAAAATGCATTAACAAAGCATGCAGAGATACTTGCAGGCTAGAACTTGACAAACTATTTTGACATCATTGCTGTTTGAGGTGTAGGTCCTTGCCCTTGCAAGAGTGTTAAGCAAGATACAAAATCTGGTCATTTTCAGTCTGTTCCTTGCGGCCACTTCTTTCTGCTCTGTCCCTTTACGTAGTAACTGTAGCGGACTAGTCCTGTTCTTCCCTGAGTGCTATTTACTGTTACTCTCTCTGTCCTTGCAGGTTGGGCCTCATCCATGTGCTCAGCAGCTGCTTTTGCTCCCGGAAAAAAAGTGGCCGGCCCTATGTTGTGTGCCTCACCTTTGAGACTGACAGTGGGGCGATTGTGAGGCAGCGTGCGATTGCCCGGCGGGTTGCAGTGGAGCATGGAGTCACATCCTGGCTGCTGTGCACTAACTCGCCCTCTTGCAAGCCGAAGTTTTTAAGAGGCGCCACCGGAGCTTGCGTGCACTGAGCTGCCACAACAGTGGGGACGTCCGAGACAGCAGGGCATCAAGCCAGTGGGTGTCCAAGACATTGACTGGAGAAGCCCGCTAGAAAATGGCCCCTCCCTTCCCTTGACAATGCGTCTGTTTGATGGACGTCGAGTACAGGAGCAATGCGAGCAGCAACAAAGTGCCGTGCAGGCGCTTGGGAGAAAACTTGGTAGCCTTGGGAATGGGTTTTTTGCCCCAGTTGTGCTGGCCTCACCCCCCACAGTGACAGAAACAAGGACTGGCATGGCACCTGAAGGGTCACCTATGAGCTACCAGCAAGCATTCATTTCACATTTCGCCGTGGTCATCTCGCGAGCACGCAGAGGCTGGGCAACGTCGTGTTTACTAGACCGCGGCATGCAGGGGTGCACAAATGCTTCCCTTTGTTCCATTTATATCCATAGTTTGCTATACTGTACGCGCTATAAATTAGCGAAGTAGTTTAATTTACTGGGATTTTCACTGTGGATACAAAAAATGCAAAAGCACTCAAGCTGATGCGCGGCGGCCTGATGCAACTCTGGCCTTTTTCTGTTTTTTTTTAATAAAACTTGAAAATTGTCTCAGCTACCTACATCAATGGCCACTATCATTACGTCGGAGGCATGCATGCAGCATGTGACAAACTAGAGGAGTGAGTGTGTATTTTAGCCGCAAAATATTCGACAGTAAATACATCGTGGCTGAAATGACAATGGGCACCAAGTTAACTGTGACCTTTCAGCCAGGCAAACCGAAAACCAAGTGCAAAAGCTCGAATTTTCCACCGTTAGATCACCATAAAACAGTGTACGCCACTTCTGCAACGATACGCGGCTAAATGCAACGTAAAAGAAACCAACAACACACTCCCATACCGTGCGCGCCCGCCAAAGAGGAAATTTTGAACAGCGCCGTGACGGCGTAGTGCCGCAAGAAAAGTTTGTTTACGGCCCTAGGTAAGATAAAGGCTCGTGTAGTGGCTAAGCGGCCCAATTTAACAATGAACTGAAGCGGGCGCAGAGCCACAGGGGCGAGCAAAAAAACAGCCTAATTTTGGCAACGTGTGGTACTGTTTTCCCGGTCGAGAGCCGCTGTCAGTCGCATGAATAGGTGGCGCACGCTCAGGGTTCATTTAAAATACAAAGGCTGTACCACAGAACGGCAACGCAGCTGTATTTTTTATCCGGACAGTGACGACGGAATCCCGCGCTTAGCGAACGACAAATATTCGCTCCCAGCGCACCACGCCCAGAGTGTCACAAAGGTTGCTCGCGCCGGCAGAGTTCGCGTCAGAAAGTTCGTTGAAAAGCGTGGAACTTCACTTACCTTTTCTCAATTTGGACCGGTATATCCGCATTGCATGCACTGCGGCACGAAGCATTGCTCCGGCATTGTAGTTCATCACCAAGAGCGGTCAATGCCCACCTTCTATGTTTTGCTAATTGGTTTCGGTTTCAAACGACCGTACCAAAATGGCGGACCTAGTTACCGGGGTCGACGTGAGATGGCGGGACGCATTTTGCATAGGGTCTATTAGTTTATGTGACCGAAAGCTGCTAAAAACAACATGAAAAATTGTATTTTAGAAACACCTCTGAGCCGTCAATTAGAAATTATTCTTTCCGTAAAATTGACAGCAAGCAAATGTTTCCTCTCGACCTTCGTGACGGAGATTAATTTTCTACTTGCGGAGTAATTTCCCCAAAAAATGCATTGTAAATACAGTAAATATGTGATGGTATTTTTCGCGAACACGGTTAAACTCAAGTTTGTTTTCTTTTCTACCAGGAGGCCATTATTTGGCACTCTCGAAGCATTGGAGTGTGTGCCGTGAAGAAACGAGGAAGCTGAGGTGGTATTTCTGCAGCTGTTTCGGTGAATACGTGGTTATCCCTATCAAATTACCTCGTTAGCAAGTTTCGTTCTTACAGTGCAGCCATTTACTTTGCTTCTAGCTATAAATGCGTTCACTCCGCAGATTGCTCAAGTCACCGAATAAAATGAGATTTTCAGTGGTTTATAAAGGAGGAAGAGGAATTGTCTTGAATGGTGTCGAAGAACAGTAGTCAGGAGTAGCTTCATGCTCACCGTGTTTTGAAGACTTCTCTTATGGTTGAATAAAAAGCTGTATCCCAGGCTCTTGTCATACGTCATAACCATATCATAGCGGGCGTAGTATTCAAGGTTGGTATTGTATTTCGAGTTGGGGATATCACACATCTGTGAAAAGAAACGATTGAGACGTAATGTACGTTTTTCAGTGGCGTTTATTCTTAGTGCCTTGTAAGACATTATATGTGGCCCTTTTTAAAAAACTGCACTTTTAGGCATTGATAAAAATTGTTTTAGAGTATCTCAATCTGCCACGAAACACAGTAAACGAGGTGTGCGTATTAGCGGTCGCTAAGATAAAGCAGGGTTGACAGTACTGACTCTGGTTTTCGCGTCATCCATTACTGATATTTCAAAGCCCCTTATTAGTGTCACCTTATGGGTTATGAATCTCTGGGTGGAAGAAGTATCAAACAGCTTTTAACCCATGGCAGGCGTTGTCAAACTTTCATTTGCAGAGTTCTCGCAAAGGAACCTGGAGAGAGTGTCTCGACTCGAAACGACATCGAAAGAACTTTTACATCGCATCCAGGCAAGCAAACCTATTGGCAAATTTGATCTGTCCACCGCACAAAATATAGCGTGCAGGTGGGTACATTACGATAAACGAAATAAATTACAAAAATATCAGTACTCGCCGTATTTACTGGGCTGCGGATAGTCAGAAAGAATCGGGCACTGGTGGGAACTTTGTTCCACATATCAATAACACGAGTGTTTTTAGATATTGGAGAACTGCATCACAGTTTTCTAGGAAAATTACCTCGCACAAAAAAGATGGTGCTTAGTTTGACTTCCGATATTTGTCCGTAGGCAGTCGTCGGTACTCAATGGAGCATAATCGTCGCGTGTAGCTGGTGTTGACGGGGCCAGAAATGCCTCCTGAGCAGGGAGCTCCGAAGTTCACCCATCTACATTATTGTCGTACAAGCTTCGAACCAGCCATGCCGAGGCAGTTGCGTCTCCGTTTTTATACTTGCTGTCGCCCCTCCCAGTTCATGTCAGACGTACAGCAGTTGCGCCCATGATTCCGTGAGCTGGGTTGGGAACGCTGATGGTGCAGTACGAATCCCATTTTTCGTTTTGATTACTTTATCCAGCCCAAATTGACCATGGGCGTTTCCGTAATGAGAGCCTGGCCTGAAGGTTGAGATTGCTGCTTTGGCTTTCTCTTGTGTTTTTCAGGTGTCCAATGACGTGGCGGCAGTCTTCGTCATGAGTCGCTCTTCTTTCGCAGGTCTCCCCTCTCTGGTGAGGCTAGGTGCCATGCTGCCCCTTTTGATATGTCCGTCTTCTGCGGCACTTGTTCTGCCATCGCAACTGAAATAACGCATGCTGGCCTTGCCCACCTAGAACGACGAAATCACATCGCGGTACGGTTACAATTACTGATGGAGCATCGAAACAATGGCTGCGGCTTAGCCCGGCTAGGTGAGATGTTGAGGTGAACGCTCTCTAACCACCATTAGCCATCCGAACGCTACGCTTAGAGAAAGTTGCGTACTGCCAGCCCTTGTTACCTATGCCGGTTTTGAAGCCGTCGTGGCGGACGAAAGTGGGTCGTCCAATGCCGCCTCCTAAGCAGCTGGTGGTTTTCGTCTATCTGCATCTTTATTCTGACGGTTAGCTTGTCGAACTTCAGCCTTTTGCCTCTTTTCCGCCGACCGCTTTCCGCTTTGACTCACTAGCCGGCTGAGCGACGTCTGCAGGTTGGGTCGACGCAGCTTGCCGCTTTGACCTCTGCGATCGCACAGTGAACACAAATGCATAGATGGACCAGTCTTCTCGCTCGCTTCTTAAAGCCGCACCAGCACTCTCCCTTCTCCTCCCTACGTCCCTCTTTTACCCTTCATACTGCACGCTGCAGTAGCACGAAGAAAGAATAAAGGGCGGCACTCACCCCTCGGCAACGACTGCTCTATTTGCAGTGGGGAGTCACGTGGTATCATTTAAAGGTCAAGCACTGGCGGCTGGCAACACTCGGGAGACATGGCGAAATAGTGCTTCCGCAATAACACCATTCCGACAAATGCAGAAGTGCGCTGTCATTTGTATTAAGAAGTGCGCTGTCAAGTTGTATTATCTGTATCGGCGATTGGACGTCAAAGTGCATCAGGCATATGTTATACTGCTATTGTGCTTTCAGAAAACAGTGCCGTGTCTCTCCGTGCTGCTAAAACATTCGTTAGAATGTGTATTTTTTTCTACAGCGCATACTATAATTGCTTTGATTAATATTCCTACAGGTACTGTGGACGCTTTGTTTGATTGGTGTGGTGTTTTTGGTGGAAAGGTACGGAATTTCATAACTGGAAAATTGTCAAAGTCAAACTAGTACCGAATATACAGCGAGGGCTGAACCCGGCGCAGACGTTACAAAAGCTGATTCTAACTGCACAACAAAGCCTCAACCCACTTCTATGTACTTCGAGAATTTGTGAACAGCAGCCAAATCTGAAGAAATACAAACTAAAACTTTCGATCTGCATCTTACTTATGTGGCAGACTGCATCCAGGTTTCTTCTAATCCCTCTGCGACCCCGAAATAGCATTTGTACCTTTGAACAGAAAGACTTATTGAAGTTAGCTTAAAAGAGAAGGAGCACAACGCCGATGCACTTGGGAATGTTAATAAGTAGCCGGGCCGTGTCAGCTTTGGGGCATAATGTCTGCGGTGCGCACTAGGTGTTAAAATAGCAATTGGTGTTGCAAACGTTGTACTATTGTTTGTTTGGAATCTCGTACCAGGCCATACCTTCGTAGAAACCACAAAATTCTAAAAACGGTATTTTTCTGTATGCACAAATGTGGACTATTAGTTGCAAACACCAACCTCGCCGCATGAGTACCAGGGCCCGCTAACCAGGGTTAATCAAAGGGAAACGGAATAAGCTAAAAATTGCCTCGGCCTTCCTGATAAAACTGGAAGACGGAAACTCTAACCTCAGTGCTGATGTGCTCTTGAAGTAAAAATGAGCATGAAACTTTATAAACGTTGATTGCTTGCGAATGTTTGAAGTCTCCTATGTTCAATTGTTTGCGTGGATTTCACAATATCGAAGGGTGTTTATTATGGCGCCTGGCTATCCCGATGCGTTAGCGTTGGCACGTAGCGCTCAATCTGTCGGTCCCTGCCCGGTAAATATCTACGAGGGCCCCTCCGAATCATTCCCTGGGAGGTTGCGCGCAGTGCGGCCATCCGACGCATTACTAATGTTGTGCATCGCCGCCGTACCAACCTTGTCCCAGCTGCGTCTTTGTGGCCAGCGCCTTGCTAACGCATCCGTTTTTTTTTCTACGTGAATGGGGGGTAATAAAAATACCATGCGCTATTTTCGCATTCTCGCATACGCGCTTGTTGTGTAGAAACGTCTGCGCAATATCAGCTGAACGGTAACAAAACAAACTTCAAAAGATAAGCTTTCCTGGGTCACAACCTTAGCTTAAGCTGTTGTACATACTTTCCACTGCCGCATTTCGGTGAACACAATATTCAGTTGGCAATAAAGCTACCGCTGCAAGTATGGCTATAAAGAGTGGAAAGTGAGACGGGCACTAAATATGATATCGTTCAAATACCGCTGATTGCACGCTAACGCAGTGTGAAGTGTCTGTGAAAAGTAAACTTTGCTATGCGAAGTTACTCCCGGTGTATATAATTTGCTTAAAATTGGACATTTATTGATCAGTTTGGATTGTTTTGTCTCGCAGGCGCATCAAACACTTGTATTAGCTCGTCGTTTTCTGTGTTCACTTCACAATACTACCAACTTAAAATTTTCATCACAGTTGAAGACAGTATCGTAGTTTAGTTGCCATTGGCGATTTTTTTAACACAACTCATAAAAGCAAAATTAGTACGTTCAAGGGTATAATGCCATCACAGCACACGACAGACGCACTTTCTATCGGCTCACTCTGGGAGAAGAAGATAAACCCCAGCGGAGAACACACAAGGTGGATGGGCTCCCGCTTTGACCAGCGCTTCTAAGCTGTTTCTTTGCAGATTACGTGAAGTAAGTGGTGTCACCTGCTTTGCCAAATTACATCCGATTTATTGAAACCAGGTTCGATTGCATCCCACCATCCACACGTCACAAATGGCCACTTGAAGACTGGAACACGTGGCACGTCGCATATAGGCCTTTCATTGCAACGGTGGCTACAGCCACCGCTGCAGCTGCCGCACCAAGAAAGTCAAAACATAACCAATCACATGTGTCTTCACCTTCAAGAAAGTAGAAAGTGCAACGGAAATCGATGAGGCCAGCGGGGAACAATTGCCCAGCCCGTTTCCTGGAAAGAAACGCGCAGCGCCAGACGACGCATGCATCGGCGAGCTTGCGGGTCGTCTCAGCAACCAACACTAGGTAAGCCCATAAACCCTTGTAGAACACCTCCCACCCCATGCCTCCCGGAAACCGACCATGAAATATTTCGGCCACGTGATGGCCTACTCCTTGCAGCATGGAACGACCCCCAAATCACAGCAGGTATGCGAGCCGCCAGTGCGATCCACAAGGATTCATTCAACCAACGAGTTCTGATAAAGGAACTGGCACTTGAAAATCAAATGGTTGCAAGCACCTCTAACACAGCCATCACGGATTCTCTCTGTGACATGACTTCACTTCAACTAGGCATGTGAACTGTACGGCTCTACCATACGTAAAGCGCTTACCGTGAGAGGCGTCATACATGGATTAGACCCTGGCACCACCACTGATCAACTGCCCTATGTCATTGCGTCGTTCGGAACCTGCATAGTGTATGCTCGAATACCTGGGAGATTGACCTCCACCGTAGTCACTTTTGAAGGCCCGCATGTGCTTTTCTACATCCGCGCCCACGGACTGCACACTCGATGCCGCCTGTATAGTCGATCGACACAATGCTGCACTTTGTGTGGAGACATTCGTCACAGTCGCGACGTTTGTACAATGGCTGAAATGACTGTGTCTGCCTGTTGCGTAGAAAGCGACCTTCCCCAAGAACACGTCTGCACACCGAAATGTAAATTATGCGGACAAGGAACGCAGAATAAAGCTTCGCCCTCCCACGCAGCCTGTACACGCAAGAGAACCCCCTTGCCCGTGGGCAAAGGCATGCTTCTAGCCAGCCTATCAATATTGCCGTGAACCATACACGGGTTTGTTTATTTATTGTTTGTTTTTAATGCCCGGCCACGCCCGGATCTGTTATCTGTGTCCCATGCGAAGCGCATCTTCTATTATTTATTGTTATGCCCCACGGGCTATCTCATTCAGATAAGCAGAGTGTTTCGCCTTAACGCCGCTAGCCCAGAATAATCTGCTGTGATCTACGATGTTCTGGATGTGAATCGACGGTTCCAGAAACTCTCGCGCCGAAAGATAAAAGCCTGCACAGCAGACGCCGCGGCATTCCGTTCTGCGACGCTCGCCGACGCAAGTCACTTTGTTGACCACTGTTTCGCCGCCTGTGTATTCTTTTGAGTTGTTAGGGGAGCACAAGTTCGCTCCAATAAACCTGTTTCTCCTTCAAGACAACTGCGCCGTCCTTGGCTTCGTGACATCTGGTAGAGGTGCTGGGTACGCACCCTTTATGACAACCTCTGCAAGCCGCCAGCCCAGTAAACTAGAGCCAGCCTCCGACTGCAAGGATTGCCACCCGAGCTCGGTCTTCTGCCAGAAGGGCCCAAGAGAAGGAACACTGCAACCAACACCATGGTGCAAGAACGAGCGTCGCCAAGCGCCCTGCAGCAGCCCAGGGAACCACCATCGTTCCGCGGATCCCCCGGAGAAGATCCTGAGGACTGGTTGGAGAAAGTGGAGCGCGTCCGCATCTTTAACAGGTTGGATGACGAAGAAACCTTCCGCCATGTTTTCGTCTATCTAGAAGATACGGCCCGAACGTAGTTTGAGAACCATGAAAGCTCCCTAACCAACTGGACTCTCTTTAAGAGTGAATTCCTCAAAACATTCGCTACCGTCGTGCGAAAATAACGAGCCGCCCTCTTGTGGGAAACGCGCACGCAACACCCCAACGAAGGGGTTGTGATCTTCGTTGAGGAGATGAAGCAACTGTTTTGCCGCGCGGACCCCGATATGATGGAAAAAAGAAGCTACGCTTCTTAATGCACGGTGTAAAGGAGGAACTGTTTGCTGGACTTGTCCGAAACCCGCCGAAAACTGTCGCCGAATTCGTCACCGAAGCCACTACAATTGAGAAGGCCCTCGAAATGCGTGCTAAGCAGTACGAGCGGAAATTTGTTGGCGCGGCTAATGCGAACTACATCGACAACATGTGGATTCCGGCTGAAAGCCTACGCGAGACCATCCGCGCAGTAGTGAGAGAGGAGCTGCGGAAATTTCTCCCAGCGCCGCCACAGCCCCAAGTCGCTACCCTTACCGACGTGATTAGAGAAGAAGTGCAACAAGCGTTGGGAACTTCTACGCCATCCGAAGTACCCCAAGAGCCACAAGCTATGTCATACTCCGCGGCTGTTCGTCGGCCCCGCCCTGCTCCAACACGCCGTCAAGAGGCCCCGCCGTACCGCCGCCCATTGTCACCCACCCGCCTTCCGATTGCCCGAAACCAGACGCCGAGGAAGACGGACGTATGGTGAACTCCCGATAATCGTCCTCTGTGCTACCACTGTGGAGAGGCCGACCATATCTACCGTCGCTGTCCATACAAGAGACTCGGACTACGTGGTTTCTCCGTCGATGCACCTCGCCCTCTGCCTGGCCAGCGACCACGTGAGATTGACGAGTATCTATCTGAAACCAGCCCTGGCCAAGCGCGTTTCAACCGTTCACCGTCGCCCTACCCATACCAATCGCCGAACCGCCGTAGCAACGCTGACTTCACCCGTGGAAGGTCCCCCAGCCCACGTGGGGGAAACTAAAAGCAGCAACTTCTGGAGGTGAAGTTGCTCTACGGCGAAAAACAGGAAACACTCCAACGACGCAAGGACGCGCCGAAGATAGTGATTCCCGACATGCCCTCATCCCAACGACCCGACCTAGCCCTGAGGAGACTCCCGAACACGATGACAGCTATACGGCGCGACGCGTACCCGACCTGACCGTGACGTCCGCTGAGAAGACGACGACAACGACGACGCACAGTGCCCGACCGTCAACACGCACAAGCCGAGATGCGACGCCCCGATGCACCCGGAACTCGAGGAAGGCGGCATCCGACGTCAAGGTGTCCATCGACGGATTTGATGTAGTCGCCCTCGTAGACACGGGAGCCGACTACTCCGTAATGAGCGGACCATTTACGTCTAAGCTGAAGAAAGTTACGACCAGATGGGACGGTCCGCACATACGCACAGCAGGAGGCCACCTCGTGACGCAAAGTGGAACGTGCACATCGCGCGTCACCATAGACGGCGCGAGGTACTCTGCAGGGTTCGTCGTTTTGCCCAACTGCGCCCGCGACGTAATTCTCGGAATGGACTTTTTGACAGACAACGGCGCAATATTTGATCTGCAGACCAAGTCGATAACGTTTTCTTCCGATCACTCTATGACCCCGGAACCGAACCCCGAACACCGTACAGCTGTAAGGATCGCCGATGATCATGTCACCCTGCCACCCCGCGCAAGCTTGATGATCACCGTCTACTGTGAAGGTGCTGCTCCTGATGCCGACGCTACCGTGGAGAGTGACCAAAGGTTGCTTCTCGACCGCGGTGTGTCTGTCGCAAGAGGCATTGTGCGGTATAAGCAACACAAATCCCACGTTTTGGTCATCAATTTTACCGAGAAGTGCCAGCATTTAAACAAGGGCGGTGCAATTGCATTACTCGAAGAAACGCAACAAGCAAGTGACATGATCGCAGTCGCCGACTTTGAACGCGCACCCGAAGATACCTTCAAGCTCCCGCATCCTTTCGACGTGAATCCGGCGCTACCGCAAGAAGAAATAAACCAGTTATTGGCTTTGCTGCTTCGCTACAGCGAGTATTTTTCGTCGAGTTCAAAATTACGTCAGACACCCCTAGCGAAGCACTGTATTATACCTGAAGATGGAGCCCGACCTACCCGACAGTCACCATACCGGGTCTCTTCCCACGAACGGGAAGCCATCGGGACTGAAGTCGACGACATGCTCAGCGACAACATTATACAGCCATCGAAAAGCCCCTGGGCTGCGCCGGTCGTACTAGTAAAGAAAAAAGACGGCACTTTAAGGTTCTGTGTTCACTACCGGAGACTGAACAAAATCACCAGAAAGGACGTGTACCCCCTGCCACGAATCGACGACGCCCTGGACCACCTCTGCCACGCGAAGTACTTCTCATCGATGGATCTGAAGACCGGCTACTGGCAAATTGGAGTGGACGAGACAGACCGAGAGAAGACTGCATTTATAACCCCGTACGGTCCGTCCGAGTTTAAGGTGATGCCGTTTGGGCTGTGCACGGCGCCAGCAACGTTTCAAAGGGTCATGGACACTGTGCTAGCTGGCCTGAAGTGGCACACCTGCCTCGTCTATCTCGACGACGTGGTGGTATTCGCCCGAACTTTCGATGAACACCTTGAAAGGTTGGAGTCTGTACTCGAGGCTATTCGCTTGTCGGGGGTAACGCTGAAGCCCGAAAAGTGCTGCTTCGCTTACGATTAACTCAAGTTTTTGGGACGCGTCGTCAACACCGCGGGAGTCCTGCCTGACCCGGTGAATACATCAGCCATAGCGAACTTCCCAACACCGAAAGACAAAAAGAGCATGCGAAGCTTTCTCGGACTGTGCGCATACTACTGGTGCTTCGTCGCAAGCTTCGCACGCATCGCAGAGAAACTCACGCGCCTGACAAAAGATAGCACCCCTTTTGCCTGGGAAAACGCTCAAGAAAAAGCATTCTGCGAGCTGAAAAAACTCCTGAAAAACCCGCCCGTGCTCGCCCATTTCGACAAAAACGCCGAAACTGAAATGCACACAGACGCCAGCGATATAGGTTTGGGGGCCATCCTAGTTCAAAAGCAAAGCGGGTGCGAAAAGGTAATCGCCTATGCAAGCCGTGGTCTGTCGAAGGAGGAGAAAAACTACTCTCCCACCGAAAAAGAGTGCCTGGCAATCATATGGGCCATTTCAAAATTTCGCCCATACGTGTATGGTAGACCGTTCAAGGTTGTGACAGACAACCATGCACTGTGTTGGTTCGCCAATTTGAAGCACACCTCTGGCCGTCTTGGGCGGTGGAGTTTGCGCCTGCAAGAGTTCGACGTTACAATCGTCTACAAATCCGGCAGGAAACACTCCGACCCCGACTGCCTGTCCCGCGCCCCTGTCGACCCACCACCACAAGACTCGGATGTGACAGCGCATTCTCGGGGTTGTTACGGAGAGCGACCTAGCCGCCCAGCAGCGTGCCGACCCCGACTTGCGCGTAATGATCGACTATCTCTAAGGACGAAACGTCGCCGTGCCTAGAGCGTTCAAGCGGAACTTACCAGCATTCAGCCTCAAAAACTCCGTCCTCGTGAAGAAGAATTTCAGCCCCAGAACGGGAACGAATTATCTACGTGTCATCCCCGCAGACCTTCGTGACGAAGTTTTGGAAGCGTCCCACGACGACCCATCTTCCGGACATTTCGGCACATCTCGCACTATTGCAAAAATTAAGGCGAAGTACTTCTGGCCCCGCCTTACATCGGACGTCACCCACGACGTTCGGAGTTGCCGTGACTGCCAGCGATGAAAAACGCCGCCGACAAGACCCGCCGGATTTCTGCAACCGATCGCCGTCCCGTCGAGGCCCTTTAGACAGATTGGAATGGACCTTCTAGGCCCGTTCCCTACGTCAAGATTAGAGAATAAGTAGATTGTCGTAGCGACAGACTACATGACGCGCTACGCAGAGACCGTCGCTCTTACGAGGGGGACTGCACAAGAAGTCGCCAAGTTCTTTATAAACTAAGTTGTGCTGCGACATGGAGTCCCTGAAGTCCTAATCACGGACCGCGGAACGGCCATTACCGCGGAGCTGATGAAAGGAATCTTACGCTACAGCAAAACGGATCAGCGAAGAACGACGGCGTACCACCCCCAAACGAACGGACTAACGGAACGTCTGAACAAGACGATTCCGGATATGCTGTCCATGTAAATCAGACGTTGAACATTAGACTTGGGACGAAGTCCTCCCGTATGTCACGTTTGCGTACAATACAGCGACGCAGGAAGCTACGCAGATGACACCGTTCGAGCTTGTCTATGGAAGACGGCTGACTACGATGCTCGACGCCGTGCTTCCGCATGTAGAAGACGACGACGTCAACGCGGACGTCCAAGGATACCTTCAGCACGCGGAGGAGGCCCGCCAGCTCGCTCGAGTTTGTATAAGGGACCAGCAGCTGGTGGATGCCGGCCGCTACAACCTCCGACGCCGAGACGCCGAGTACCAACCAGGGGATCGTGTGTGGGTTTGGACTCCCATTCGACGACGCGGACTCAGTGAAAAGCTTCTGCGACGGTATTTCGGACCCTACCAGGTTCTACGACGTAGTTGGCCGATTAACCTACGAAGTGATCCCCAGTGGTGATTCCGGAACATCACGACGACGCACGCGACCCGAAGTCGTCCACGTGGTTCGCCTCAAACCGTACTTCACAAGATGACGAACTTTTTTGTTGTTGTTTTTTTTGTTGCTATTTGTTCGGACTGACGCGATGCACTCATAGACGGGGGGTAATGCCGGGAACCATACAAGGATGTGTTTATTTATTGTTTGTTTTAATGCCCGGTGGCGCCCGGATCTGTTATCGATGTCCCTTGCGAAGCGCGTGTTCTATTCTTTATTGTTATGCCCCACGGGCTATCTCATTCAGATAAGCGGAGTGTTTCGCCTTAATGCCGCTAGCCCAGAATAATCTTCTGTGATCTACAATGTTCTGGATGTGAATCGACGGTTCCAGACACTCTCGCGCCGAAAGATAAAAGCCTGCACAGCAGACGCCACGGCATTCGATTCTGCGACGCTCGCCGACGCAAGTCACTTTGTTGACCGCTGCTTCTCCGCCTCTGTATTCTTTTGATTTGTTAGGGGAGCAGAAGTTCGCTCCTATAAACTTGTTTCTCCTTCAAGACAACTGCGCCGTCCTTGGCTTCGTGACAATATACACTCAAACATGACCTTTGCTAGCATCGCAAACAACGCTCCGGGCAGCAGCCAATGCAACACGCCAGCTGGTCGTCCATAGTTGTCTCATCGACACCAGAACCGAAGGATATCGCCCTTTGCCAGTCCAACATATTACCATGCCATCAGCGACTGATGATCTTCCCATTCAGCAACTGCAACGAGAAAATACCAACCTCAAGACACAGTTCGAGTTGCAGAAGACTCGAGAAGAAAACCCTCGCTTGCAGCAACTGGAACATGAAAACACCAGCCTCAGGAAGCAGCAAGAGATGTATGCGGCTTGCACCGAAAATCTAGAGTGTCGAATGAAAGAACTACTGACACACCTAACAGTGCAGCAGGCGCTACTGACGCAGCCAGACCAACCCACACCGACATCGCCGAGCACAGCACTGTCCACTTTGGGCAATATATGTTTCCTGAAATGGAGCGCTTTGAAACGGTCATCGATACCTGGGCCACGTTTACGGAACGCCGCTTTCCTGCGCTTCAACAAGGACAAGAGGCTGCAGATCCAGTGAAAAGAAAACAAACAGAAGGAATATCAAGCAGCAGTGCCCCGGCGATTCAACCAGCACGTCGCACGGCAGCCAGCCAAGGAACCCGCCAACTTAATCAAACAGTGCCATGGCAACAGATGACCAATAGGAGCGTTGCAACAATTATGACCGCTAAGTGTCCTCAGAACGCACCAACAGTTTCTTAGCAATGGAACTGTCGTTCATTTCACCGGAAACAGACATCGTTGTCTTACTACGTGTCCCAACAGTCTCCCGTTGCCACTGTGTCGCAAGAAACGGATACGCACAAAGTGCATCTTCGAGGCTACTCAACCTACACAACGGATCTACAAGAGAGGACAGCGATACTCGTGCAGAGAAATAAAGCGGTTCTAGTCCACTCTCTGCCCAAAGTCCTTTACCATACCATCGTTGAGGTTCTCCCGCCGAAGAAAAATCAGAATAGCCTGTTCCTACTGCTTATTCAGAGCCTTCCGAAAGCCTCCGTAGGTGAGTTTGACCGGCTTTTCGAAACCGTCGAACAGCGCACAAAAGGGCAGGCTTTGATCATAGCAGGAGACGTCAATGCTCAGCCTACAGCTTTGGGCTATCATAGGACAACAACAAAACAAGGACAGCAAATTTACGATGCAATACGAAGTAATAAGTAACATTTCTGCAATGCTGCAGACATCCCTACCCGGCTCGAGAATAGTGCCTCTCGAGACAACCCCGGATCTCCTTTTAACGCATGGCATACAAGACGCAATATAAGAATATGTCCCAGAAAAGCTGGGCAGTGGCCTTTACGTCATTCCGTCACAAATTCCGCATCGTCGCACTCAATCACAAATGATTTACAGTGCTCGAATTACTGATCGGCAGAAGTTCCGTGAATTGGTCCTATCGAGCCCCATTCAATAAATTGAAGAGTTGACACAACGAATGCTAGAAATTATTTAACAACCAATGAAAGAATTGACCCTCATGCAGGATCAACGCGCTGTAGATGCGCATGTTCTAGACCTGTGTGATGGCCGAAGATGTTTAACTATACGAAAGAAGAAGCGTAGCAAACTGGAAATTACGTTTCAGAATATCTTAATTGACGCAGGAAGCGGCTGATCATGCGAGAACTCTAAGTTAGCAAAACTGGGCTCAGTTTTGTACACAACTGGAGGGCATCCTTGGTACCCCCTGCACGTCGCACCTTCTTCGATCCCTCATGTGAAATATGAAAAAATTAAGGTGACCTGTTCATACCTGTTCATAATTGGGAATCCAGTGGCGTAGACGCTGCTAGATTCCGAATCGCCAACGCTCAACTGCCCACGTCTCTTCGTTGACTGATGCTTCGCCGCCTGATGCTTTGAGTTGTTAGGCGAGCACAAGTTCGCTCCAATAAACTTTTTTAAGACAATTGTGACCTCTTTGGCTTCGTAACAATATTAAATGATCTCCCGAAAATAAACAATATTTCTTTTTGCAGCCTTTCTAGGGCAACGCTTTTGTCGTGGCGTGCGCAACAAAAAAGTCCCAACCAGGCTAAATAAAAGAAACTACTGGCAACACATAAATCGAACCTCGAACAGAATTGAGAAACAGAGCGAAAGACTGTATTCGTACCGCCTAACCAGTGTGTCGAAACGAAAAAAATACCGGTTCGCTTACGGTTCTGGTTCAGTTGAAATAATGCCGTACCGGTTCAGTTCCGGTCCCACCAAAATCACGCACCGAACCGGTTCGCGAAACGGTTCAAGTGCCCGAACGATTCGCGAAACGGTTGGATAATTGTAATTGAAATTAGAAAAAAAACATTTGGTAGTTTAAAACGACAGCCAACTCAAAATACAAGCAAATATTCAAAATGCTGCTGTTCCACAAGGGCAGTGGCGCAATTGCAAAGCAAACTTTAAGCAATTATGAGATATTAGAAAAACAGATGATTTCTAATGGAGGCGAAAAGCAAAAACGCCCGTGTGTATGACATTTCGGTGCACGTTAAAGATCCCCAGGTTGTCAAAATTAAACCGGAGCCCTCCATTAAGGCGTGCCTCATCGCCTGCGTTGCATCGGTGTGTTAAACCCTACAATCAATCAATCAATTATTCAATAAAGAAAAACAGATGAAGTGGCGACGATTTACGTCCTCCTTTCTCGCTCAGACTTTATATTTCCTAGCGACTATTCATAAAGCCACCGGAAGAGATACGAGAGTGGGATATATTACTGCAAAGCAGTATATGTCTAACCCCCCGCAGTTTTCATTCCTGTGTCATCGATTTACTCGGCGCCGCTGCGAGGCTCCTTCCCACCCCCGTTGACACCTCTTTCACAACTATTTTCCCCCACTACTCCACCGATGTCCATTAGGCAAGTTGCGCAGTCGGCAGCTAGCGGCGGTATTGCGATTATCAGATGATTGCAAAAAACGAAATCAAGCACATATGGGCGTAAAAATTCACTGACGATAACAACATTCCCTAATATGACTTTTATGCGCAGTGTGAGCTGCAGTATTCTCGGTTACCGCGCATGTCTACTGCGTCTCATGTAGCGATCGCGTTATCAGCGAACGTACGGCAGCGTGCGCTACTCTGCTGCTACCTCGCATTGCACCGCCACCACCGGCCAGCATATTGCAAATCGTGTTTCAACCTCCCGCGCGAATGTCACATGGTTCGGGATAGCCCCGCACAAGGGAGCAGCGAGCATGTTGTTGCATATCGTCTTTAAACGACCCGCGCAAACGTCACGTGGTTTGGTTTTAGCGGAGAAAGGAACACGGTCTAGGGAAAGTGTCATGGGGAGAGCGCTCCTTGGTGGTTGCGCATGAGACATGTGTGAGGGAAAGTCAGTGAGAGAGGTGACACCGTATCCGCACGTGTCGTACTGCACTTCACCCGTTGCTAGGCGCTCCTCTTCGTTTTCTTTCCTTCGGCGCTGCAGCGTTCGCTCACTCGGCTACGCGGACACAAACAGATGCCGCTACCGCGAAGCCAAGGTAACAGCTACCAAAGGGCCGCCCCTAAAACGACCGCAACCCGTCGTCGCTGTTTCCGCTCAAATTCACTTCGTCAAGTAGCTGCGAATTCTTACCGGTGAAGAGAAACTTCTCCCAGTTGGAACGCCGGCTTGAGCCCATATTTTTTTGGTCGTGGAAGACCTTCCGACCGATATTTTCGCCGGTGTCTTTAACACCTACGTATGCGTCTCACCGGTGCCCGAATTATGCGTGCAAGGTTTGCGGGTTCAAAAAGGAGGCCCGCACGGACAGCTAGGCTTCATGCCGCAACCGATGCAATGCCGGTTCCGCTAGTGGGAGATTTATATATCGAAGTTTCATGGCTCAGCGCGGTTGGTCGGCTGTCCTCCTCAATCTTGTGATTCGGGTGTGGGTTGATGTGTTACACAGACATCTTACACACAGAGTAAGATGCATACGAGGGGGTAGGCAAACAGTCAGCCACATGTTTGTACACGAGAATAGAGCTCAAAGGCCTCCAGGCTTTAAATCGTTATGGGACGAATGCATGCCATTTATTTGGAGGAAGAAGAGAAAGAATTGAAGTATTGTCCCGAACACCAGCCCGAATGGGTGCAAAAACAACGGCAAGCTGCTGGAACCGCTGTTACCGCCTCAAGTTCAGCTCTTGAAGTAGCGGCGAATCCCTCCCAGATTAACAACACATTTTCCGCTTGGAACGCCGGCGTGAGCCAATATCACTTCTTTTGAGTTCTTTGAGGCGATAGTTTCACGGCGTCTGTCACTTCTAAGCACAAGCACATGACCGTTTACGGATGCGCAGGTTTGTAGTTAACAATAGTGCGTGGAGGAGGCGAGGCGTGCACGCGGAGCTATAGGTTTCATGCCCGTACTGGTGGATGGCATGTCTGTTGTGCTGGTGCGAGGTTGCTGTTGTGCTGTTGTGCGAGTCTGTTGTGCTGGTGCGACCTGTCCGGAGTCCGTAGTGGTAGAGCGGATCGTGTTTGTGTGTCAGCTTATGTTCAGTTTACCGACGCGAAACCCGTATCGTGATCTATGGACGTTAGCAAATGGCATGTCACGCAGTCCGTTTGGCCAATAAGGGAAATGACGTCATTCTTTGAAGTTTTTACGACAGTTGGGACAATAGTTTAAACCCGGCCTTACACAAACACAAAGATGCTTATTACGCGGGAGCGACACAGGCAGATCCATGTTTATCTGCAAGAACAAAGCTTCCACCCGTGAGAGGTTCATTCAGCTAATGAGCTAGGAATTATGCTCTTTCGCAAATTACGACAAACGTCGGGTCTTTTAAAAAATATATGAAATTCAAAACGTTTGCACACGTGTGGTGTGGGCTTTTGCATTTGCACAGGTTAGAGCACTCCTGCAGCCTGATTGCTATACCGGATGTGTGCAATCAGTATGTCATTGTATCGCATTGTTCCGTGTGCTACATTGGGAATCTTATAATAGCTGCAATTTGATTGAGATGTTTTTGGGTAGACGCTATTTCCCACTACTCCCCTCCGGGCTGTAGCGAGTTGGGCCGTACAAGTGCCCCTTCAATCTGAAAGCGAGAAAACTGCACAAGAAGCAGAAAAGATGATGGCTTGGTGAATTGTGAGGTCACGTGTCATCTGCAGTTTCTGCAACCAAGGCAACTTCGCTGCAGTTCCTTGCCAGCGCAGCTCTGACCAAAAAATGGAACTTGTCCACTGTGCTGTCCTCAAAAACCGACCATCGGAACTCACTTTCCTAAGCATTGATGACACGCTCTTGGTTGTGAGGCAGGGCAAAAAAACGTATAGAAGCAATATCCACCGTTTTGCAAATTTTTGTACTTATCGGTTTACTTACTTTTTTTCGTGAAATATTTAAAGGCAACGTGATTCACCTTTTCTTTTTGTGGTTATTCTTTTAAAATCCATTAAAAGGCTGAAGCATTTGATGCCCCGTTGTATATCTCTGCTCCGACGCACAGCTTAGGTTGCATGCTGGTAGGACCTATTTTAACCAGCTGGTGACTATTAAAGGTGGATAAACAATCATCGGTACACCGGACGTTTGTAATTTCCAGGGAAATATAAGCCACTTGTGGTAAGCAGCAACGGCTTACCCATTGAGCAGCTCCTGCGCTCACACTCGGTCAAAGTATTAAACAATTTGCAGATGTCGGGGGCCTTTTAAACAATATATGAATTCAAACGTTTGCACACATGTGGTGTGGGGCTTTTGCTTTAGCACAAGAGAGCACTCCTGCAGCCTGATTGCTGCAAATCACATCGCAGCTAGGGAAGCGCAAATTTGTTTTATATCCCCTGGGAGCTGCCGAGAATGACATTTTGTTTGGTCAAATTGCAGTACGCTCGCGCTTCCAGCAGCACCAGACCATTGCTACAATGGTGCTCATTCATTTCCCTCGTTGTTACATAGATAGTGGTAGTGTTCAATTGTCTGGAGGGGAAAGTGCGAGAGCGGGTACGAAGTTGATGGTACGTGAAAGAAAAAAAATAAGTGCCCTTCCACTCTGTGAAGAAGGATCATCTGCAAAGCTTTACGCAGCTCACGGAGCGCACAAAACAAAACACGTTTAGCGTAATGCGCGATGGAGCATGCTTCTTAGCCAATTAGCAGAATGAACGTGGGGAATTTCCAAGCTTTGTTCTGGCGGACAAACATGACGCTGGCTGTGTCCCTCCTACGTCATAAGTTTCTTACGGTTTGTGTAAGGCCGGTTTCTGACTGTTGCCGCAACTGTCGTAATAACTTTAACGAATGACATAATTTCACGTTTCAGGCAACCGAACTGTGGTACATGCTGTTTTTTATACGTCCATAGATCACGATGCGGTTTTTGCGCCGGTAGTCTCAACATAGCCTAACCTACAAACCCCATCCGCTCTGCCACTAAGGATCTGGACAGGTCTTATTGGGCCGTCCACGTTTAAATGGCCGTGTTTAAATCTCGCACCAGCACAACGGGAAAGCCATCCATGAGTACGGGCATGAAACCTGTAGCTGCGCGTGCATGCCTTCCCTCCTCCCTCCAACTATTCTCCGCTTCAAATCTGTGCACGCATAAAACGGCAACCGGTCATGTGCGCGTGCTTAGAAGTGACAGGCGCCGTCTAAAATATCCCCTGATAACCTTTGAAGAAGTGATACTGGCTCACGTCCGGCGTTCTAGCGGGCAAGTTGCTGTTCGTCCGGGAGTGATTCGCCGCTACTCGACAAGCTGAACATCAGGCGGTAATGGAGGCGCCAGCAGCTTTCCATTGTTTTTGCGACCATTGGCGCTTGTGCACGGGCCAATGCCTCAATTTTTGCTCTTCGTTCTCCAAGTGAACGGCATGCATGCATCCCAAAACGATTTAAAACCTGTAGCCCCTTCAGCTGTATTCTCGCGTACAAACATGAGGGTGTCCGTTTTCCATCCCTCTCGTACGCGTCTTAATGTATGTGTAATAAGTCTGTGTAACACATCAACCCACACCGGAACCACTCGATTAAGGACGACACCCGACTAACCGCACTGAGTCATGAAATTTTGACATGTAAATCTGCCATCAGCACAACCGGCATTTCATCGGTAGCGTCGTGAAGGCTAGCTGTGCGTGCATGCCCTCTTTCTCTACCCGCGAACCGTGCACGCATAAACCGGCAACCGGTGATGGCGCTTACTTAGGCGTGAAAGACAACGATAAAATGTCGCTCCGAAGGCCTTCCAAGCTGAAAACGATATACGGGCTTGAGCCAGCGTTCCAGCTGGAGAAGTTTCTCTTCTACCTGGAATGACTCGCAACTACTTGGCGAAGTGAATTTTAACGGAAACGGCGATGCTGGGTTTCGGTAGTTTTACGCGGCAGCCCTTTGACAGCCGTTGGATCGGCGTCTTCGCTGGATCGGCGTCTTTTTATGTCCGCGCAATCGTGTGCGGAACGCAGCAGCGACGAAAGAAACAAAACGGTGAGGAGCGTCTAGCTAAAGGTGAAGTGGAGTATGACCAACGCCACCTTGAACGAATTTCCTCTAGGTGGCGTTGCTACGACACGTGCGGTTAAGGCGTCGTCTGTTTCACTACCTTTCCCTCACACATGTCTCATGCGTCGCCACCAGAGAGTGCCCTCCCCCTGACACTTTTCCCAGACACTGTTTCATTTTCCGCTAATCGAGACCACGTGACGTTTGCGCGGGAGGTCCATACACGTTATGAAACAACATGCTCGCTGCTCCCTTGTGCTGGGCAAATCCGAACCCCGTGACATTTGCGCGAGAGGTTCAAACACGATTTACAACATACTGGCCAGCGGTGGTGGTGCACTTCCAAGTAGCAGCAGAGTATCGCACGCTGCCATACGTTCGCTGATCACGCGAACACTTCCTGAGAGGCAGTAGAAACGCGCCGTGACTGAGAAGACTGCACCTCGCCCTGCGCACAAATTTCGGATTAGGGTGTGTAGTAATCGTCAGTGCATTTTTTACGCCCATCCGTGCTTCCGTGTATTTTTCGCAATCACCTGATAACAGGCACTACCACCGATAGCTGCCTACTGCGCAACTTGCCGAATGGACATTGGTGGAGGCGAAAGGGAAAAAGAGTTGTGAAAAAGGTGTCAACGGGGGTGTGGAGGAGCCCAGTAACGGCGCCGAGTAAATCTATGACACCGGAAGGAACACTTGGGCGGTTAGACATATACCCCATTGAAGTAAAAGGCCTCAATTGCGTTGACTGCGCAATATCTATAATGGAGGGTCGAAGCGTTTCGGCATGAACCGGTCACCGTTATTTCTTTTTTCGGTTTAGTTGCGGTTCGAGTTCAGCGTGCTCAAAAAATAACGGTTCGGGTTCGGGTTGAGTTCCGGCAAAAATACCGGTTGAGTTCCGGTTTTTGGTTCGGTTCGATTCCGGTTCGACACCATGCGACGAAGCTATGCTCGCACAAGAAGACTGGGTGAGAGAAGGATCATCTCAATGAGCACAGCGGCCTGTCCACACCATGCTCTCATTAAAAGGCCTTGTGTGAAGGGCGAACCGGTAATATGTGTTTGCAGCGTCTGCGAATAATGACAATAATGCAACTCGACTTCTGTGCTGTGTTCGTAACTACAAGCGATCGAATCTTAATTTTTACTGTCTGCATATCACTGAATACGCCCAATTTTCGACATGCAGTGCTTCATTCGAACGGACGTCTCACTGGTGATGTATCGCAGCAAACTGGTCATCACTGTCAAAGAGAATTTTATGAATGCATCAGACACGCAAAACGCACCAGTAAACGCAGCAGTACAACGGTAACCACCCGCCACTCATGGGTCATGCATTGATTTAACGTTAGGAATGATGTTTCTACTCTGGCACCTCGAAAATATCAGTCTGCATCACCTGATCATACAGGAGTCGTGAATGTCGTTGGTGAAGCAGTGCAGGCTGTGGTTCTGGTTTCACTCTTTCCAAGCACAAGTAGGATCAAGTGACGTCGCATGGGGCGATTGTGAGTGTCGGTTAGAGCTTTGCTTCCAACCGCAATCACACGGGTAAATTGGCGTGCATTTTTTGAATGCGCAAATATGGAACAATGATAAAACTCGTAATTGCTTTGTTTGCAATGGCAACGAAAACACCACCAGTTTCGAAATGGCCAAATTTGCCGATTAATTTAACGTAAACCTTACATTCTGAAGGAAAGTGTGGTTATAAGAAAACGTCAAAAAAGCACAAATAATTGTTGAGATGAACAATTGTCCACAACTTTTAAAGGAAGCACCTCTGATACCCTGGTAGGGGGTTTTGAAGAGCAAACTGCCCCCACCGAAATCATTGCCCGGTGTTCGAACAACTGCTTTCTGCCTACTCATTTCATTTTTTTTTCATCTGGGGCACTTTTAGTGCGAGGGTAATATCCCAGAATGTATAACTACTGCTCTCCAAAGTGAAGCGTGATAAAGCAAGAAGGTTTGCTACAGAGAAAACACGGTGGCGAGCGGTGTCGTTATTCTGAACATGTAGGCGATCACGGTTATTATTTCTCTTCACTTTGCACAGAACGGAACCAGGTAACTAGATTCTCGAAATAAATGCGGGTGCGGCGCAATCAGTGCGCTTCAGGGGTATAGCTTCACGCTATCACATCAGAATATTTTTGATGGCACGCCGATGTATCAAATCTTGCTTTGCAATTCTCACCGATTCTTTTGTGAAACTAATCTGTCGAAACAATTCCCTTTTTGGAACTGCGTTTTCCCTTACTAACTGTTCGCTGTAATGTAAGGACCCCAAAATAAGGAAATTGTCAAGCACCTACCTTGATGGGACTAGCGTCCGGTAGACTCGGGTGTCCAGTGGCACAGGGCTGCTCGAAGAGTACCGCCGCTTTTCGCTGATTTGGGGGTCTGGGATTTTGGGGCCTTGTACCACCGGCCTTTCATAGTCGTCGAATGGCAATGGCACAGTTATTTGTTTTCGCACGCGAAGGGCCTGAGCAACTACGGCGGCTTGATACTGAAAAGGAAAACACAAAAGAAATATTCCCTCCTGTTCTCGTGGTGTGCAAACAAAATATTAAGGTTATAATTATAACTGTATATTATATATTATATTCTAACTTGATTATAATTATTTCGCGGTGCTTGTGAACACAGTTACGAATTCCCGAATGAAGTCAAATATAGGTCTTTCCTGATGCATGCAGCTGAAAAAAGCGACTAGAAGCTGTATTATATCGACTTATGCCGAAACAATACGTACGACGCTGGTGGGTGCACTCATCTACCACTGACAGATTTGATTTTGTTGCCTCATGCGCAGGCGTGTCATTATACCATACGGTATTGGCGGTAAGATGTTTGAGTGGCGCCTCCTGGCTCTGACGGTCGGCTAAGGGGACTCGCTCCGCTGTCGACTGCTACACGACGCTTGGGAGGGGCAATGGTGCCTTGGTTAGAATTCGCCCGCATAGATGCTTTGTGCATTAAAAAAGTGTATTTCCAGTAATTAGGTATTGATTTCCAGCTTCTGAGACCTCTGAATAATTTGAAGCTGTATACCACACAAGTTTGTAACGACAAGGAGCGAGAGAACTTTCTTCAGAGCACGCTCAGATGAATCGTGTGTAGCCAGCTAATTTGCGAGATTCCATGCTCAGAGCTCCTCTTTAAGTATCCATGTGCGCAGGCTTCCCTAAGGTTTGTTTGAGGATGCTCTTTGAAGATTGAACACCTAATGCTACGCACCAAGAACGTGGGCGCATCACACAGCGGGGAATAAAACGGCTGGCTTCTATTTCGTTTGTTGTTGACTTGCATTAGATGAATGGTTTTTTTTTTGTGCCCATACCATTAATTTTTCTGCATTATCACAAAACGTCTTCTTAGAAGTGTCAAATGTTTGGGAGGCCCACAAAGATTGTGTGGATATTTTCGTCCGGCTGTAAAGGCATGCAGTACCTTCTTCACAAGTGGATTTCTTTATGCCTGCATGCGAGGGAGGTGCATATCCTAGCGTGCGCTGTTTATTCACATGCAAATGCAGTGAAAATGTTTCCGCTAGGCCACTGCGAAAAAGCACAGAAAACGTTGTCCAGAGTACTCGAAGGCGGCTTTTCGTGCCCCGAATTTCTATCGGTAACCATCCTTATCATAACGAACTGACTCTCAAGCCGCCACAGCTACGCCATGATTACGGTCTTAAAGGCTTGCATATCCTCTCTAACGAACGCCATATACAGTATACATTCCCGTTTCCAGTACAACAAGAAATGAAACCGATGATTATGTACAAGCAGTTCTTTATTGTTTTGCAAGCTATTCGGCGTAAACAACAAATGCTGGTCCTATCGGATGGCGTTCTATAAATTGAAAAAAAAATACTCCTCCGACTCTCTAGTTCTGAACAGATGACCCCGCCAACTTATCAGCTCAATTTCACAGTTGGTTTCTCCTCCGCCTCCACTACACTTCCGCTTTGTGCGGTTTCGCTGTAACGCATATCTGAATACAGTCAAACGCCGCTACAACGAACGCTTCTACTACGAAATGGCCTGTATAACGAAACATGCCATATGGCCTGGCCAGATTCCGGTGTTTCATATGTATTGTGAATGCCACTACGGCGAATACCACTACAGCGAATTTGCCTGTTTAACGAAGCAAATCATGCGTTCCTAATCGCTGAATTGTTGTTTGATAACGAATACGGCTAGCCGCACACGTGGTAACGCGCAGCAGCGAACCGAATCCGAGCAACCGGGCTGCGTCGCCGCGGCCCGCTGCTGCCGCCGATGGCACTCACTAATGCAAACGGCCAGACCAAGGTCACCCCGGGCAATCTTTTAAAGAACTACAAAAATAAAAAAGGGCGATAATGCCGCTGCACTGCTGCTCAGGGATGTAGCCAGCGGGAGGAGGGACTTCGACCACCCCCCCCTTTCCCCTCCTTCCGAAATATTTTCCAGGCAGCGCGTGTAAGCGAGGGCTCGTGCTTCCCCCCACCAAACTCCTCCCGGGAAGCCCACATGTTTACTTCTACGCAGCCAGAGAGGGGACGGTTCGCCTAATTGCGCCTTTGGCCCTCGGGGCGAAGAACACAATCACTGAGGGGGCTCAAACGCCTGCACAGAATGACGGCATGGCCCAAATGCGGTTACTCGCTCTTTTTAAGGCGTTGGCCTGTAGCTGAACCAGTTGTACCTTCGGCCTTTCTTCTGTCGACAGACGCCGAATAGACAAAATAGGAGCGCGGAAGACATCGACAAATAATTTCCATGTCGCCTCGGAACTTCCAGGCTGGGTGGCCTTCCTTTTCTTCCGCTCCCTCCACTGTTTTCCTACCGGCGGAAAAGCAGTCTGGACCGAGTTTCGTCGTCGCAGCAGGGTCTACAGTGTAATAAATAAAATGAGAAATGGCACAAAACAGGCATGGTACGTCGGCGCGGTCCCAAGTCCTGACTGGCTGTTCTGCTGTTCCCGGATCCCTTGCACTTTTTAGCGAGAAGAAAGAAGGAAAAGGGCAATCGGTGTGCAAATTTGGTATGAAACGTGTACATTCGAGAATTTTTTTTAGAATGACAGGGTGGTTGCGAGAAAGAAGGGACAAAGGGCAACAAGGATTTGGAGGAGAGTTTTCGGGCTAGTCTTGGGGAGGCGGAAGCAGAAAAACGGCGTAAGAGTTAGCTAAGTGTGCGCATGCGCGGACTGCCTGACTGCGGAGAGAAGCGAGTCTATTCCTGATCTGGTCTGTAGCGTGGTTATTCGATTGCGCCGTGTTCGTTTTGCAACGTCTTGGAATCGCGATGAGTGCAGGTGAAGGTGCAGAGACTAAAAAGCGACGACAATTTAGCCTCGATGAGAAGATGAAGATCATCAGTGCCGTGCAGAGCGGCCGGAAAAAAAAGGACGTAGCCGAGGAGTACGGTATCAGCGCATCGACCTTGTCGACGTTCCTTAAGGACAAAGAAAAGATACAGGAGCAAGTGGCACAACATAAAACGGACCCGTCAAGGAAGCGGGTCCGTGCAGACACATTTCAGGATGTTGACGCCGCCGTCTACACGTGGTTTGCCGATGTAGGTGCAAGGAAGATTCCTGTCAGGGGGCCGTTGCTGTGTCAGAAGGCCAAGCAGTTTGCCTTCGCCCTCGGCGTGGATGAAGCGGACTTCAAAGCGACGAGCGGCTGGATGGGAAGCTTTAAACAACGACATGGCATTGTTTTCAAGACTGTGGCTGGCGAAGAGGCCGACGCACCGCACGATCTCGCCGACATTTGGCGTGAGTCCGAACTGCTGAGAGTGCTGCACGAGTACAGGCCGGAAAACACATTTAATGCCGACGAAACTGCTCTTTTTATGAGTTGCTACCTCAGAAGATCCTGTGCGAGAAAACAGATCGCTGTAAAGCGGGAAAAAAGTCCAAGCAACGTCTGACTGTGCTGCCCTGCTGCAATGCAGCAGGGACTGAAAAGCTGAAGCCGCTAGTGATTGGGTGGTCGGAAAAGCCACGATGCTTTAAGGGCGTGCGTAGCCTTCGAGCAGATTATGTTGCAAACAAAAAGGCCTGGATGACGGCGCACTTTTTCCAAACCTGGCTTTTGCAACTGGAGAAAACAATGCGCCTTCAGAATCGCAAGATTGCTCTTCTCATCGACAACTGCGCCGCACACAATAAGATCCCGGTACTAAATCACGTGGAAGTGATTTTTCTGCCGCCGAATTGCACGTCGGTGCTGCAGCCATTGGACCAAGGGATCATACGGTCCGTTAAAGCCCGCTACCGCACGATGATGCTGCAGCGAATTCTGCTCAACCTCCAACACAACATTCAAGGGCCAACTAGGATCAACGTCCGCCAGGCCAGTGAAATGGTTGCCGGCGCATGGTGGAAGGTGCCCGCCGAGGTTGTGCGCAATTGCTGGTGCAGTGCTGGCTTCACTGAAGCTGACGACACAGCCGATAAATGTGCCGACGATCGTGAGTCACCCATTTCGGCCACAGAGCTGCAGGAGTCCATAAACACGTACAGTGCGTGTTGCGAAGCCGCATTGGTTGTGACGGCCGACGATGACGTCTCCGTGGACGACCAGGTCCTAATTTGCTCTGACCTTACAACTGACGACGTCGTTGAGGCCATCATAGAGAAAAGGGACGCCGCAAATGACCAGGCGAGTAGCGATGAAGAGCTTGCAGAGGAGCCAAGCGTTATGACTACCCGCGAAGCGATAGCGGCATTTGACGCGCTACAGATATATATCTCGTCACTCCCTGCCCTCGCGCCGCAGCATGCCAAGAACCTCGATAGCATCAGGTCGGTGGTGGTTGTGCATTCAGTACGTCATAGTACTGTGCAGAAGAAAATTGTTGACTGTTTTTCGCCTATTGGAGTTTAAATCTGGTGTAAATAAACATATAGATTCGCGGCTAATTCTAATTATTTGCTTACTTTATTCCACTAACTACGGTAAAATGCATTCGCATTTTCCAGTTATTGCAAACTACAACAGCCTGCTCGATGAAATTGAAGCTCTATCATCTTTATCATCATTTAAAAGGCTTCTTAAAAAGTTTCTTCTAGAGTGCTGAATGGTGCATAAAAGTCATAGTGAAATTTTTGTGTATTTTCGAGTATTATTCGTTGCACTTTTGCGTATTGTTTTTTCTCGCTGAATGTATGTTTGTAGTGCTGCACTGGGTTTTAATTAATTTATGTTACATTTCACTTTAATTCCTTCTTTTCCTTTTTGCTTCATCGTGTTTTCTCATACTGAGTGAATGTAATTATGCCTGCTTTTGTTTCTTGTGGCGTAGGGTGTTTAGAAATTTCACCTAGATGCGCGGTTTAGTGTTTTCTATCTCGTGAAAATTCCTTAGTGTTATTTTGAATATTACTATAGTTTAACATGTATAATATTGCGTTTCCTGTTATTCTATTTGTCCTTTTTTTCTCCCCCTTTGAGTGCGCCCTAAATATACTACTTATTTTGTATTGCTATATTGTCAATATTTTTTTATAATTTATATTACTACTCTGCAATGCACATAGCTCTATAATATGCATACATAGTGCTACTGTATTTTTACCGTACACGCGATTAAGTTTGCTTAATAAGTCTGTACTGGTTAGAAGCCTGGTACCAGGATGCGGCTATACACAGAGTACGTTATTTAGAACTCAACCTACATTTTTACTGAACCATAGTGCATTTCGGCATACCTTCATGCCATAGGAACGAAAATAACATAATGCAATACTTCTCACCGCTTGGCAAGGTTGCAAAAAATTGTTTTACCTTACATACGGTTAGGAAATCGTAATGCCTTGTGCCAAGCCGACAGCCCGAAGGCCTGGGTGTTTCTTTTGGTGTTGCATTTTCGCTGTTGCGGGTTATTAGCAGCAGACTTTTCCCTTTCCTCGAAATACTGCTGGATACAGGTACTGACGTATGGCTCCGACTCTCCGCGTTCCGGACCGGGCCGGCTTTGCAAGGGATGGGGCGACGCTGGCAAAGTATTTCCCGGAGCGGTGTAAAACTATACTTTAAATTAGGCCCTGGGCTAGAGTATGCAATTGTAAGTATTTTCTTGCGATAAAAAGTTACGCACAGACAAAATTAAGTGCGGACATGCATCAAAAGTCAACCTAGCGGCACCATTGCAGCGCCTCCTGTGGTCTCGCTAACCCCCAAAAACAAGTGTTTGGTTACTTGTTGCTTACCATAAGTGGTTAGTTCACGGTGCACATCTATGCAATAAGGAATACCTACCCGCCTCTAATAAAAGCGAGCTGCTACCAGAGGCGTGAGGACAAACAGCATGGCTAGAAAGGGGGTTCTACAAAAGCTATTCTGAAACACTCATTACGCTCTATGTGGCTTAAACGGAAATAACATTTAGTTGCAGCTGTATAACAGCTTGACCTCTTGTGAGAGCAGTTGCCACAGCAGACGGCACGGCCTGCCCCAACAGATGGCGTGAAACTGTATCAACGCTAAAATATTGAATCGATCAAACCTCGTTTGTATTCGCGCGAATTGAGAGAGGGGAGAAGGGCGTGAGGTGTGTGTTGGGGAGAAGGGAGAGACGTTTCAAAGCTCAATCTCAAACTAGAGAATATCGCGTTTGGTTTCTCTTGCATGCCTTTTACTTGCACCCAAGTCAGCCGAAAGTTACAGGTATGTACATCCCTGTAACTTTAGCTTTTCGTTTTTGAGTTTCAGAAAAGACCTGTTCCAGGAATGTTGCTGTTGGCGACACGTTCCATTTCAGTTGTGCGGTTAGTGCTTTTTCTATTGTGCGTGTGTGTGCGGGGTTTTTACTTCTTTTCTCTCTTTTTTCCTTGAAATAGTTATTTCCCCCTTCTCTACCTTTTTTTCGACCTGGGGCTTGCAGATATCTTATGATAAGGACTCCTCGCCCCCTACTGTTCTGCTTCTGGCGTTTCTGAGAACCCTTCCGTAGGCCTCGCGGCGGATCAACAGACACCCTCTCATCCTTTCTCTCCAGGAATTTCCCGCAATATCCACAAACCTCATTTCCCTCGAAGCGAATTAGTGGCTCAAACTATACACTTTTCTTTCCCCCTAAATATCTCCCCCTGCATACTCCCAAACCAATCCGCTTCCTGCGTTCCACTTCTCTCCTTTGACTTGGGGACCTACCACCATATAAAGAGTGCCAGGAAGGCGAGGGTCTGCCCTGGCGAAGGCAAGTCTCGTTGCTGAAACGTTGTCAACCATCGAGGTTTCTACCTTGATCGAAGTGTTCTTTTCTTGTATATATATATATATATATATATATATATATATATATATATATATATATATATATATATATATATATATATATATATATATATATATATATCACGGGGTAGAACCGAAAAAAATACCGGTTCGGTTACGCTTCGGGTTCGGATGAAATAATTTCTTTCCAGTTCAGTTCCGGTTCGACAAAATCACGTCCCGAACCGGTTCGCGAACCGGTTCGGGAGCTTGAACCAGTGCGCGAAACGAGTTTGATGAGTTGAATCAATACTGCAATTAGAAAAAACCTTTAGTATTTTAAAACGACAGTCAAATCAAAACACAAACAAAAATTCAAAATTCTGCTGATCCCCAAGGGTAGTTCCGGTCCGGTTCCGGTCCGGCAGTTCCGGTCCAGTTACGGTCCGGCACAGCAAACTTTACACAATAACGAGATATTAGACAAACAGCTGAAGTGGCGACTATTTACCACCTACTTTCTCGCCCAGACTTTATGTTGTCCCAGCGACTATTCATAAAGCCACCGCGGAGAGATATGACAGTGGGATATATTTTCTGCCCTTTCATTTTTTGTTGAATTCGCAATCACCGTCTCTATGGAATCGCCCATCACGCTAACCTTGAAGCCTTAAATTTAGGCCTGCGTATGGCGCGTTCAAATACCAGCGCCTAATGCCAATGGCGCACATTTTTTTATATTTGTAACAAAACAGAAAAATCCTGCAACAGGCACATAAATACTATCAATGAATTAGATTATTTGGTCACCCTGAATAATTTGTTAGCTGTCACCTTATCGAATGTGTTAGCCACACTTTTCTTAAAAGTAAGCTTTAGTTAACGCTCAGTCACTGCATTATTGCTCTGACCCCTGCAATTCCTTTTGCGATAGCTATACCGGATGTGTGCATTGCAATCAGTATCTCATCGTACCAGCCTGACCCCCGGCCATCATTCCGTGTGCTACATTGCGGAATATTATAACAGAGTTATGCTGTTACAAAATGAAAGGGAAATTTGGGCGCGCGGAGCATGAGATGGGACTTTTTGGGGTAGACGCTCTTTAATTCGTCCACAGCAGTACTCCCCTCCGGAACGAGTTGCAGTAGAAGTAATGCAGCGAGTTGGGCAGTCACTAAAATGCACCTATGAAAAAAGAAGCAGATCTGAAACAGACAAAACTGCAGAACAACCAGAAAAGATGATCGCTGAGCGAATGGGACAGTGTGAGGTACCGGCCTGCCTTTCTGCACGAGTCATCTGCTTTATTACTGTTTCTGTTTCCAAGGCAAGGTCGAGGGCTGCAGTTTCTTGCCAAGGATTAAGTGCGCACCTTAACAGTATTGTCTGACATATCTGTTATTATTTGTATCTGTAAAAAACGAAACTTTTCCACGGTACTGTCCTCAAAAACTGACCCACGTAACTCACTCCTTCGCATTGATGACACGTTTGGTTGTGAAAGGCAAAGCAAAGAAAAGTATAGAGCAATATCCACGTTTTGGTGATTTTTTACTTATTCGGTTTTTTACTTACTTTTTGCTTAATATTTTAAAACAATGTGATTCGCCTTTTCTTTTTTGTTGTTTTCCGTGTAAACACATTTAGAATAAAATGGAGCATTTGATGCCCCGTGCTATATCTGTGCTCCGAGGCGCAGCTTATGTTGCAGACCGGCAGACTTATTTTAACCAGCTGGTGATATTAAACGTGGATCAAAATCTCCATACACGGACGTTCTCGATTCCGATCTACTTCAGAAAAACATGTCATGGGGTAGGTAGATCAAGGCCACTTGTGGTCAGCAGCAAATGGATTAGCCACTGAGCAGCTCCTGCGGTCACACTTGTCAAGTATTAACAATTTGCAGGTGTCGGACCTTTTAAACCAATTATGAAATGCAAAAAGTTTGCACACATCGGGTGTGGGCTTTCGCTGTTGCGCAGTGGAGCACTCTTGCAGCCTGATTGCTCCAATAAAGTCGCAGCTATAGAAGGGCAAAGTCGTTTTATATCCCCTGCAAGCTGCCGAGAATGACATTTCGTTTGGTCATCTTGCACTAGGCTCGCGCTTCCAGCAGCTACAGACCATTGCTACATTGGTGGTCCTTCATTTCCCCGGTTGTTACATAGAGCGTGATAGTGTTCAATTGTCTGATTGTCTGGAGGGGAAAGTGCTCGAGGGGGCACGAAGTTGATGGTACGTGAAAAGAAAACACGCCCGCATTGCATTGACTCTGCAATATTAACAACGAAGGATCGAACCGTTTCGGCATGTACCGATAACCGTTATTCTTTTTTCGGTTCAGTTCCGGTTCGGGTTCAGCGGGCTCAAAAAATAACGGTTCGGGTTCGGGCTCCGTTCCGGCACAAATACCAGTTCAGTTCCGGTTTTCGCTTCGGTTCGGTTCCGGTTCGACACCCTGAATATATATATATATATATATATATAGACTGAAAAGATAAAAAACCACACAGAGCGCGAAAAATAAGGTTAGTAGGACGAGACAAACGAGAAAGACTTGAAAATAAATAATTTTCTGACGTTTAGGGAGGACTCCCTTTCTTCAGAGGACTCCCTTCTTCAGAAAAGAGGGAGTCCTCTCCCTGGAAACGTCAGTAATTTTTTTTTTCTAAGTCTTTCTCGTTTGTCTCTGTCTCTACTAACCTGTATATATATATATATATATATATAATAGCTATATATATATATATATATATAATATATATATATATATATATATATATATATATATACAGTATAAGGGTTGGCGGTAAAGAAAACCTCGGAAAGCAAATGGCGGAATGTGGTAGGTCCTAGAAACAGGTGAATAATTTTTGAATCAGAAAGAAAGTGGTGTCAAATGCCCGCCGGGTGGGATACGAACCCACGACCTCCAGAATACCGGTCTGGTGTGATGACCGGTATTCTGGAGGTCGTGGGTTCGGATCCCAACCGGCGAGCATTTTTCCACCACTTTCTTTCTGACTCCAAAAATCTTCACCTGTTTCTATGACCTAACACATTTCCCCTTTACCTTTCCGAGGTTTTCTTAACGGCCAACCGTTATTCTGTCTTAATTCACCGAGGCCCTCATTTCCCATTTCTGTTATATATATATATATATATATATATATATATATATATATATATATATATATATAAGAAAATAAAACTTTGAACAAGGTAAAAGCACGATTACTTTTACAAGAATTTTACTGACATTTCAGAACGAGGACTTCTTTTCTTCGTGCTGAAACGTCAGTACACTATTATTTTTATTTTCTAATGTTTTTTCTGTGCGTCCCTGTCTCAACTTCCAGTATTTTTTTCGCGCTCTGTATGAGTTTTTATATTCACTACTATAAATATATATATATATATAACGCCTAGTGAGGGAGATGATGATTTTAGATGATTTAATACCCAACAGTTTCGAAGAGGACCCTTCTTCGTTTGGTTAACGCACCGCACCGGTTATGCGGAGATGTGGGTTCGAGTCCCGCTCCCGGAAACGGCGGATTTTTCTTCGACTTATATTTTCGCTTATTTATCAATAATCAAAGAAACGTGACAAGCACACGTCATTCGGATTATATATTTCGAAAAAAGCCGAATAGCACTGGCAATACGACTTGCAACCTATATATATATATATATATATATATATATATACATATTGTGGTTTGGGCGGCGCGCCTAAGAATGGAAAGGCGAGAGAACACGTCAAATCTCAGCGAAAAATGGCTGACCGAGTCAAGCGCGCGGGGCCCGGACACGCGTTTGTGTCGCCGTCTACGTGCTAGCCGGCTTACCAGGAAACACGGCACGTATCCATCACTTGGAGATTGTACCAAGTGCAATAACCCTTACATACCTTAAACAGGGGATTGCCCTGCTTAACACACAATCCACGCGACATTTTACCCCCCGTCGAAATAGCATCGCCCCGATGCCCGCAGAGTTATTTAGAATGATAGATGCACTTTTGGTGTTGTCCAAAATGAGTCCGTCAACGATCGAAGTATGGCTTCATGCGAACTACATGAACGACGTCAGTGCAGCGGTTACGGCGGCGTCGAGACATGAGGCCATCGTCGACAACTTCGTACGTTACGTCTGTAACCTGGCGCAGCACCCGATATGGTCCAAAGAACCGTTTAAGAAGTTTTTCACAGAGTCCTCGACGTCGGACGGCAGTCCATACCCAGACTCTGTCGCCAGGTTTGTATACAACGGTCCTGTGGCGGAGGTTGTAGCGGTGGAGTCGTACAGCTGTCCGTCTTGTTGAAACGCGCGCCAGCTGCCGCGCGTCCTCTGGTCGTTCCGTGAATTCGTGCAGTTCCGTGTTGTCGCCGGTGGTGTCATGGGGCAACATTGCATCCAGCATGGTGGTGACAGGTCGGCCATAAAGAAGAGAGAACGGCGTCATTCTTGTCGTGTCTTATTGAGCCGTGTTATAGGCGAACGTGACGTATGGCAACACAGCATCCCACGTCTTGTGTTCCACGTCGATCTCCATGCTGAGCATATCCGCTATTGTCTTATTTAGGCGCTCAGTAAGGCCGTTTGTCTGCAGGTGATACCCCATTGACTTACGATTGGTGGTACCGCTGAGCCGCTTGATGTCCTCGACGAGGGCAGCAGTGAATGCTTTTCCTCGGTCAGTATTAACGATAGAAGGAGCACCGTGGCGGAGAAGAATCTTCGTAACAAAAAACTGGGTGACCTCGAGAGCTGTTCCACGCTTCAGGGCTTCCGTTTCCGCGTACCTAGTGAGGTAGTCCGTGGCAACTATTATCCACTTGTTACCAGCGAATGACGTCGGAAATGGTCCCGAAAAGTCCATTCCGACCTGCTCAAAAAGAGCTGCTGGAATCTGAACAGGGTGCAGTACACCTGCTGTGCGGAGTGGCGGTGCTCTACGACGTTGGCACTCGTGACACGTGCGTACGTAGTGTCACACCGTGGCTGCCAGCTTGGGCCAGTAATAGGATTGCTGGATCATTGCCAGGGTACGGGTGTAGCCTAGGTGACCCGCTCTCTGCTCGTCGTGGCAAGCCCGCAAAATGTCGTTCCTGAGGGCTGCGGGAACCAAAAGAAGGTTGCTTCTGCCACGTGGGGAAACGTTTGTCCTGTATAGAACTCCATTCCGGAAACCGAAGGATGATACCCCTCTCGAAAACAGCTTCGGTACGGTGGAGGTCCGTCCTTCCAAGAATTCGATGAGTGGCCGCACCTCCGGATCTGCGTGTTGATGTTCCAACGGAGAGGATGCGTCCAGAATGCCAAGAAATGCGTCGTCATCGCCGTAGTCATCTGGCGACGCTGGAATAGCTGGTGCTCGCGAGAGGCAGTCGGCGTCAGCGTGTTTTTGACCGGACTTGTACACGACAGTTACATCAAACTCTTGAAGCCTAAGGCTCCAGTGTGCTAGGCGTCCGGACGGGTCTTTTAAGCTCATTAGCCAGCAGAGTGAGTGGTGATCGCTGACCACCATGAACGGACGACCATATAGGTACGGTCAAAATTTCAGCACCGCCTATACGACGGCCAGACACTCCTTTTTGGTTGCCGAGTAGTTGGCTTCTGTCCGTGAGAGTGTTCTGGTCGCATACGCTATAACTCTCTCGGCACCGTCTTGCTGTTGCAGAAGGACAGCTCCAAGTCCAACGTTACTAGCGTCCTTATGGAGCGTGGTGGCGGCGTTTTCGTCAAAATGCCCCAGTACTGGTGGCATTTGCAGCCGTTGCCGCAGCTCGTCGAACGCTCTCTGTTCTCCGTCACTCCAGAGGAATGCGACATCATCCCGCGTAAGACGAATCAGGGGCGCCGCAATGTGGGCGAAATTCTTAATAAATCGCCGGTAGTAGGAGCACAGGCCTAAACAACGCCTCACATCTTTCTTGTTGACGGGCGTGGGGAACTGGGCGATCGCTTCTACCTTGCGAGGATCAGGACGAACTCCGGCAGAGCTGACCACATGGCCAAAGAACAACAGTTCCTCGTAACCAAAGTGGCATTTCTCTGCTTTCAGCGTAAGTCCGGCAGATCTTATGGCCTGGAGGACCGACTGAAGACGTTCGAGGTGTTCTTCGAACGTGGTCGAAAATACGATCACGTCATCCAGATATACCAAGGATGTTTGCCACTTGAGTCCCGACAGCACGGTGTCCATAGGTCTTTGAAAAGGTGCCGGGGCTGAGCACAATCCAAAGGGCATAACCTTGAGTTCGTAAAGACCATCCGGCGTCACAAAAACGGTTTTCTCGCGGTCCCTCTCGTCGACTTCTATCTGCCAATATCCGCTTTGTAAGTCCATGGACGAAAAATAGCGGGCGCTTCGCAGTCGGTCTAACGAGTCGTCAATTCGAGGCAACGGGTAAACGTTTTTTTCGTCACTTGGTTGAGCTTGCGATAATCCAAACAAAACCGCAATGTCCCATCTTTCTTTTTGACCAAAACGACCGGAGACGACCAGCGGCTATTTGACGGCACAATGACGTCGTCTTCCAGCATTTGCTGTACTTGCCGCCGTATCGTGTCGCGCTCCTTGGGGGCCACACGGTAAGGGTTCTGGCGTATGGGTCTCGTCGTTTCCTCGGTCATTATTCGATGTTTGTCAAATGTGTCTGACGGACACCAGACGTGGACGAAAAGCAGTCCTCGTAGTGCTGAAGGAGGTCAAGGAGCGCTCGGTGGTTTTCCGACGAGAGGTAGGAGTTGACGTCGACTGCGCATTTGCGCTCACCGTTGTGGTTGGGCTGGTTTGAAGCAGAAAACAGCATTGTCCTTTGTCGATAACTTCAAAAAATGCTGCTGTAGTCCCTCTCGCGATGTGCCGGCGTTCGTTGGAGAAATTAGTCAACAAGAGATTGGTGCGGCCGCCTGACAGGCGCACAAGGCCTCTTGCGATGGCAGAGCCCTGGTCGAGAAAGAGCGCAGTATGCAGTTCGGCAACCCCGTCGGCAGTGCAGGGATCGTCGCACGCTATTGAAACCAATGCGCAGGATCGCGGTGGCAGGCTCACGTCTTCATCGGCGATACGAAGGGGCAAACGGCGCTGGTCGGTAAGCTGTTCACGAGGCAGGCTTCTGGACAGTCTCACTAGGCGCTCTCCGAGATCTATAATGCCGTTGTGCTCGCGCAGAAAATTCATACCCAATATCAGGTCCTTGCAGCACCGCGGAAGAACGACGAAAGTACCAACAAAGTCAGCGCCCCCCAAACCAATCCGTGCTGTACACTTCCCAACTGGCGTCAAGAGGTGACCTCCCGCAGATCGAAACTGCGGACCATCCCACGGAGTCTTGACCTTCAGTAAACCGTCGGCAAGTTCTTGGCTAATGATTGAATAATCCGCTCCGGTGTCGAGCAACGCGGTCACCTCATGCCCGTCGATGGTAATAGGAAGGTCGGCATTCGCGACTCTCAGTATTCAGTGGCGTCGTCGTCGTGTACTTGCATTGGGGTGGTAATATGTCGGTAACAGTGTTGCGGAATGTGTGTTCCCACTCCACTCCAATTCCATTCCGGGGAATTACAACTTGTCTTAATTCCATTCCTTTCAATTCCTCGGAATGCCAAAACTTTCCCCATTCCCACTCCGGGAATTGACGGGCAGTGCAATTCCATTCCTCTAATTCCTCAACGTAAAAAAGGCGCGTTGGAAGTTTCATCGGGTTATTATAATGTTACCAATGAACCCACTATTAGATCATCTTATTACAAGCGTTCAGAACTGCTAAACTACGCAAAACACGTCACCAAGGTCAAGAGATGGGTCTAAGCCCACTCGTCATAGGCCAACTCATCACAGGTAAACTGGTCAGGAATTCCACCTCGTCACAGGGCATTTCGTACGAGGAATTCTCGTATCGCCGCAGTATTCGTCACATGGAAAACTGGCCTTACGAGCTTGTTTTTGAACGTTAAAGCGATGTTTCCGCCTGCTATACGTCGCCCATTTAAAAATGATGTAGGCGAGCGAGTGTTCTTTCAAAGTTTTTGACGTTGGAATTTATGTAAATATGCCGTCATACCGAGTTAATTGTATTGTAATGATAATCGCATATGCCAACTTGTATTACATGGCACGTATAAAAAGTAAAAAAAATTGTTCTAAATGACGCAGTGAGCAGGTTGTACATGAAAGAAAAAAATGTTTAATGCACTCACTTTGTACTATTGTAATATTTGTACGTTGTCTCGCTGTCTCGTTGTGTAGGCGTCTTCAACGCTGGTTTCCGACGTTGTTCGCTGCATCAGTTCAGAAGCAGGTGTAGCGGGCAATATTCCGAAGCGTGTTGACTGGGGCTCCGCTGTCGTGATCAGCCAGGATTCTTGCGATGCGATCGTTGACATCTTGGTATTTGCGTGCGAGCTGGGAGGGGTGCTGTCCGACGTGGACTACTCCTACTACCACCGCAAAAAGCGACAACGGAACGTGTTAACAAACAATTACCCGCCGCGGTGGCGCAGTGAACATGACGTTGTGCTGTTGAGCCCAAGGAAGCGGGTTCATTCCCGGCCACGGCGGCCGCTTTTCTGATGAAGGCGAAAAGAAAAACGCCTGTGTGTTAGAGATTTCGGCGGACGCACATTAACCATCCCCAGGTGGTGAAAATGAATTCAGAGCCCTCCACGTATACGGCGCGCCTCATCACCTGTGCAGCGTCAGTGCGCTAAACTCTACAATCAATCAAATCAACAAATAAACAATTTCAAACCTAATTCAATGAATGGTGGTGTGTCCTTCAGTGTTACATAGAAAGAAATCCGCCAGCTTAGCGATGGTTCAAGCCTTCCGCGAGTTAGTGCAAGTTTCGCCAATTCTTTTTTTTTATTCGCAGACTGAAAATAGGGGTGCGGGTTGTATGCAAGGGCAAGTTATACGCGGAAAAATGCGGACGAGCACCACCTCAACACCCATGACGATCAGGACTTGAAGAAGTGCAGGTCGCGCTGACTACTGCAACTCCTCCTCCCCTTGCTCCTTCCCCACAAAGAAAAAAAACAGCTCTTTATGCGCACCTCCTGGTCACAGAGACCTCCACACGGCCCCCTAAACAGCCGTAACGAATTTACCATTGTAGAAACCAGCCTCTGACCGGCTTACAACGCCAATTTCCGGTCAGGGCTTCTAGGCTTTTGCTCACACGGCCGCGGTGTAACGAAAGCAATGCCATGAAAAGGTCCGTTGCACCAGGTTTCCTATTCGTGATGGCACGGTACCAAAGGGCCGGTGTGACGAGTTGGCCCATGACGAGTTTTCCGGTGACGAGTGGGCTTGTGACGAGGGGGCTCGTTCCCCAAGAGGTAATGCCTTTGTGGCAAATCTCGTGCGGTGCAAGTACCCTAGTAATTCCCACAGGTGCAGTTGTCGCGCTAGTTATTACAGTATTTACACGTTCAGCATGTTTTTAAGAGTTGTGATGTTTTTTTTTTTTTGAAACTCGTTTTGGTCTCCGCGAAGTAGAACGGACGGTTTGTCTCTAACGAGAGAAGCCTAGCAGATATTTTTTTTTGGGGGGTGGGGGGTACATCTGGAAAACCAGCAAAAATGCAAGCCAGAGTGGGCAAGTAGGGGGAAGTGTTTGGAGAAGAATATAAATAAGAGTTTAACAACCTTATACAGGAAAGTGAGACAGGGACGTAACCCAACAAAGTTCCTTGAAAACTGGCCACAAAGACCCGCGCCCCCGTTTTCACTGTTTCAACCGGCATGGGCCGCCTCCAAGGAAACAGCCCACTCGTGAAAGAACAACTTTTCAAAGAGGCATCTGGTTCCATGTGATCCCGTACTGGGGAACGTGGTAGCACCGACCTGCTCTTTCTTGGAAATTTTATCTGGAAACTTCGTCCACGAATCCCCGCGTCGGAGCTGGGAGGTGCAGCCGTGGCCGCAGTTCCTATTATATGGGCTCTCCTGATTCGGCTGAATTCCCGAATCAATACTTAAGCCTTATTCGACGCTGCTTCGGGCAAAGGCCTCCGAGTGTCTAGACAGAAGGGATAGGATTGCAAAAGGTCCTGGGGAGAAGGGGGGAGCGCGAGGTGAGATGTCGCGTAAGCTGATATGCGAAAGCTTGCTGCGAACACAAAGCATCGCGCTGACATCTCGCAAAAAAGAAAGGAATCAAAAAGGAAATTTAAGCAAAAAAGAAAAGTGAAGGGTGGGGAGACAGCTTGGGGCCGGGGTCAAGGCGCCGCCGGGGTAAACAATCACAAGGCGCAGTTGGTGGTATAGGGGGGGAGGATACCGCAGCCGTGGTTCCCCACGACGGACACCAACGGCTTAGAGGCAGGGTTATTACGCGGAGAATCACGACGAACATCCTAGCAGCGCTCTCTAAGGACAGAAATTAGAATGGCCCCTTTTCCAGTACCAGTCCTCCTGTGGCTGCCGCGGCGAACTAAAATCGGCAGTAAGGCACGCCCCCGAGAAAGTTTGGCTTTTGGAGAACTCGTGCACAAAATATCCTGCTCCTGCAGTCCCTCCCGCACTGACCCGTCACCCGCACCTTTCACATGAATGTCACGGTAGCAGGCGCACATTCTGGTGACTAATCTGCGATGTTAAAAGCACCTCTTTTTGTTTTTTGTTTCATTTTCGTTACCCCCTCACTTGCAGCCATGTGCTGGCTGTGTGGTCAGCCTCAAACGTCGTTGCCCCCTTTTCTTAGAAAGCCATTATTGTGCTCACTTACGAACCCACCACGAGGTGTGGAAAAAGGAAAAAAAAAGAAAATGTGCAGCGCTAGACAGTATAGCCGTTCCCTAAGGGGAGACCTGAGGGGCGCCCTTTTGTTTGAACTTGGGCTGGTGGGTTCTTACGCGTCTTTTTGCATATTTTGAAACAACAACGCGCAGAAGGGAAAGCGCTTTGTTTTTGGAAAAATACATGTAATTCCATTCCCATTCCATTCCGGGAAAAATGCTTCGAATTCCATTCCCATTCCATTCCTTCAGATATTGCCGCAATTCCATTCCCATTCCATTCCGGGGTCGCGAAAATGTGGAATGATTCCGGAGTCATTCCAATTCCGGACTTGTATTTCCGCAACGCTGGTCGGTAATCCGTAGGATCTTCGTCGCTGTATCTTGTGTGGTCGTCTGCGTCGCTTGAAGGTCTTTACATTTGCGATCTTCAGCAACCTTGCCTCCGGAGGTTGCTTCGCCTAGTTTTCCCGCCGGGGGCTGGAAAACCTTCCCGGGCGGCTGTCTCGAGGGTTCCGACGGGTCCGCGAGAAGTGGGCTGCGGGAGGCGGCGAGCGTGATCGACGACTGTCGGGAAATGTAGCGTTTTGTGCGGCGAGATAATCGGCGATTTCGGTAGGCCGCTGTCCCAACCGTGGACGAGGAGCTGTAGGAGAGAATCCGGGAAGACCAATGTCGCGATAGGGGCAGCGTCGCTGTATGCGGCCAGGTTCACCACAGTAGTAGCACAACGGCCGCCCGTCTGCCGTGCGCCACAAGTCCGTCTTCGTACTGGCTGACGTAGAGCAGGTTCCTGTGCGGGCCAAGGATGTACCGGCAAGGATGGCTGGCGACGTGGCGGGTGTGGTGGAGTCGGCAGTGTTGGAGCTTGCTGACGAATAGCCGCGGCGTAGCTTGTAGGGAAATGTTCCGTCGGCGGATCGGGTGGTGAGAGCACTTGGTGTGTCTCCTCGCGCACCATCCTGGCCAAAGAAGGAGCCGACTGCTGGGACGAAATACCAAGATTATTTAGCTCTTCGCGAAGAACTTACCGTATTAGGTCCCGCAAGGAGCTCTCGTCACAGGTCATACTAGCGATATTGGCGCGACTTCTGGTTGTAATGCGGGCATATTGCCGGCTACGCTCCTGCACAGCCAGCTCGATAGCCGTGGCTTCCTTGATAAACTCCTGCACCGTTCATGGTGGGTTTCTAACAAGCCCAGCAAACAGCTGCTCCTTGACTCCATGCAGAAGGTATCGGAATTTTTTTTGGCTCAGACATGGCTGGATCAGCGCGGCGCGAAAGGCGAGCACTATATACGATAGTGCTCACTATATATATATATATATATATATATATATATATATATATATATATATATATATATATATATATATATATATGTGTGTGTGTGTGTGTGTGTGTGTGTGTGTAATGGTTTAGGTTTAATGGCGCAAGGCGACGTTGGCAAAGAGCGTTAAACCCTGAGGTATTTGATGAGGAAGGAAACCGAATAAAATCAGGTAATGACAATGAGCACGGATGGTGTAAAGGGCCAGGGTGAAGAACATGAGTGGTCAAAAGATAAATCAGGTGGCCGGTGTATAGGACCAGGGGTAAAACTATGGGTGGTATGAGATGAGTTGTAAGAAATGAATTTCTGATAGGAACTGAAGGGTGCGCTGAACAGAAAACATGGCGTCGTCTCCTAAGATGTACGACGGGTGTGGTGGAATATGTCGTGTGTGTAGTTGTGGAAAGTGTTTGCGTCGTGTAATGTCGAGTGCGTTACATTGTATGAGGATGTGGATCACGGACAGGGCCTCTCCGCACCTGCTGCACAGAGGTCTTGGAGATCCAGTGAGCAGGTGCGAGTGCGTTGCATGTGTGTGCCCTATCCGTAATCTAGCCAAGGCGACTTCAGTGTATCTATTACGTGTGTCGGTGGTGTATGGCCCTAAATGTGGTTTTATTACGTGTAACTTGTTGTCTGTTTGTTCGCTTCAGTGTGTTTGCCATGTTCTGCGAAGTCGTTTTCTGATGTGTGGTTTAACGTCGGTGTAGGGTAATGTGGTTATGTCTACTGCATTCAAGAGTGTAGCAGTAGCAGCCATACGATCCGCTGCTTCATTATCGGCTATACAACAGTGGCCAGGGATCCAGCCAAGGACGAGTTCAAATTTGTGGACATACACAGACGTAATACTTTTGATGATCAGATTTACAACGTGATTTTATGAAGACTTTGTTGACGACAATGACCGCACAACACTTAGGGAATCTGTATAGATAATGGATTTTGTGATGTGGCTTTGAAATATATGATCAGCAACAAGAAGTACACCATAAGCCTCTGCCGTAAAGATACTTTTTATTACTGCTAAGAGTTCTCGTGGCACTAAGACCGGGCCCATGCGCCGCGCAGGACACCGAGGTGTAGGTTTTAGAGGCATCCGTATAAAACTCAGAACACTGATACTTCTGCTGCAAATACAATAGGTGCTGCAGAATTGCACATGTGGGAGCTCGGTTTTTATCTACATCTGTGAAAGATGTGTCGCATGATACAGGGCGGAGATGCCATGGTGCTACAAAATCCGTTAGAGAACTTTGGATTGTATCTAAAAAGGAGACAGCAAGCTCTGACGCTTCCTCCCTAACTCTGTAAGAGAAGGTCGCAGATAACGATGGTCAATTTAAAAGAAGTTCAGTCATCGATGTATCATGAAGAACTGATTCAAAAGGATGGCGAGGCATGGATGAAATTTTAAAAGAATAAAGGAGATCTGTGTATGCTCGCTGACGTTGTAGGTTCCATTTTGTTGCACTCTACATACAGGCTTTCAACTGGAGTAGTCCGGAAGGCACCACACGCCAAGCCGAGCCCTAGATGAAGCACAGGGTCCAGCATTCTGAGGGAGGTTTTAGTGGCTGACCCATAGACAACGCTACCATAGTCCAATTGTGAACCTATCAAGCTGGTAAAAACACGTAAAAGAAGTTGTTTGTCAGCACCAAAAGAGATGTGCGAGAGAGCCTTCAGGATATTTATTGTTTTTAAGTATTTATGTTTTAGTTGTTTTATGTGTGGGATGAATGTGAGCTTTTCGTCAAAGATTATACCTAAAAACTTGTGTTCCTTTTTGAGAGGAATCGAGACACTATTCAGTTGAATGTCACGATCCGGCCGGAAGCCACGCCTCTTGGAAAACAAAACACAAGTGCACTTCCTTTGATTAAATTTAAAACCCTTGCTATCTGCCCAGCCAGCTAGCTTGTTAAGACCAAGCTGGACTTGGCGCTCGCAGACAGACAGGTTACAAGACTAAAAAATAAGTATAATTGTAAGTCGTCTACATAAATTGAGCAGGAAATCGACGGTGGCAACGCCTTCCTAAGGGAATTCAATTTCACAATGAAAAGGGTGCAACTTAAAACTCGGCCTTGTGGCACGCCATTTTCATGCACATGAACTCTAGAAAGTGAAGTTCCAACTCGCACGCGAAACGTTCTTTCAGACAGGTAACTGGCAAGCGTGTTCATCGTGTTACCCGACATGCCAAAGGACTTCAAATCGCTGAGGATGCCGTAACGCCAGGCAGTATCGTACGCCTTTTAAAGATCAAAGAATACTGTCATACAGTACCGTTTGTTCAGGAAAGCATCTTTTACGTATGACTCTAACGCAACGAGTTGATCGTTGGTAGATCGCCCCGCCCTAAAGCCTGCCTGGCAGCTCTCGGGAAGACCATTGTACTCTAAGAAGTAGATGAGTCTCCTGTTTATCATCTTCTCGAAGAGCTTACACAGGCAGCTTGTCAGGCCAATGGGACAATAACTGGCGGGATAGGAAGGGTCCTTCCCTTCCTTTAGAGCAGCCACTACTATGGCCTCCCTCCAAGAGCGTGGAACGTGCCCCGAAAGCCATATTTTACTGTATAGGTGTAAGAGTGTTTCAAGAGTGTATGGGTGTAGGTGTTGTATCATGAAGTATGTAATCTTATCAGCGCCTGGAGCTGAAGATTTGCACGTGCTCAGGGCAGTCCTCAACTCATAGAGAGTGAATTCAGAGTTGTAAGACGTTTTTGATCTGTCTTTGTCTTGTAAGGGCTTTTTTTTCTGCAGATGTTTTGTGTTTCATGAAAGTGTTCGTGTAGTGTGCTCAACTGGACACGCATTCGAAGTGTTGTGCAGGTGTGTTAGCCTGGTCTCCAAGTGTGTCCCCTGTTGTGTTAACCATGGGAACGCTGTGTGTCAGTTTTCCTTTGAGTTTGCGTATACGTGTCCAGACTTTGTGTGTGGCTGTGTGTGAATTAATGGATGTCAAGAAGGTGTGCCGACTCTCTCGTTCTGCCTCACGGCGCACATGTTTTCCGAACGCCTAGGCCCGTTTGAACAAAATAAGGTTACCCGACGTGGGGTACCGAAGAAGGATAACCCACGCCTTGTTCTGGGCCTCTCGCGCCCGCCTACAGTCCTCATTCCACCACGGCCTCCTCTGGTTGCACGGTGCACCAGAGCTGTGGGTAATGGACTTTTCGGCGGCGTCGAGGATGCGCGCCATGAGGAGTTGGGTGGCTTCTTCAACGTGTGTCTTATGGATGTGTGGTGTTGTTTTGATGTCTCTGTAAATGTGTTCCGTTAGCTCGTGCTTCATTGAACCAATTATGGGAAGATGAACCTCTTGGGCCTTTACCTATATATGTTAGTGAAGTGGGGAAGTGGTCACTGCGATATGTGTCCGTGCCCACACCCTACTCAAGACATGGAAAGAGAATTGCAGAACCAATAGCCAAGTCAAGATTTGAGTATGTATTGTGTCCGATGTTATGGTATGTAGGCTGTTTCTTGTTGAAAAGGCATGCTCCAGAGGATGTTAAAAAGTTCTGTATCAGGCGACCTCGGGCATCCGTGCGAGAAGAGCCCCAAAGAGAATTGTGTGCTTTGAAGTCGCCTGTTAGGATGTACGGTTCGGGCAGCTGGTCGACCAGCGCCTCAAAGTGAGAGCTCAGAAGGGCAAGATCAGGAGAGATGTTGATGGATCATACCATTATCAACCTATTAAATATTATTGTGCGGACGGCTACAGCCTCAAGGACGGTGTTCAAGGTGACAGGGTGGAATGCTAAGGATTTGCGGGCGATTACAGCCACACCGCCAGAAGGGTGTCTACAGCTAACCATGTCCTTTCTGTATACCAGGTAACTATTCCAGAAATTTGTGTGCTTGGAATTCAGATGTGTTTCCTGGAAACACATTAAACTTGGCCTATTTTCATGCAGAATCTCATGCACGTCGTCAAGAATATTCAGAAGGCCTCTGCAGTTCCATTGAACTATGTTTTTTCTTCCCATTCTGATGTGTTAGAGCTACTGGGGTGTGACTATTTGCGTAAGGTCTCTCGGGGCTTGCACTTTTAGGAGGGGCATTTTACCTTCTCTAGAGGTTTAGATGGAGGGACACGCTCCCTCCGCTGCAAAGGAGACAGGAAAGAGCCCACATCCACCTCATCATCAGATTTGGAAGGGGTACCAGGCGTACCGGATCCTCCTCCGAACTTGGCACCCTTTGCGGTGCCCTTCGTTTTGGCCGCGACCGCCGAGGGAGTCAGAAGTGCCCCGGGTGGCACAGGCGGTGGGGCGGAGGTTGGAATTGCTGCGGTTTCCTCCGTCCCCATTTTTTCCGGGCCCTCGCGTGTGTTTCGGGCCGGTGGAGAGGAGGAAACGGTCGGTGCAGCAGCATCCCCATTTGACGTGGATGCCACCACAGCCGCTGCTGGCTCAGCGAGTGGTGCGGAGGCGGGTTGGGCTGCAAGAAGCAACCCAGGGCGGGAGGGAGCGGGACTATGTCCGACTCTCGGTACTGGGTCCCCGCCGAAACAAGTCGCCGCTCCGCCCCTCGGCGAGCTGCGTCGGCGTACCTCCCCAGGGGCAAAGAGGAGAACCTCTTTCGCGCCTCTGGGAAGGTTATGTTTTCAGTGACTTTGATGTTGATTATTTTCTTTTCTAATTGAAACTTTTCACATTTTCTTGAGTAGGCCGCGTCTGGACCCTGGCAGTTTACCCAAAGAAATTGTTGAACGTCACAGTTGTCGGACAAGTGGTCGTGCGTGCTGGGCGCATTTTGCGCAGGTAAGTCGGCCGTGACAGCGGTGGCTCATTGGCTAAGGCGTTGGGCTGCTGAGCACGAGGTCGCGGGTTCGATTCCCGGCCGCGGCGGCCGCTTTTCTGATGGACGCGAAAAGCAAAAACGCCCGTGTGTGCGAGATTTCGGCGCACGTTAAAGATCCCCAGGTGGTAAAAATAAATCCGGAGCCCTACACTACGGCGCGCCTCATCGCCTGCGTTGCGTCGGCATTAAATCCTACAATCAATCAATCAATCAATGAATCAAGTCGTCCGCGGCAGGAGTTTTTGCCATGCCCGAACCGTTGGCACTTGCAACAGCGTCGCGGGTTAGGGATGTACGGCCGGACTGAACATCGGATGTAACCTGCGTTGATGAATTCTGGAAGGGTGGACTTGTCAAAGGTTAGGATGAGGTGTTTTATCGGTATTTGTTTATCGTCTCTGCGGATGGTTATGCACCTGACCGCTGTTACGCCCTGACTACGAAGGCCCTCCAGCAGGTCAGCGTCAGACTCATTTGGTAGGTCTTACTCGGAAATCAAGCGCTGGGAGCTGTTTAGGCTGTGGTGGGGGTGACTCGGATTGGCAGATCAGCGATGCTGGTTTGAGGAAGAGGTTTATTGGCCTGATCCTGGCTAGTGACCTCGACAAGAATTTCACCGGTTCGATGCTTTTTGGCCTTATACGACCCTCCAACAATACCGTCAAGAAACTTTGAAATGAGAAATACCGACTATGAAGCAAGAGGTTTTGATTGCTCTACAGATTCCATCACGATGAAGCGAGGATAGTTGTTCGTTTTCGGAGGACTCAAGTCAGGAAGTGGTGGAAAAGAAACTACGGCGCGGCCCCTTTCGGGGGCCGATCACGTTTGGGTTGGGGTTTCGAAAATACCATATAGCATAGTATAGAAGGAGGGGACGGGGGTACTTCCTTCGCTCGGGTTACCCTGATACTGAGAGAGGTCCCGGAGCTCCCTGCCTGGTAAACAGACAGGGAGGCCATCCGCCGGAGCTTGACCTGGGCTCCGACGGCCACCGTTTGAGGTTTCTACCCTTCACCTTAACACGCATCGCTACGTTTGGATCCAGCTTATGTATGGGTGCTCGGGGTCCGCGGTGTCGCCAACACCGTCACCAAGATTGCTCAAGGTGCCCCGTGCGGGGCGTGTGTGTGTATGTATACAAACATATACATAAGGTAGACTGCAGCCATGCCTCCCAGATGAGAATGATTACTTCTGTGACAGGGCAACATCCATGAGTATACTAGCCATACTTCGGGAGTACCCAGAAGGAGATTCAACAACGTTCCGCTCCCGCAACATTGGCGTGTGGCCTCAAGTACAAGCGCTGCATCGCTGGAAGAACTTTCTCGCGGTTCAAAATCCATTTAAGCTGGGGCAGGGCATCGGAGTTGCGTCGTGTTGTGCCAGTCGTCGAGCTTGCTCGCTTCAAGACGATGCGTGCGCAGTGAGTCGCGCTGGTCATCCTAACATTCGTATGGCTGCTTTGCCAGCTGGTACGAGAAGGCGCTCATGCACCGCTCCTGTAACGTCTTGGTTTTCTCCGATCTTTGTCACTTATCTTGAATTCCCGGTTTTCGTTGAGAGTCTCTTCTCTCGTTCCATTTACCTTTTTCAACTTCCACCAGAGTCCATAGCATTCCTCATGGTTGGGATGCAACGGAAGGGGGACGCTTCTGTTCGCGGCGTCCTGTATCTACAAGCAGCGTACGCTCCTGTTTTGGGTGCGCAGGCTGGCGTAGCTGATACGATGATGGTGGTGCCCAAAAGATTCAAACTCTTCGTCGAATCAAGACGGTTGATTTCTCCCGCCCTGAGGAAATTGCTGCAACGATGAACAATACGTATACACTCCCAGACTATTGGATTTCGGTCCATAACGGCAACCATTGTGAAGAATTCGTCGAATTCGCCACTTTTTGCTTTTACTACACTGCATGCTCCGTCGTGCATCCTTTAGCGCAGTTTAGTGACCCAATGTGAATTGGACGAGCACCATACTGGTGACGAAGCTCCCTGAAACGTTCCAGTTGAGTCCGTTTGAGAAAATTGTAGCAGAGGTCTGTCTTGCAATTTCAAAAATTTGAAACGGTTCGCGAGGCCGAAATTCGCGAAATAAAGCTGGAGGCCGGCAGGACTGGGTGAAGCGCCATTTCCGCCTAATTTTTTTCCGGATTCCCGCTCGTCATTCAAAGTCGATCGCAGCCGACTGAGAGCCCGCATATCCTTTCCTGGTATTGCAATACGCCGTGATATTCGTGTTTAAACTCGTCTTCTTGCAATAGCGCACCTATCATCTCGTTCAAATTGTTAAGTTCGGCGTCTTTTTCTTCCAATTCGTTATATGTCCTGTGTACGTCAAACGCAGGCGCTGAGGGTACTTGCGGTAACTCGGTTGCTGCCTTTAGCAACCTTGTAACGGGAGCGAGGATAACCTTCCGCAATGAACGCAGAGCGTGCAGGCAATCACCGGATTGGTTCTCGGGCGACCAAGGGTTGGTGTTACGTGTCTGGGTAGCCTTTGGTTCTGTTCTGTCATTGTTGGATGGTCAAAGCCAGCGTTGCCTACCTTCGACTGGAGGCGGGGCTAGGCCGCCAACGGTGGTCAACAGTGGTCAAAATCAGACGTTCTACGAACCACAAGCTGGAGGGGACATCGATGGCCTCCCGCGCGGGCCGCGGCCATCTCCCCGGGTTTAACGTCGCCAAAATGCAACGGAAGCACGACGCAAGTGAGAACGAGGACGCGGATGCTCGTTTCGAAAACGATAATTTTAATGAGACGGGAAGTGCCATTATGAAAACGGTCATGACTCGTTAATACAGGGCCGAAAGATTCAACAATGGGTGATTAAACTGGTTTCACTTGTCTTATATATAAGTTGCTTTCGAGGGTCTCCTTTTCGTTTTACTAACGTCGAGAAGAACCTTCGAGGGGCGTAAGAAAGACGAAAGAATAACAATAACATCTGCTAACCATACAACAGCTCCAGCTGCAGGTGCTGACAAGGAGGGGATAAACAAAAAAATAACAAAGAGAGAAGAATAGGGGGAAGAGTGCGGATCGGAAAGCGGACATAAAACTTGGATACGAGTAACTGCGCCGTTGATTGAGGGGATAAGGCCCGTAATGTACAAACATCCTATAATTTCGATTTCCAGTAACGCGTTAGCTCTGATGGCGGTAGCTTGGAAGGCCTGCCGGGAAAGACTTTACTCTACATACGACTAAAAAGCCGAACGTCTGAAATAGACAGCCGGCTCCAGAAAACAAACTCCCACGTTCTAACCTGAGATTATCAAATATAGTGCTCTTTTCAGTTAAAGGTTCTTCTGTCAAAAGGCCATAATTTCTGCTCGTGCTCGGGAAACCTTATAATGCGAACTAAGTCTGGACTTCGACACCTTCGTGATAAACCTTAGCCTGCGAGAACTGCTTTTACAAGCGTCCCAAAGGCCGAGGGAGTTCTGCTTGACAACGCAACGAAGTTGTTCCAAGAGCACTCACAGATAACGTACCCGTCTTCTTCCTCAAAGGCATTGCCCTAATAAATGAGATCTAAACCCCTACAAAAGTACAAAGTAGCTTCCCTTCATCCCACAGATTTAGGCCACAGAATTACCGAAGCGTGTTACAACTATGTTTTAAGTGAGTCCGTCACAGCACGCCCACTAAGAAAAATCAAGGACGTATAATATTGGCCCCGACAGACATCCGATGTCACTCACTACGTGCGGAGCTGCCGCAATTGCCTGCGTTAAAATGGCTTCGACGGGACCCGATGGGATTCTGAAGCCCATCGCTGTATCATCCAGCCTCTTCAATTTATTCTTCCAAATTCGTCATCCAGTATACTTCATTCACCAAGATGAGCTCGGATATGAAGCATCAGAAATACTAAACACAGATACCATAACGTCCTTCACTGCTTAGCACATAAAAAATCTGAAGCTACATCACCATCAATCACAAGAAAACATCAGCGCATCACTCCTTGCACCACTGCATGGAGTGGTGCTACCTTGGAAAGTCCTCACACTGCTTTAAAATTTAACCGCCGTCACCTGAGCTTCATACCTATTTAAAGCTATGTTGGCTTTCTTTTAATTCTAGGCTCTAGGCTCGATTTTATTACCTTTTTATGCTGCCTTTATATGCTGCCCATATTTTTATTAACGAGTGCTTTGAATGCAAGATCGACACTGCGTCAGCGGTTAGCTTCGTAAAGAACCATAATTTCTGACTTTTTGTTTGTATATTCTATTCTTACAGTGTGACTTCCTGCTCAGACATGTTTATAAGGAGCTGCACATCTATCACATTTCCGGCTAACAGAACAATGTCGTCTGCGCATAGTTTGAGGAAGGGGTCTTGTAACACATCTCTGTGCTACCTAAGAGAGTGACCCGCAACTCACCTTGTTCCAGTTTCTTTTATTGCATAGCATTCTTTTGCGAGTACCCCCCAGCCAGGACCATAAAACGTCCTGCATTTCCACAAAAAGGCACCGCGGAACTTCCGCCACTAATTGGTATAATAGCGTAAATAAAGATACATGGAGGAAGAAAATTTTGCAAAACTCAAAAATAGGAAAATATAAATACGGTACGGAAAATGGCCAACCATTTAACGCCCTGCATTTCCACAGTAACGCATTCTTCGCAAAAAATCCAGCTGTACTTGTTATAATACCGTAAATAGAGATAAGTTATCGAACATAATAGTTAAAACCTATGTTCAACAAAATTACAGTAAATGCGGAAATGGTGAGCCTGTAACACGGTTCGTATTAAAAAATTCATATTTGGCAAAGGTAACCTCCGCAACTGTTATAAGAGCGTAAATTGAGATAATTGGTATGGCAGGATTTGAAAAAACCAAAAAATTTGGCTTGACAACATTCACACAAGACAATCACCATAAGAATGCGCCTCATTAGTAGACAATTCTCTGACTTTGTGCGCATTTCCTATCGCGACTACGCAGCGCAAAAGTATTTGGCTTAAAACGAAACCCTTCTTCAATCCTCGATTGGAGGTCCCGCTATACTGAACTATGCATTTCCGATCTTTCCATGTAAAATACACGGTAGTTCGTGTGTTATTATCCCTTGGAAATGTGTCACATAGCTTTGGTCGTGAGGTTACAGAACTTTGCACCAGAATGCCTCTCCACACTGTCATACACAGTATTAACTTCACAAAGCTATCTCTTTTACTTAATTCTGAGCATTGGAAAATTAACCGTGTTATTAGTCATTTCCAGCCAAGGGCATGTTTCTATAGTCTTTTTTGCAGTTACATTACAGTTCCGGTTTCTTCTAAACATGCTCAAAATTCCAGATTTTACGGCTTGCAGTTCGAATCTTTTCACCAGAGATGCTACTCTGACTGATCTGGGGCGGTATTCGTGTAACTGTCCCTTTTGAAAACGTCCCTTTTGAGTCCCTTTCATCGTGACGTACTTCCGGTTAAGAAGTGGACGTTGGCAGCATGAAGCAGAGTTAGCAGTTGGTTTGCCGCGCTTGCGTTAGGTCACTTCCGGTTGTTGGCTTTTAGCCAATCAGGGCTCGGCAAAAAGGACACAAAAGGACAAAACTCGAGAATACCACCCCTGCGCGAATCAGTACCCCATTTTGTGAATCCGCCCTTGCATAATAAATTCCTCATACTCTGCAGCAAAATCTTTCTAATTGTTTTGTTTTGTAAAACCTTCTTCAGTGGCATCATCAATCATACTTTTCGCTCAAAGGTGGTTTAGCAGTAACTTTTTTATTCCATCTGAAGCAACGATTGTGCGCGGGACAACATCAAGCTCGGCTCTATCCAACTCTGCATGTAGTCACGCAGCCAAAGACGACGCAACTGTCTTGAAGAAAAAAAAGGTAATCGGGGCGAACATGTGCATCGTCGTGATGTACCGAAATCACTGCCTGGGACAACTTGGTAGCTAAACTGGCCAAAATTTCGTTAAATTTTTTGGTGCCCGAAAGCAGTCTCAGGAGCGTCTGACTCAGTCCAGGTCTCCGAGTTGGAGTCCGAGCCTACGCAAGGTCACCGGGGTGATACTCGAAGTCTAGGCGTTGGATGTTGCAGCGGCTGTCATCCGCCAGCTGCTGGTCAGCTGCACGTACGTGAGCAAGCCGCCCGGTTTCCTCCGCATGATACAGGTATCCTTGGATATCCACGTTGGGATCATCGTCGTCGTCTATGAGTAGCAGCCTTGCATCGAGCATCGACGGCGGCTGTTGACCGCAGACAAGCTCGAATGGAGTCATCCGCGTAGTTTCTTGGTCTACTGCATTGTGCGTGGACCTGGTATAAGGAACGATTTCGTACCATGTTTGATGCTGAACGTCGACGCACGTATACAGCATATCGCCCATTGTCTTGTTTAAACATGTGCTTAGTACCTTCGTCTTAGTCTGATGGGAAGTAGTCTTCCCGTAATTCGCCTTGCATGGTCTCCGCAATGAATGCCTTTCCGCGGTTCGTGATTAGTTCCTCAGTGGCTTCATGACGCAAGACATCTTGGTAGATAAAGAGTTTTGTGTCTTTTTGTGAAGTTCCCCTCGGAAGGGCGGCGGTCTCTGCGTAGGGCGTCAAGTAGTTGGTCTCTACGACAATCCTCTTGTTCTCGAGTTGTGGTGTAGAGAACGGGCCAAGAAGGTTCATTCCGATCTGTTCAATGGGCCTTAATGGGATGGCGATTGCTTGCAGAAGTCCGGCGGGTCTCGTTGCTGGCGTTTTTTGTCGCTGGAAGGCGGCGACAATAGGACTTTTCCCTTTCTTTTGCAATAGTGCGTGCTGTGTCGAAATGTCTGGAAGACAGGTGGTCAGGTAAAGGTGTCGGGTACATGCACCCTAAACGCTCTGGAAATCGCCCAGCAAGCCCAAGTCGTACTAGCCACCGCCTCCAGGCCTCTGTCATGGGATGGCCGAAGATGGAAAATACCCCCTGAAGGTGTAGGAGCCATGAAGAATGTTGTAGCGAAGGAATCGTAAAAATAACCATACCATCAAACATTTCTGGAGAAAAGAAGAAAGAGGTACGAGATTGGGTGGCGATGCAGAGTGAATTCGAGTGAGCAAGGTTCTTAAATTCTGGAGTCAGGACTGCCGCTATGCACTAGGGAGGATTTTTCGAAGACATTGGGATGAGGCTAGGAACTCCAGCCTGGCTGCCGTGCCAGGCGTGTCTACTAGCTGATCGCGCATTTAATCGCCTGCATCGGCTGTACGAAGTAAGTGCACCCCGGGAGGCACTGACAACTACGGTTTCAACGCCTCAGCACGAGTGCGCAGACGTGTGTAATCGGAACTGAGAACTGATATTTGCATCCCTAGCCGAACTTTGTGTGCTCAGTATAGAGTTCCTTGTGGCATTCTATTTGCAGAATAATGTCCTTCTCATTACCCTCGCCTCGTCCAGATAAATGTTTCATCTTGATATACTACCCGCCGCGGTTGCTCAGTGGCTATCCTTGTGCTGCTGAACACGAGGTCGCGGGTTCGATTCCTGGCCGCGGCGGCCCGCTTTTCTGATGGAGGTGCAAAACCAAAAACGCCAGTGGTGTACGAGAATTTCGGGGCTCGGTAAAGATCCCCGGTGGTCAAAATTAACCGCGAAGCCCTCCACTACGGCGCGCCTCATCCCCTACGTGCGTACACGTATTAAACCCTACAATCAGATCATCATCTGGTTTTCCTATACTACGCCCTTGTTAAGCGTCTGTCTCCAGTTGTGGTAAAGCGAATCTCGAGGACTAGCGATGATCAGTAATATCGCAGCCTCCTGCCGAGTTCATTCTACTACCAGAGAAGCGAAGAGGAAGACATCGCGACCAGGAACATTTCATCCTGGGCAATCCTCCCTTGGTAAGTGCAGTTATCGCGGGTGCCAGATCATTCCGATGACCTTCTGGTGAAGACCCAGAGAAGTGGGAGAGAAGCTGGAACACGTCTGAATTTTTCTGCGGTGACCTGATGAACAAACCCTGAGGGAAGTGTTTTTTTTACTTCGGGGGACTCGGCTGGAGTATGTTTGAAAATCACGGGTTCAATAACATCATGAAGCATCTTCAAAACCAAATTTTGAAAACGTTCAGACTGTCGTGCGTAAAGAACGAGCTGAGCTATTTCTGCGGAAGCGAATCCAACCCTTAACAAAGGTGTTTTAGTGTTTATCGAGAGATGATGATGGCTGTGCCGACGAGCTGACCGCAAAATGGCGGAAGGGAAGAAGCTGCGCATTTTGAATGCGGGAGTTAAACATAAGCTCTTCGCTGGACTCATTCGGAAAACCCCCCGAAAACCGTCGCTGAGTTCGGGACCAGGCTTCCATATCCAGAGGACCCTCGAATTGCGCACTCAACACGTGTTTTTGGTGAACCCCATCACCGCCCGTGGATTAAGAATGGAGACTTGCGGAATAGAACCCGCAGCACCATGCGCTACGAACTGGGAACTTTCCCAACGACCCCGCCCTCTATCGTCGCCTCCCTGACCGATGAGACCCGAGAAGTACTACACGTAATGGGAACTTTTACGTAGTCGGAAGCACCCCGTGAGCCACAAGCTATGGCCTATGCCAAAGCTCTTCGTCGACCCCGCCGAGCTCCAACTTGTCGTTAGAACGCCTTGTTTTGCCACCCTCCACTCTCTCCCGCCCTACCTCCTGTAGCGCCGAGGAAGACGGACGTATGGCGAACCCTCGATAATCCTCCGCTGTGCGACCACTGCGCAAAAGGCCGACACCAACTATCGTTGGGTTCTCTGTCGACGCAGCACGCCCTCTACCCGGCTAGCGCGCTCCTGAGATTGAAGAGTACCTGTCGAACACCAAACGAGCTCCAGCGCGCTTCAACCATTTGCCGTCGCCCTACCCCGGGACCAAATGTCACGTAGCCAAGGACAATGCAGTTGTCTTGAAGGGAAAGCAATATATTTGGAGGGAACTTGTGCTGCACTAAAAACTAAACGAAAACACACAGGCCGCGAAGCAGCAGTCAAAGTGACATGCGCTGGCCGAATGTCAGGGAATCGAATACCGCAGGGGGCTTCTCTGGAAGTATGTACTTTGCGGCGCTGGTTGTTTTCGGAAAACGTCGAAATAAAACAAGAACAAAGAAGATTATTCTAGCTAGTGACGTCAGGGCCCACCATCAGTCCCTCATCCAAATAAGATAGCTTGTATGGCGCTCAGAGAAACGAAAGGATATCTGCACTTTGCTTGAAACACTGATAACCCAGCTGCGTGCCTCCGGATGGTAAAACCAAACAAGTATACAAACTGATGGCAGGGTTCGCGGCAATATAATATTAACTCTACACTTCATTCACTTTCTAAACTTGCATTACTCACTTAGCGAATATGATCAATGCTTGCGCAATTTCTAAACGTTTCTCTTCTTCCACAATAATTCTGAACTTTAAATTTATGCTTCCAAACTTGCTCGATATGCTTTTGTCTTTGCGCATTTCAGTCGGCCGTTTATCGTAGTAGTGATAAATAAATAAAATAAATAACAGGTACGCGCATACATACTGAAGGAACATGTTCTACGCGGGAAGGGTTCGCGAGCCCCGACCCGCCCGACGAAGTAATGCCCAAGCACATGAAAGCAAATCACTGGGTTATTGCCGGAAAAGAGATGAAAGACAACAAAAAAAAATAATTGTGCCCTTCCAGTTTGTGAAGACGAAAGAGCTGCGAATCTGGCCACAGGCCACGGAGTGCATGAAAGAAGAAGCGTTTGTTCGGAATTCGCGATTGAGCATGCTCCTTAGCCAATTAGCTGAATTAGCTGGATTGGCTGAACTTAGCTGAATTAGCTGGAAGGAGCGGATCTTCAATCTCGCGGAAAATCATAGAGCTGTATGTTTTCCTCCCGTGTCGTAGGCACCTTACTCTTTGCGTAGCACACCAACCCAATATCTTTGCGAGTGAGAGGACACCGGACATATCCCATTCGGCAATTTGACGTCCACCTTTAAACCTCCCGCCTACGGGATAGACGTGTCATCAGTAAGGGCATACCACCTACAGTTTTGCGTGCACCGCACCCCTCCCTATTCTTGCACGCCGGCCACCCTTTATGTGAGGGGTTTTAAAAGTGAAACAAACCTTGGAAATGTCGCTTTTAAGCCCTTTAAGCAGAACAAGTAAATATTGCCTCACGTCAGCGTTCTAAGCGGGTAAGTTTCCGTTCATCCGGGAGGGATTCGCAGATACTCGACGAGGGGGAAATTCAGTACGCAACGGCGGCCGCAGCGACTTTTTATTGTTTTCCCGCCAATTCGCACTTCTGTTCGGGACGAAGCTTGTTCACTTCCAGCGGCTCATCCAAGCGAACGCCATTCGAACATCCAATAGCGAGTTAAAGCTGGATGGTCTCGAGCCTCTCTCTAGCGGGCGAACGTTCTACTGTCCGTTTTTACTCCATCGTAATAGGCATTTTACTATCTGTGTAACACACCAACCCAGCCCATATTGCTCGATTTTGCAGGACAGCTGCAGGGCCCATTGAGCCACCAGACTTGCACGTTTATATCTGCAACCAGAACAACGGGCATTATCGCTAGCGGGATGGAGCTCAGCTTTGCGTTCACGCCCTACTTCTGCCACCCTCGCAACTCGTGCACGCCTAAACCGCAGTCGGTGATGGGCGTATGCTTCGGCTGGAAACACAGCGGCGAAAATGTTGCGCGGAAGCCTTTCAAGTTGAGGAAGAATATCGGGCTCGAGCCGGTGTTCCGACCGGCAAGTGGCTCTTCAATTCATGCCTACTCAGCGGAGTGGAATTTCATGCGGCCGCACTGGCGCCGGTTCTGGGTCATTTTTACATCCATTCGCACTTCGGCGTGTTATCCGCAATCACCTGATTACGGCGCTACCGCCGTTGTCAGCCGATAGGGCAACTTGTTGAAAGAGGCATCGGCGGGTGGCGAGGAGAATAGCAGTTGTTTATAGGGTGGTCGGTTGGTGGCGAGGAGGAGCCCCGGAGCAGCGCCGAGTAAATGGGCGTAACCGGAATGAAAACTAGGGGGGGGGGGGAGTAGGTGGTGTGTTTAGACATATATCGCTTCGCAGGTAAAAACAAACACACACTGGTTCGCAGAATAGGCACTTTAGGCTTACAAAGCAAAACAGTATCCGCGGTGGACTGAATAATAAACTGCGACCCGAGTGCATTTAGAAGGCCAGGTTCGAGAAGCAGAATACCGGGCAGCGAATACAGCAAACTGTCGTGAGCGCGCCGGACTTCGACATGTGCCCACCTCTCAACCTACTTCGCCTAAAACAGCTCACAGTCCTACTTATGTATCGCAAAGAAGTGCGAGAGTGTTTTCGCATTAAAGATTTTACAGCTCTCACTTTTGTTCTGTAGGTACTCCCAGAATGCATTTATTTGTGGTACCGCTTAGAAAAATTGAGGGAGTTTGGCTAAATCCCTATTTTGTTGGTTGGCAAAGCAGTAATGAATAGAATAAACAATATTTCATACAGCCAGAATACTCGTGGGCAGATAGAAATGCTCACGGCTCGCTTTTAACAGCTTGCGAGGCCTGGCCGGTTCACTCCAGAATATTGTACGTACAATTCATCGTTCACATCGGGTCATTTTATATGGAATATTCTCTTTCTTTCTCTGCATGGTTTGACACTCATAAGACACACATATGTCAAACCTTTCCTGTACAGTGTACTTGGTTTTGATGAGTTCTACAACTTGTTTTAATTAACGTAAACTCTCTTTGGGTTCCACATTTTCCCTAATGGTGTGATAGCTTAAGGGCGATTTTGTAATTTTCGCGAATATTATTCTCAAAGTGATAAAAGGCAGTCGGCGCCGGTGTAGTACGGTCGCGTGTATGGATATATATTCTTTGGCAAATTTCTTTTTATGTGCAGAAAGCTGGCATGCATATTCCGTGTGTGGTGGAGCTAACCAACAATACAAAATGAACAGGCGCTTCAATGTGCGAAGGATCGCCGGCCGCGTTTTTAACCTTTAAACTTGGCCTCGCGTTAATCAGTCGAGAACAATTCAGAGCTACTGCGGGGGTGCGTGTTTTCCACTGTTGAGGTGCGCTTGCTGTTCCACAGAATGAAGAGAGGAAATATAGGTAATGAATTAAGGGGCACAACGTTTTCTCGGCTCTGTGATAGGGGGGTACGAGGTGTACGTTTTTATGAAATAATGAGAGTGATGTAAACAGGTTCTTACAACCTTTATTTGGGAAAAATATGAAACATTACAAAAAAGACGATTCCGCACACAGAATCAGTACGCGACATATTCTCAAGGTGAAGGCTTCATACGTCTCATCAAACGGGAAAAGTGACTGTAGTTGCTGGAAATTACGCAAATGAAGCCAAATTACAGCCGCTTTAAAAAAAATAAGTAAATAAAATTTAGACAGAAACTTCGTTCGGTCAGAATGGTATTTGAACGCGGGCTGCCTTAGCTGCAGCGAAGTGTGTTAACTACAGCGGTAACCCGGCACCGAGATTGAACAAGAATTATCGGGATGCGTGCATCTCAGGTGAATCTGACGGCACACAAAACTCGAAGCAGCAGCCAAGAAGTCTTCCATAAATGCTGGCTTCCGCCCTGAAATAAACCTGAAAAAAATTCTTCTGCTGCATCACAAAAGTCCTAGCAGAGCGTCTGCTCTCAAAATCTGCTCACAATTTCATGTCACGGCATTGATTTTAATTTCAAAATGCGCTTCCATCACTGGAAAATGGTCTTTTCACAACGAATTTCCCGTAGGAGCTCTTCTTGTTTTTTAAATGTTATCCTGGTTCCAAAAATAAAGAAAAGCGTTTTTTTCAAACATGCTTTTTTTCCCCAAGTGCTTTTTCCCCCAAACATGCTTTTTTTCCCTTTTTTTCCTTACATTCCTACGGTGGCACAATTGTATACTGAGGGCCTCCAACCCTTGCCACTTCCTTTCCTCAGAGTGGTTTCGCAATTTCGTTATTGTATGTCGTCTTTTTCGGCCCACCTCGTTTAATGGAACGGACAACCGATTGACTGTGGAGTGCATTTCGTGTAAGCTCATGTGGAAGCTAGCATTTTATATGATGAGGTAACGCATAGAATTTTCAATAAACAGGCGAAAGGATTTGAAATTAGCGCTAAACTTTTAGAAGTCTGAAAGTTAAAGGTGACATTGTGTTATATGTCCAAACAACTCCGTCGATTTCAAAGCGGAATCCAAATAAATGTTGCTCATTATTGTTGTTTCAGCCTTAGAGAAGTTTTAAACCACTCTTTTATCTCAAGTGCAGTTTAGCCTTAGAGAAGTTTTAAACAACTCTTTTAATCTCAAGTGCAGTTAAAAGTATGCTGCCGCATGAATCCCTGTCTTGGTTTACATCATTCCTTTTGGCGTGACATGGGCTGGTAGATATAAAAATTCCGATTTCAAAAGTTCTAGGCGACTATCAGCAAAACCGTTTCGCATTAAGGTGTTTTAAGTAATGCCATTGCGTTTGGGGAAAAGAAAATATACTCGACAAATATTGATTGCTTCTTTAAAGATCCAATTTGTGCTCGTGGGCCCTGCAAAGCCGAATCCGGTTATGGGAGGGAAACGGCAGTAGGCAAGCGTCCCTTCGTTGGTGGCGCTTTTTCCGCCTTCAGCAGTTGTGCGCCATCGGGGCAGTCGGTGAATAGTACAGGAGTTACAGGTCTAAACTCGGCATCTAATAGGCTACTCCTGGTCTGATTTACGCGGTTTTAATAGCTCATGAATGTTCCTCTGTCTCTGGTTTCTACTGTATTGAGTTTCCTTATACTACGCTTTTGCACTAGTAGCGTAGCGCCCCTCGTGATGCACACACTTCTATTCGGTTTGTGTTGAATTCAAGGTTCCCTAGAAACTCTCTTAAAATGCCAATGAATGCGGCGAATGAGGCGGCAACCCCAGGTCTTGGGATAGGAAGAATTGGTGGGTTATGTTTTTGTGCGAGCCACACTTAGGGGTGATATCTAGCAGGTACTGATGGTTGGCAGATTTGACAATGTAAATATTTCCGGTTGATATACCCCCATAGTGGTGTTGCATTTCTCGCGGCTGCGACAAAATAACGAATTCCTGACAACTTGCAAACCAATAAATCGAGAGGTAGGTGATCGTCGCCTCGAGGTGTTTTGCTTTGCCCGACATATATATGTGTAAATGCCACAAGTTGTAGGCGAATGTCGGTAGGGCATTACGAGCCACAATTCTACGCCACGGTTAGAATTGAGCCCTCATTCAAAAAACAACGTTCGCTATGGCATGCTACAAAGACAAAAAGATATATTTTCCGCAACGGCTACTTACCAAAGAATGCCCGTATTTTAATATTTCTCGTACGTCTGAATCTATAATGTGCATTGTCGGTGCAAGTATCCTGCAGTACTTGTGGTCGTGGTCATAGTAGCTGATGTGACCAAGAATTACAAACGCATCAGGCATGAAGATGGTCCTGAAAAAGGACAATTTCTTGCCGCAGTTAGATAACAAGCGTGCGACATAATTGGAGATAGTTCTTTGTGCCGACTTATTGTGAGAATCAAGAAGACAGCCATGTTATTTTTGTTTACTGCGGCTGCCCCCAAATACATTGCTTCACGCTAAACAAGATTTTGCTCTGAACGGATTTCGCGTTCGCCCAGGCGTCTACATAAAAAAATCCAAGCGTCTTCGTCTAACGAAAAAGGTAGCAGAAACGGGAAGCCTTTTTCCTCAGGAAACCGAGTCGAATCAAAGGCGAATCTTATGGGGGGATCGTTCGTTGTCTGCCGATGACTGCAGCCGGGGATGACACCGACTACTAGTCACTATGCAACAAATATGTCCACCTTCGTCTAACGCCGAAACACGTTGAACAAAGCCAACTTTTCCACGTGTTCTACTGAAGATAACATTACAGTATTGTGCATAAAGTGTTGGCCACGCACGCACTAGGGAAACCTTGTCTGAGGTAAAGTGTTGACTGTGCATCGGCGCTTTATGCGCATTTGTGAAATCCCATTGTGTGAGATGGCTTTTCTGGCGTCAGTTTCGGGCAGAACCGTTTGAATTTGAAACTTTGAATTTGGGCTTAGAAGGTATTGGCTTTAGACAGGCTAAAGCTTTACCTTGCAATTGCTGTTCACTTCACCAGAATCGTCATCCTCGCACAAATAGTTGGCTTTTCTGCATTGTCTTTTGGTGTGGACTGTCGCACTCTGATTCAAAACCAACTGCTTTGACAATGTCGGAAACGCAGAAACGAATAGACATTGGCTTCATAAAGCCACGGATTCAGGTTTGATTTCGACCACGGGAAAAGGTTTTCTTCTTGAGTCATTTCTGGAATATCGGCTTTCCTTTATTTCGTTTTGTAGTGTACTGGCATCCGTCAATGAGGCATTCAGAGCTTCCCTTTAAGGTCTCCCATTGATCCCAATAAAACACGAGATCTATATGTACGCGTTCACTCCGTATTGGGAAGCTCAAACCTATCCCCCGCTGGTGAACTTTACTACGAAAGGCACTTTTCTAAAGTACTTGTTAGGTTTTGACATCAAGGTAAGCTGTTGAGCGCAACTGCTGCTAATGCAGTAAGTTGCATTTTCTGGCACTGGAAATTTGCTTGCTCTAAGTTGGTCATAGGTGTTTCCCGAAAATAAACAAAGGTTCAATGAAAACAGCAACAAACCAATTATTACCAATTTCTTAAATTCGGCGTAGAATAGAGCAAACGCATTTTCATAGAGAAAAAAAACATTCTAGCCCCACTAGATTTCCTTTTTATTTTGAAGTTATATAATCACATTCTATTTCAGCTCCTTTACGAGACAGCGTAATATGATATGTTTCTCTGCCCTAATTGAGGAAATCTATTGCTCTAAACATATCTGAGACGGAAGCAGGAAGTTCCAATACAATAGTTTAACGCTCAATTTCATAAGGTTACCAAATTTCGTAAGGTTACCAATAAAATACAGAAATGAAAGCAAAATTAACTTGTCATATTTAAACACACTTGTACACTTCAAAGGGAGGCTAGAGATCCAGAAACAAATATTGATGTAAGAAATGTATCTTGAAACACAAGGTTACCGGCCGTAGCGAACAAAACTAAGGATATAAACTCCAAGCTTACTACACATCAGCTAAAATATTGCAATCAACAGGATATGCTGCCATACCCCCCATGCAGCCACCCTAGTTGGCCATAGAAAAGATACATTTCCTTTTCGAAAGACTGGGTGTTTTTAGAGCACCCCCATCGCTTGTCTGCCATCTAACTGAGACATTAAACAATTTAAGCCGCAATTTCCATTCTCGCCCACATGTTGTGTTTTGTCACGTCTGCGATGACGCATGTAAAGCCGGTTCTTAAACCGAATTTGTTGAATAGGGCTGCCGCAAGCAGCGAACTTCCTTATTTACCGTCAGTCTTCCTAGATCACACTGTATTACCACTGAGTCCCGCTATCCGCACTCGCTCTCTTTTGTCAGGATTCTTACCTGGCAAACTTCTGCTATGGTTGATATTAATTGTTTTCTGAAATATTGGGAATCCTCTAAGAATAGGTCAACCTAAGCCAGTATCTCTTATAGAACTTAGTGTGAGATGAGTGCTTCGGACGGCTGTGGAACTTTAACCAGCCTTGTGCGCGCAGTACACCCTGGGGTTCCAATGTTTACACGTGCGATGTAACTTTCAATTTTTACCTCACCATTATTACTGCTGCAAAAATAACGTGCGCTAAAGTTAGGCGAATAATTGCTCGGGCTACAAGCTCATACATTCCTGTGTGATTTGGACTGTATTTTGTCGGCTACAGCCAATAAGAGGGAGCTGCCCCATAATACGTCATAGCCAGCTTCAGTGCGGAGAAGTAGCTAGGGTGAGGCTAGTCCGTTTCCTGTTTTCATCAATACACAGCTGATTCGAGCGAAGTTTACCTTGAAAGCGGTGCCAGTGGCATTATGAGGAGTAAACCATTGGAAGGAATAAAACTTGCATTTTGTCTTGATGCCCTTTTAAAGTATTTATTTGCAATGGCCGTTGTTTCCAGAAGGGGAAAGTTTAGCGATTCCCATTATAATTATTACCTTCCCCCAAAAAGTTTCTTTCAAAGATGAAACATAACTACCTATGATTCGTGAAAGAACATAACTCAGAACCATTGAAAGACAAAACACGATTCTGGTTCGAGTAACGTTTAGGTTGTTTCAGAGCACCTTTGGTGCAAAACAAACGAACAGCATGACAGGAGTGCCGAAGAAGCACTCAACAAAGTGGCATAAACGGTGAGCGCCGGCGAATTTATAGGGGCGCGGCGTTTGATCTGCACGGATTTACCGGCAGTGCTGCGCTTATGATACAACAGAAAACGGTATACGCGGCCAGGAAAAGTTTGCTTCCCAGTACTGAGCCTTTCATGAGGCATACTACAATGACCGAAATGAGGTCTTTGCGGTTTATAATTTAATTCAATTATTTTATATTACCTCAACTTGTTATGTAAGCAGATGATACCAACATGGTTTTGTCTTCCTTTGCCATAACTGAACTGGAATTGCAGGTTAACCAATAATAAAGCTTTGTCGTAATGGTTACGCCAACGAAACTAGAAAAAACGCAAAATTATCACGTACACAGTATTTAGGTGAAATTACAAGAACAGGTAAAATGAACTCTTGCTTGATTATAATGGCGTCGCCAAGAGCAAGTGAAGGAACAAAAAGTTTAGGGGTATGTTTGAAGGAAATTATACGTGGACTAAGCACATGACAGAGCTGTACAATGAATTGTATCAATGTGTCGGTGTGATATTTAGAATTGCACACTTGATACCACTTTGGGTGAAGGAACAGTTTTGTAATGAACTTTTCTATTAGAAACTCTGCTATGGCAGACTGATGTGGGGCACAACACAAAAACAATGTTGCGAACGGCGCAGAGAACAACCAGCCGCGACAGCGTTTGGGCTCGAACTGATTTTTATTCCTCCAGCGCGAGCACACGTGAGTGTGCACCCCCTGGTTTGCCTTCGTCGTCGTCGTCGTCTCGGCGCGGCGGACCGGCGCCCGTAACGTTCTCCCCCCCGTAGAGGCGGAGGCTGTTGTTGAAGCCCACGTGACAGTTTTCGACGGTTGATGGTGCAAAGTGCTAGGCATGGTTGTTGGGGCGGGGAAGGTTTGGCTGGTTCGGAGAGAGACGAGGTATGCAGCTTTACCCAGTCAGCGGCGACGATGTCTTGGCGGCCGTTGATGTAGAGGGTGAAAGTCATCGCGTGCCGCTCGATGACGTGGTATGGGCCATCGAAAGCGGGAGTACGGGGTCTGCGGGCAGCGTCGCGGCGCACGAACACGTGAGTGCAGGATGACCGGTACTGGCTCACAAAGACGGAGTGGTCGCTGCGGTGTCGAGGAAGCACGCGCCGGATTGGCTCGAAAAGGCGACGAAGGTCAGCCGAAGGACCATCCGAAGGACTATCCGAAGGACCATCGGCAGGCGGAGGTGTGAGGAAGTCGCCCGGGGGACGAAGAGGGCAGCCATACACCAGCTCGGCAGATGTGCAACGCAGGTTGCCTTAAAAGCCGAGCGTAGTCCAAGCAAAATGGGGGGAAAGGGGTCGGTCCAATATTCTCTTGGCTCATAGGTGGTGAGAGCTGCCTTGAGTTGCCGGCGTAAACGTTCCACTATCCCGTTGGCAGACGGATGGTAGGAGGTGGTGTGTATGTGGCGTACTCCCAAGATGGCAGCGATAGCGTTGAACACGGCGGATTGGGATTGACGCCCGCGATCAGTGGTAACAACAGCAGGGCAGCCGAAACAGGGCACCCAACCACCAACAAATGCTTTGGCGACTGTTTCGCCGTGCATATCAGGGATCTGGATTGCCTCTGGCCAGCGCGTGAAGAGGTCACGCAAGTCAACAAGTAGGTGGCGCATCGCGACGGTGGCAGGGGGCCGACCAGGTCAGTGTGCCCGTGCGCGAAACGGCTTTGCGGTGGATGGAATGGCGAGGCAAGAGTGACAGTGTGCCTGGGTACCTTCACACGTTGGCACTGGAGGCAGGTGCGTGCCCACCGGCGGACATCGGCATTCATGGAGGGCCAGAACCACCAAACTTTAACGAGGTGTTGAGTTTCTCGGATGCCGGAGTGACTCTTGCCGTGCAGGGCGTCGAAAACGGCTCGACGAAACTCCGGTGGCACATAAGGCCGGGAGACGCCGGTTGATGTCTCGCATGTGATTGTGCCTTCTGTAAACGGCAACTGGCAAATCAGTGAAAGTCAGCGTGGAGGAGTCAGAGCAGCCTTGCTGGAGCTCAGGGTCTTGTTGCTGTGCACAAGCAAGCTCTTCCATGGAAATAGGCTTGGGTGAAGACGAAAGGGCTTCGACGCGAGACAGCACGTCAGCAGTAGTGTTAGTCGGGCCGCTGACATGGCGGAGATCGACAGTAAACTCTCAGACGAACGCGACGAGTGCGAGCTGTGGTTACACTGGAAGGCGAACGTCAGGGGCTTGTGATCCGTAAGGAGATAGAAGTCCCTGCCTTCCAGGAAATGCCTGAAATGTTTGATGGCAAGGTACACAGCAAGTAGCTCGCGTCCGATGGTGCTGTAGCTTGTCTCGGCAGGTTTCGGACTCTGGGAGTAGAAACCAAGTGGCGGCCAACTGGAGACGAACTGCTCAACCACAGCACCAACCACCACGCTGGAGGCTTTGGTGATAAGGCGAAGTGGAGCATCAGCAACGGAGTGTATTAGCATGGCAGCGTCGAAGAGGGCCTTTTTCGCAGCAGAAAAGGCGGACGCTGCCTGCTCGCTCCACTCGAAGTGCTCCGAATGGCCTTTCTTGGTGGCCAGTAGATCGGTGAGGGGCTGGACCAGTTCGGCACATTTGGGAATGAACCGCCGGTAGAAGTTCAGCTGGCCCAACAATTCTCTGAGCTTCTTAATTGAGGTAGGCTGTGGAAAGTCCTGGATGGCTTTCACCTTCGTGTCGAGAGGTCTGATGCCCTGTGTAGTGACCAAGTGGCCCAGGACCTCGATGGTCTGACGAAACAATATTCGTCAAGCCGAGTGAAAAGGGCTCGCAAGTGCACGTAGTGCTCGGTTGTTGGTGAGATTGCGATCAAGAGGTCGTCGAGGTAGGCAAACACAAAATCTAAACCGCGGGTAACCTCGTCGATGGCACGTTGAATGGTCTGGGCGGCGTTACGCAAGCCGAAGGGCATGCGGACCTATTCGAAGAGACCGAATGGTGTGATGATGGCAGTCTTCGGAATGTCAGCTGGCTCCACAGTTATCTGGTGATAGGCTTGGACCAAGTCCATCTTGCTGAATATCTTGCAGCCTGCCAGATTCGCGTTGAAGTCCTCCAAATGCGTGAGCGGGTACCAGTCCAGCACGGTGGCCGCATTGAGGTCACGGTAGTCACCGCATGACCTCCAGTCACAGGGATGCCTTTTTGGGTACCATATGCAGGGCTGCCGCGTAGTTGCTTGAGGATGGACAGACGATTCCCAGTTCCAGCATGTGCTCGATCTTTCGAGGAGGAATGGCATAACGTGATCACGTGAGGCGACGTGCTCGAGTGGAGGCAGGGGGTCCCTTTATGACGATGTGGTGGGTGATGGTGTCACATGGGACTCTCCCGTGTGGGGGTCTTGTAATCGCAGGAAAATCTGGAAGTATGCTTCTCGTACACGGCAGATGGCACGAAGGCTCGAAGTCCGGTCGCTGTGGCAGAGGAGAGAACGCCATATACCGAAAGGCTCGTCGTCATGTCCACGAGGCAGTCGAGAGTGCACGTCCACGGCCAGGGATTAGAAAGCCAGGAAATCAGCACCGAGAATGGGCTGCCTTATGTCGGCAATTGTGAAAAGCCACCGGAAGGTGCGACGTAGGCCAAAATTGACTGTGAGCGACCGCTGGCCGTAGGTCTTGATCGGCGAGTTGTTGACGGCGATTCACGGGCAGGTCAGTTGTCGGCGTCGTCGGTCTAGCGTAGAGGCCGGTTATGACGCTGACCTCTGCTCCTGTATCGACCAAGAAGCGGTGGCCGGCAACTTTGTCGGTGACGTTGAAGAGGCGGCTGACTGCGTGACCGGGTTCACTTGCCGCCGCCAGTGTCCGGTCTCCTAGTTTTCCTTCTATGAGAAGGCTGGCTGTACATGCGGGCAGCAGCGCCGAATACACGATGATACCAACACACGCCCCGAAGGGCCAGGCTCACCTCGTGTTGCGGAGGAGCGATGTTGAGAACGGCACGGGGATGAGGAGTACTGTCGGTCGCGGGATGCACGTCGGCGTCGGTCAAAAGGGGTGCTAGGGATGACAGCTGATGGCTAAGTTCATCAATGCGGCTCTCAAACCGACCAAGCCTGGAGTCGTCCCTTGAGGTGAGTGGCGTATCGGCGACTGCGGCGATGCTTGGGGACCGGAAATAGCCCGCGATGCGGTCAGCCAGTTCCGCGAGTTGATCGAGTGGCATGTCCACGGCTGCCGCAAGTACCAATACCATGTGCTGTCGGGAGGCGTTCAAGGAACAGCTCTCGAAGGAATGAATCGTTGAGGTCCTGGCCATGATCGCCCAATAGCTGCCGCATGCGATGTAGCAGCTGCGAGGGTCACCTGTCGCCGAGCTCCTCGGTGTTCAGAACCTGCTGCAGCCTGCTGCGCTCCGATTCCGACTTGCGTTGGATGATCGCTGCCTTTAGGTGGTCGTACGGCGCTTCAGGATGTGGGGTGTCGAGGATGTCGGCAAGCTCGTCCGCGATGCTGCCGGGCAAGGAGGTCACAACGCTGTTGTATTTCGTCTCCTGGCTAGTGATGCGATGCAGACGAAAGCGCGCTTCGACTTGCGTGAGCCATGTCGGCGGGTTCCTAGTCCAGAACATGGGTAACGTAGTGCTGTGCACAGCCGCGGTTGTAGCGTGAGCAGGCGGAGCTGCTTCGTGGGCGGGCGGAGCTGCGCCGGGCTGTAGTTGGCCCGCAGAATCCGGCGAAGCCGAAGGGTCCGACATGGCGCGGTCAGAAGAGGCGAGTTCGGTCCTACGTCACCAATTCAATGTCGCGACCGCCGCAGAGACAAGCTCGAACTGATTTTTATTCCTCCAGCGCGAGCGCACGTGAGCGTGCCCCTCGTGGTTCCGCCTTCGTCGTCGTCGTCGTCTCGGGGCGGCGGACCCGCGCCGCTACAAAAACGGATGCCTCGCCTATATTGTCGTTACGATACGCCGTGCTCATCTACGAACGGCTCCGTTGTTTGAGCACTTTGCTATCGTTTGAGCAGATGCGATATGTTATTAAAAGCTGTAGTAGCCTATACTTAAACGTGAAATACAAAATACAGTGCCCAGCACTATTTCCCACTATTCTGAGACACCCATACAAAACAAGGACTAATCACGGAAAATAAACTGTCTTATACTGAAATATCAAAGAAAACTCCGAAAGTTGTACGTTTGAAGGTTTCTAAAAAATCATTCGAAATTCAGGTTAAATAACTGAGAATGTTGTTGCTTGTATAGCTTAGACTTTTTTTCAGTGTGTTTGTTCTTTTACTGTTTACAACACCGAGTAGAAACTGATGAGAATTTTTTCTACGCTTTTAGATGCGACGCTGAGAGGAGCTGTCTTGCCGCGGCCGTGCCCTGCGTGCTTCGGCGTCCGCGTCCGCAGAGCTGCGTCTCTCCTCAGCTCACCCCCTCTGCTCTCTCCGAAAGCAAACACTCTCTCTCTCAATATCTGCGGGCGTGTGGCACAGCGCACTCTCACTCCGCCGGTGGGCGGCGCTACGCCCTGTGCGCATGTGCAGTACTCTCTCTCCAGCGATCTCCTCTCCATCGGGTGCGCTGCGCTACGGCAATTCGAGTAATCGACCCAACGGAAACGCACAATGGAAACCCCCTTCAGCGTCGCATCACACCAGGGTTCCCGCGAGGTGAGGGGGGCGTAATGTTTTCTTACCCTGCGTGCCTAAGTTTAAGATATTGTGCATCTGGCTCTGATTGTAAGAAGGTACTTTTCTAGATGCCTACACTTTTTTTCATATTTCTGTTTTTAGTAATCAAGTCAGGGTTTCAGAGCGTTTTTTTGCGTCCAATTGTATATAAGTGTGCGTATATGTACATATGCGTAGAGAAGTACTCATTTTTGTTTATTGTCCAATGTCTCAGAATTCTCTAAGCTTTTTCTCACCTCATGTTTTGTACCGTACTTCAGGTTGCTTTATGATTTTTTTATTTGTCTATTTTTGATAGCGATTGCTCTGTTTGATTGTATATATAGACAAGTGTAGTGAGATATAGCTTTTCTGAAATATTTGGTGACGTTGGAATGTTGCTCACACAATATGTAGGAATCAGGACCTCCGGAGAATTTAGAGCCTCCGTCAGGCCGTTGGTGCCTTTCTCTCAGACGAGAAATAAAGGTTTTCAATTTAATTCCCTTCACGGTGTTCTTTCGTCTTTCTTGTTCCATTTCAATCATGTGGCAAATACCCACGTGCGCATTATAAAAAACAACACAATTTAGTGGGCGCGTTCCTTGGAAATCTCCATTCCTTTCTCATGTTTAGCATGCTCAGATTGCTCATTTTGGCCTCAGTACACATATCCAGCACTATTGTGTGTGTGAAAATAACGCACTGCATTGTACCGTCTTCAGTCATCTAGCCATGGGCTGTTGGATATGCATGCTTGACTTGTAATCCAGAATTTCGTTCGACGATTCTTAATAGTACCAAACTACACCCATTCCTTTCAAAAACATCACTTGACTGTTTACAGGAGTTCTAGTCCGACCAGGCGTAAGGCTCTCTTTCCGCGTAAAGTACCCGATTTTGACGTTTGAGTGCAAAGACGCACTGTATATCTTGCTTAAAAAGATCGGTGGATCATCCAGAGTTCAGTCTGTGTGCAGTTTCAGTGCCAGTAGGGGGCCGGATATTGAACCTACCTAGGTGATCGTGGATACTATTATCCTCCCTTAGATGGGTTGGTCGAATGCTCTAATACAGTTGAAGTAGTTATTCTGAAAGTGTGACCTTGAATGAAAAACTATTAAGGCTGTGTTCTAAAATATGTTGCAGGCATTGTTATTGATGCAAATTGTTTCTTCGAAAACGTAAATAGATAAAAGAGGGTACAAGAAAACTATTTCTTTAGGTTAGTATTTTAAGGTGGAAAACCAATACACCTTCTGTCCTAAGCACAGTTTGAATGACTGAACGGAGGAACTCTTCTACGCACTTTTTAGCTGGTTATCTAGAAGTAAACGGGCACTATCAGAAACGCGCAACTTGCCCACCGCACCTTGCGGCAACGGCAGTCTCGGTGGCGATGCCAGCATCTTTGAAGAGGCCTAGGAACAAGTGTGACTGCGTTGTCTTGAGCCTTGATGTTGAGATGCTATCCAGTTCCTGGAAAAGAAATATTGAGAGGAACTATAGTTTCAGGATCACTTTGCACTTTTCAACGTCATTTATTTTTTTATTACCTAGCACGTGTGTCTTCATTTTTCGCCGCGCCCATTGCCTCGGCCAAACTGAGCAGAACAATGAGAATACTACTTTAGGCACCGGTTACAAGCTCATTCATTTTCTGTGAGGTCTTTGGTCAGGTATTGATGCCGGGAAGCACGCACTGAAAATTTCGCTTGCCCCAAGAGAAAGGGGGTAGGGAAAAAAGTAATGATAGGGAAAAACGTAATGCAGGAAGCGCTCTGTTTGGTCTTTTGAATGCTGCAATCGCAGCAGTGTGAACTGTAATGACGATGTTTTAACCGCACAAGTTTTCCCGTAGAACATTATTACAGAAAGACGTTTAGCGCAGACATCGGCCAACGGCGGAACGCGGGCCGTACGCGGACTTCGGGGAATTATTATGCGGCCCCTGGCACGCCGTCAGGACCACCCCCCTCTACTTGACGCTTCCTACCTGAAGGTTCACACGGCAGTTTTGAAATAACTTGTGGTCAAATTTTGGGGCATGCTATCAACACGATAATAAGTTTTATTCAAGTTTTGCACATTATTTTCATTTTTTTCGAAATGCTCGTCTTTGCCTACAAAGCCCTCTCCCCTTCCCTTCTGTCGTCCAACCTCTGCCGTGTCGGATTGCTTCAAGTCTGCACTACGCCTCAAATGGTTGCCGACCTCTAATTTAGAGTACCATAGTCTACCTTACAAATTGAATGGTTATGGAAACTTCGATCCAGCTCGGCACATCTCTGCCGGAGTTACTTGAGAGCATAACTGATTCTCCCCCAATTTTACTTCCAGGCTGCAGCGGAATAGTCCATGTCGTCCTGTTTATACTGATCAGAGAACTGGTAGACTAATCCATAAACAGCCATGGTTCCCCTTTCTTATATTTAATTTGTCTGTTCATGTTGGCAAATTTCAGATCTGTGGACCGCGTCACCCTTGGGTCGAAAAATACACCAAATTGTACAATATCTTCATCCAGAAAGCCGGATCTGATGCAGACACCAGGAAAGCGTTTCGAGCCCTTACCACATGTGCTATAGAAAGTCAGAGGAGTACTTGAATAATGCCAAAATTATATTGGGGTTTCCTGTTTGCGAAGGGCTGTAGGCTTACAAGGTCGTAAAGTGTCAACCAACTTCTAGAGGTATGAATTCTTCGAAAGAATGTGACACTCATTTAGGAGCAGTATTTAAATTTCACTTTTTAAAGCGAATTTTGTTTGTGATCCCACGTCCTGTTTATCGTAGGGTGGCCTCACGAAAGCTATTTCTTTCGTCCTCTGTAATTTCTAAGCTTCAGGTTTTACAGTTTGCTCAGCCCTGTGCCACAAATCCCTCCACCCCCCACTGGGGTCATTGGACACCATGCGGTTCGAAGAACGTGAAAAATTGGTATTGTTTTTGATGTATTGTTTGGTAGACCTCTAATGCGCAGGCAATGTAACGATACCGTACAAATTCCTAATACGCTAGCCGTAAATGCAAACAATTTGTACAAGTTTATTGTCTGCATTTTTGGTTTACCACAAGATTGTCGTCCTCTAGCAGCCAACATGAAGGCATGTGCTGGCTTAGTCTAACAAGGACTAACAATCACAATTCTACAATAGGCCACTCTTACTTTTTGGATCATAATCTTGCATCCCATAATAGCTCACTGTATCGCTGAATTGGGAATACTGTTTTTTGGCCAATAGCGCTATTAAAAGCAATAATCGTGCGGAAGAAATTAATACTGTATGGCGTCAAACGTTTTTTGCTGTTTGGTCATTATGGAACCGCTCAGAGAGCGTTGGAGAGTCAGAAAAAAACGGCAGAGTGAAGGACACGTTTGGAATGCTTTCTGAACAAAAGCACTTGAGCAAGTACGCAAGTAGAAACGTAGGTGGCTACCGACTGCTGTCTGGACAGGCCTTTCTCTGTGACTCCCGATTACGCTTGAAACCTTTAAGGGACCAAGCCGAGAAGATGCAAGTTTGTATCACTAGGAAGACTGCTATCTCCCGAGAACCGTGGCACTGATTTTTTATCCCAGCAAACACAAAACAAATAATTGAAATGTCCAGGGAAATAGATGCAGCAGTGGTAACTCCCCAGCCACTTTAGGTAATTTGCTTTCCACGTCACATAGTCCAGTTCGTGTGATTTGGGGCTGCTAATCCCAGACGAAAAACATAGTCTGCGCCATTGTTGCAAGGCCAATAGTTCCCTCTTACCATATCACTTGAATTCAAGGCTACCGTTAAAACGGGTAAAACTGTTTTGCCCCGTGTTATGTCATTCCTACCCATTACACGCCGCTCAAACGCGAAATGTGATATATTTATATATTTTTGCATTTTCTCGGTTAAAAACGTCTTGAGTGGCTTGGATAAGGCACTTCGTAAAACCGAACAGAACTGAATTTTGTCCACCGGTTCCCTTTAAATTTAGTCTGCTGCCTGAGCTGACGCAAACTGGAAGACCTTACTACGTTGAAAGACCGATATTTCTAGCCAACAAACGCCGCATTACAAACCAATGCCATAGCAAAAGCAGCAAACGCGCCGCTGAGAAAGTTACAGCTGCAATGTACTAACATGTTGTGGCAAAAGTGTCTAATATTTTTTTTTGCTCTAACAATGTTGACATTACTATACCCCACCGAAGTTCCGTTACTTGAAATAGTGCTGCCTGTAATATTTTGAAGTAACTTATTCTTTCACTTTTTCCCGCTTTAATTTGCACAAGTGAGACCATTATCTGTGCAACGACGACTGTGAATGCGGGGTCGAGGAACCAACTGGGTGGGGCGGTGCGGTAGCGAAAACGGCATGGGAAGTGCAGCGCTTGCGCATATGCAAATTTCCCTGCGTCTCTGTGGTTGTAGTGTCCTGAGCGGCGGAGGGACCAGCGCATGTGCAGTAGCTCCTGTAACAGATATTGGAGGAGCGGTGACCGCTGTGCCTTAGAATGTGCTATTAATCCACCACATATTATACCAGTCTGAGTAAAGTTTCCGAGAGCCGCTATTAGGCTTCCGCTCCAGTAGTTTCACGTCATCTGTCGCCGTCGGCCTCGTTGTAACCGAGAGCACGAGTATTACAGCAAAACTGTAATACTGCGCTCTGCGCTAGAGAGCGGAGGATTGAAGTATGGCGAAATTATGAGGAGGGGGGGGGAGAAATTATGAGGGGAATGGTGGTATGCCGACGGTGCCTTGCATGACGCACTCCGTGGCGGTGACAGGCTATGAGAGACGCCATACTAGCGGGCTGTCGTGCGTTCGATGATGGCGCGGACACATTCTCAGACGAAGGAAGATATTCCCAAGCGCCGCTCACACCAGGTTTCAGAGGCGCCCGCCGCGAAACAGTAGCTACGGGCCGTTGCAGAGAAGGCTCTGCAGGCTGCGCTGTGGTACATTTCCCATTAGGGGGGCGTCTAATTCGTCAGCCAAATCTTGTTTATACGGTCAAACGTATTGAACGACAACACTCTCTACCAAGGCGTCGATGCAGATGGAGGAAGGAATGATGCTGAGAAAAATGAGTTTCTTGAATTATTCGTGCGTCGAGAAGGACGACGACAATGTGCGCCAATTTGTGGGTATGCACACAGAGAGTTGGCGACAGCTCGATTTTCAGACAACCATTTGGACACTTCGGAAGTAATAGAAGAAGCAGATGCTTTGGCGTTATTACCTCCCATTTTACGCTTTCAGGAAAATAATGAGCACCCCTAAGCAGCCCTTCCAATGTGGTATTATAGAAAGCATATGCGTTCAATTTCCCCACGCGCCCTCTCACTATCACCGTTATCCAACTTTTTTTTACCTCGTTCAAGCGTTCTTGCTTCGTGCTCGCCTAACACTACTTCTGTAACCACGGCACTCAAAAGTACTCAAGTAGGGCTCAGTGGACGTCTGACACACACGTCTTCAGCTTAGGACCCCAAATATTTCAGTAGGTCTATCCTTAGTCTCGTGTAGGCTCTGCGGTCTTAGATCAAATGACACGCAGGCTCGAGCTTCCCCAGTTTTATGTTGAACTCTATTACGTAACTTGTGTAGGCGAATTTTCTTAAGAAATTAGGCGGCCCTGAAAGCAATTTCTTGTTCTTAGTATGTGCCATTCAGCCGACATTTTTGGGTCCATCTGTGTACCAGAGAAGCGAGCTTTTTGATCAAGGAAGTTCAAATACCTAACATAGAACTCAAACGTTATCAATACCATGAGACCCAAATAGCCGGACATAGTTCAAACACTGAATACGTTTCTTAAATGTTGGGCTACCTTAATTGCTTTTTTTATGGACAGGTGTATAACCCTGAGCAACTCACCCCATTAACCGAAGCTTTAGTTAGATTTCAAGCAACTCTCTACCAAAGTTTTGACCGCACGTAAGACGGCGGCTCTGGTAGATATTGCAATATTCCTATGCATAAAATCTGCACAAAACTGTGATGAACAATTACCAGACCCTATCTTGTTGACGGCTACTGCCACCGCTTCGCTTCAGGCATATGACCTTGAATGCAAGGTCACTAGTAATTTAGATTGAAGCAGCCAGAAATAAATTATCCCTTTGCAAATTCTGGTTCTTTATCGTGGTGTTTTTACTATAATACAAATGGGTCCAACAATCTCGACGGTCTGTATGAAGGTGTGGGCTGTTAGAGTCGAAGGTTGAGACTGCAACATCAACGCGAAAGGATGTTTGAGCACCGACTTTGTTTATGTCTTACAAGCTTTTGCAGTACACAAATGTCCGCCTAAGGGCAGGCGTATTCGCCTAACGAATGCTCTCATGCGAATGTCTAAAGCTGTAGCACAGGTGCTCAATTTGCACATTCAATAAATATTTGAAGTTAAAAGTCCTATCCTCTCGTAAATGCTCCGCAAAAACAAGCGTATCAACGCCTGCATGACGTAGCTTTTAAAGACTTGTGGGCTATTCTAAAACCAGAATAATTGGAGTAAGTAGCAGAGTAATAGCATTACAGATGACGTTTCGATCCGCTGGAGGCCTTTCGTTGTTCCAAATATTCCCAACGGTTGTAACCAAAAGATTGCGGTAGACCGCACGTCTTATTCTTTTTTATACACTCGCACCAGTATGAGCCGCCAACTTAAAATTGCTACGTACTTTGAGAGTCTTCAAGGCTTCATGAACGCCCTTTAATTTATATACTAGCTGATGGACGTTCAAAATGCCCCAGTGGTAGACGCGTTGTTTCCACCGGCCTGAATCCAGGCGGTTGCTCTTGGGTCAGCAATGTGACCCTTAAAAACTGAAAGAGACCTGAAAAATACAACCAACCGGGAGCATAAACTTGTAATTATATTATCGTTTTCTACAAGGAAAATGACAGCGGTAGCATATTTTATCTGTTAACAATAACGCCTCATCTATTGCTTTATCATGTAAAAAATAATATTGTAGCGTAATGTTGAGGATCGCTACGCATAAGCAATTAGTTTAACGGCAGAATTAGGTTTAAATCACAGCGTAGTGGCGATGCAGGTACCGAGCGACGCAAAAACACAAGTTTGCTCTTCTTTCACTTTCATGCGCCAGAACATGCGCATCTGGTTTCTTGCTATGGTGGTATTGACGGCATTGATAGTCGTCACTGTAGAGCTCCTTTCTAAGCTGTCACTGTATCGATGGGCCGTGGCATCATTGTAGACGCATCATTGTAGACGAAGCAACAAAGCCAGTACGCCAACACCCACACCGCGTATCCTACAAGGAGCGTGAAGCCATCCAGAATCAAGTAAAAGAAATGCTACAAGACGATGTAATCCAACCATCGAAAAGTCCACGGCCATCCCATGTGGTGCTAGTCCAGAAGAAGGACAAAACTTTGTGCTTCTGTGTCGATTACAGAAAACTGAATCGCTTCACAAAAAAAGACGTCTATCCGCTCCCGCGCATAGATGATGCCTTGCGGATACTGGCGGATACTGGCGATCAAGGTTGACGAGCGAGACCGCTTTTGTCACTGAATCGATGAGCCGTGCCAATATCTTCAATGAAAGTACCCACACCCTGGAGACGCACACTTAATAACTCTTTAAACTTTCATCACTTGTCGCTTCCGCGCCGCGACGGCCTCTTTCTGGTGGAGTCGAAAAGCAAAAAGACCCATGTGTGCGAGATTCCAGCGCACATTAAGATCCCCTGGTGGTCAAAATTAATCCGCTGCCCTCCACTACGGCACGCCTCATCGCCTGCGCCGCGTCGGTCCGCTAGACACTACAATAAATCAATTTTATCACTCGTCACGCCATGCGAACAAATATAACAATATTTACGCAAGGGAATGTTTTAGAACAATCGAGAAAAAACAAAAGTGAGCCCGCGAAGCAAGACGTAGTGCGTTATTGCGAATCACGTTGAATTGCATTGGATCGGAATTGAAGTTGTCACATCTCGTTCACTAACTCCGTGAAAAATTCAAGAGAACTGGTCAAAAAAGGGCTCCAATGTAACATCAAAAAGTAACAACACGCAGTTTCCTACCAAAATTGATACCAAGGTAGAATAAAATAAATCCCAATTAGAAAGTTGCAGAGAGATTGGGAGAACATCCGAACTGGCAGTTTTTGTCTTTCTATTCGTTTTAAGAGTTTCTCAGTTTACTGAAGATTTGCGCGCAGTACGAAAAAAAGAGGGGAGAGGCGCGCGCCGAGGGTGAGTGCAAACCTAACGGGGGGAGAGGCGCGCCAGCTGCAGAGCATGTGGCTCACGGCGCGAGGAGAGGGGGAGCAGACGCAAAGGCGCCAGCGCGCGGTCACGGGGAGTGTGACGTCACGGCGCGAGGAGCGGTGCGGGAGCCGGCGCGGGCGCGCCGCAGCCACGGCGCGGGAGGCGGAGCGCGCGCGGGTCACGTGGGGTGTGACGTCGCTGCGCCGTTGCTACAGACGCTCCTCTCCGCTCCCGCGCCGTTGCTAGAGAGGAGGAGGAGCAATGCGGACGGCGGATTCAGGGTCGCTATAAAGTGCATCGCACTAAAAAAACGCGTAACGTGCCGGCCTGCCCGCCTTGATTGCAGTGCTCCCAAACGTCCCCTGCGCCAGCAGCCAAAAGGCGAGCTGCCGCTTAAAGAGGTGACAGGGCAAAAAGGTAGGCGTTGGCTGTGCCGTTTGCGCCAGCGATGTGTTTCACTCGCCACAATTCATCATAGCGGTAAGCAGACGCAGCGAATATCGCTTGTCATCTGCTTCTCATCTGCCCGATCACTTTTTAAAAGGCAGCGCGGCTATGATTGCTTGCACGGGGAATGGTTGGGAGCACTGCAATCCCCACGCGCCAGCGGGAATGTCACTTGGTGTTTCTTTTTGTATTTCTCGGACATCTTCAGTAATATAAAAAAAAACACTAATACGTAATAAATAGCTAGACAAACTGCTTATTCCGATGTTTTGCGAGCCGCTCTGCAGCTTCATGATGAAGATTTTTGCTTAGCTTCGTTCGTTCAGAAGTTCAATAATTAAAATTGACGAATTATCTAATTAAGGAATATACAAAAATGGTGGCCTAATAAAAACAAATGGAAATAATATGTATTTGGTCGCGTCGTCTAAGAGTGCGTCGACATATTTTTAAACTGCGCCTAGGTCAGCAGAAACACCCCTTTTACATACATACATACATACATACATACATACATACATACATACATACATACATACATACATACATACATACATACATACCGGACAGGAAGAGAGAAACACTTAATTCGGACGAATTGGATACAGCTCCGTAACTCTCTAATTGGATTTTTCGCCTAGCTTTGTTGGTTCGGGAGTAGGCTAGTTAAAGTTTACTAATTATATAATTACGCAAAATACAAGAAATAGCGTGATCAACTATAAGTAACTGTGAGCAACGTGCATTTGGTTGTGTAGGCATATATATATATATATATATATATATATATATATATATATATATATATATATATATATATATATATATAGGGTTTGGAAATGAGGGGCTCGTTAGGAAAATACAGAAAGAAATGCCGGCAGTCTACAACACCAAAGAAGGCAGAGGGGAGTACGTTACAATAATTTTTATTATATTACGTGAGAAAGAAGGAAAGAAAAACACGCGCCCAGAGTGGGGACCGAACCCACGCCTTTCGATTAGATCTCGAATGCCTTACCAATTCGGTCAGCGACTCAACAAGTGGGAGCAACGATGTAGTTTACGGGAGAATTGGTAAGGCATTCGAGATCTAATCGAAAGGCGTGGGATCGGTCCCCCCTCCGGGCGCGTGTTTTCTTTCTTTCTTTCTCACGTAATAATATATATATATATCTATATAATATGTTATATATATATATAGTAGTGAAGTAGAGTCCTTAGTTGCTGCAGGAATACTACGCTCTTCGGAGACTTTATTTGCAACGTTTAGACCTGAAACAGGTCTTCCTGATACAGGGCTCATGTCGAAACGATGGAAATAAAGTCTTCGGAGAGTGCAATTTTACTTATATATATATATATATATCTATCTATATATAGACAAAATATTGTTAGGGGCTCGTTCAGGAAATACAGAAAGATAGGTCGGGTGCGTGAGTCTACATGCCAAAGGAGGCATAGGGGTGTGGTTAGGCTCTTTTCTTTTTCACTACAGTTAATAGAAGTAAACGGCCATTCTTTTTTAATATACAGAAGAAAGAAGAAAGAAAGAAAAACACGCGCCCAGAGTGGGGACCGAACCCACGCCAACCGTTTCGATTACATGTCGGTGTAATGCCTTACCAATTCGGCTATCTGGGCGACTGTGTTCTCCTTCACTTTCTGGGCTTCTCGTTACAATTATATTTACTAGAAGTATCTGACTCTTGAGGGTGGGAGCCATACTCTACAACTACACGGGGAGAATATATATATATATATATATAGGGGACCTTCTTTTCAACCCCGGGCGTGATATCTCGAGTATCGTCTACAGCCTGTCATGAGCGTAACTGGCGGAAGCCCTCTTATGTACCTAGGCATCAAGGCTGCCAGAACCGAGACCCTCGCTAGGCTTTTCGCAGAATATTTATATAGTAATCTAGAAATATTATAATATTACAGAAAGATAGGTCAGCAGTCTACGACGCAAAGGAGGCATAAGGGTGGGTTAGGCTCTTTTCTTTTTTTACTACGGTTAATGAAGTGAACATTTTTTTAATATACAAAGAAAGAAAAAAACACGCGCCCAGAGTGGGAACCGAACCCACGCCTTTCGATTACATGTCGAATGCCTTACAATTACCAATCTATATATATATATATATATAGTATATTATATATATACATATATATCGAATAATATATATATATATATTATCTATATATATAACTTTATATATACATATATATATATATAGTAAGTTATTCGGATCTAATCGAAAGGCGTGGGTTCGGTCTACACTCTGGGCGCGGTTTTTTTTTTCTTTCTCACGTAAATAATAAAAATATTGTAACATCACAACGGTAAAAATAGTCTATTCATTCCCCTATGCCTTCTTTGCCGTTTTAGACTGCCGGCATTTCTTCTGTATTTCCTAACGGGCCCCTAATTCCAAAACCTATTATATATATATTATATTCATGATGTGTGTGGTGTGTGTGTTTATGTGTGTGTGTGTGTGTGTGTGTGTGTGTGTTGTGTTGTGAATAAATAAAACTGTATGGCTAGTGAAGGTCAATCAGTTAAAAGGGGCACATAAAAACTATACTTCGAAAACGTAACTTTACATGACGTTTCTGACGGGGATTATCCTGATAAGGACGGTACCAGTTGGAAACGTCGAAGCGTCGAAACATCAGATACTGTTGCTCAATTTTTTATTACCTTATCACGCTATTTATTGGATTCATTAGTAAAGATGAAGTATCTACTTCCGAACCATATATATATATATATATATAAAGGTTAGTAGAGACAGACAAACGAGAAGACGTAGAAAATAAAATAGTTTCTGACGTTTCAGGAGAGGACTCCTTTCTTCAGAAAGGGATTTCAAAGAAAGGGATTCCTCTCCCTGACACGGCAGTAAACCTATTTTTTATTTTCTACGCCTTTCTCGTTTGTCTCTGTCTCTACTTACCTTATTTTCCGCGCTCTGTGTGAGTTTTTTCTTTTCAGACTATAATATATATATAAATATATATAGTCGTGAAGTAGAGTCTTTAGTTGCTGCAGGAATACGCACAAATAGAAGTACGCTCTCGGAGACGTATTTCCAACGTTTCGACCTGTGACAGGTCTTCCTCAGGAATGAAAGCTTTGGGTAAAATCGTCGGACTCAGAGTGGGGGCGGCGCCCCGAAACACAAGCCACATGGGAAACAACACACAACGACCACACACAGCATACAGAGCTTATTCTGCAAGACGGCTAAAAAGCCTTCAAAAAAAAAAGGCGAAAGGAAGAGAGAGAACAAGGTGGCCTGGAGAACACACTGCATGAACGCGGGTTGTGGGAATAACGAAATGCAACGAGTTCACGGGTGGCGAAAGGCCCAAAACCATCCGGTGTCTCCGGGAGGAAAAACTACAAAGCCCACGCCGCCACAAGCAGTGAGTTTACATGCGCGTCAACGGTAACAAGGATTAACTACTGACCGTCTTCAGCGGCATGGTCAAGAATGCAAGCGGGGCCAATACTGCATCTGAAGCGCAGGCAGCCTCCACGACTTTGGGGGTCCCACAAAACAATGGGTGAGCCATTTGAGCGTCCCTTCTCCGCTAAGCCTCAATTTGTACACGGCGTCGCGTCGTGTCGCGCCAGGTCAATGTACGGCCTGTTAACTGTTAGTACTCGGCTTCGCGGCACGCGTGGAGCCCTGGCCCAATCCACGAAAATATGTCGGAGCGCGGCAATTAAAAAAAAAAAAAAACATGAAAACAAGAGAGAGGCGACCGTAGGTATGTCCGTGCCTCCGGGCAACCAAGAAAAAGAAAAAAAGGAAAGAAAAGAAAGAAAAAAGAGGGAAACAATGAAAAGAGAAACAAAGCAAAGCATGAGTGGAAAGACAGGAAGGACGCGTGCACTCCGTGAACACCAGCATTGGGGATCACAATGTGATTACAAGACACCCGAGGCATAAGCCACAACAGGCACAAAATAAAATACTTCTTACACGCTCGGTTGGAACAAAAGCTTCAACATTCCGTTTCACATTTCTCAAGGATAAAATAGGTATGACATATGGGACATAAACAGGCAATGGGTACCATCTGTTTATTAATGAGGCATGTTATGCTTGCTGAGCGTTGAGACTAGGAATGAGAAAAAAAATATAAAAAATAAAAATAGCGGGGACGGGTAGGAAAGTTGGGTAGGGGGTCGGGAGCGGACGAGATAATTGTAGTGACTGCGGAACATAATGGTAGGTGTTGGTGTTACAATGTACACCCTCACACCTGGAGCAACAGCTTCCTGTAAACCTCAGACCGTGCAATGCCCTCGCGGAAGGGCCGATAGCAAAGGGACAACAAACTACAAGGTCTCGTATATCCCGGGGTCACAATGCTTCAATGTCATGCAGCGTACGAATTCCAGTCATAGTCCCAGGACTCCCATTAAGACCTCCTTCAGGGTATTAAATTTACAATTAAGTAAGACTCACATTGTTCTCGCTCCCTACAGCTAGAAAACCTGCTTTATAGAAGCGTGACTTTAATGTCATCGAAAGAGTGATTTTGCATCGCTAGGTGTCTGGACAAGGGAAGGTTTGGGAGTGCCTTGGTTTGATAGCGGTGATTGTTAAACCGCATTCGAAAAGTCCATCCGTGTTATTACTGCTTAATATTACATCGCCACACTCCAATAGGTAAACCAAATTACGTAATGGTGCCACGTTAGTGTCGGAAATGCTGTTTCAGCATTGCCAACTCGCGGTCTGCACGTTTACCTTCTCCCAAAAACTGTTTTTGCCACGTGTTCGATCCTAATTGGGGCGTCCCTGTCTTTGGGTGGACAAGATTTACATATGCGTTTGGATATGGCGCCTGTATAACCCGGAAGATACTGAGCAATACAATTCTGGAAAGTCTTCTCTGCGAAGAATTATTTTTTTTTAAATTTATTCACGTCGGTGGGCTACTAGTAAACGTTAAGACACATAATCTTTGCCGCTGGGACTTATCATCATATTCGCCCCCTGTAGCGGACTGGTTACATTTAAACTTGACGGCTTGCAAATGGCATCGTCACAAGGGCCGGCGGGTAACGCTTTTCAAGGACCCCCGCATCCCTTGCGTTCGACCTACAGTCGTCTTCTAAGCCCGGTACCAAACCATCTATGGCCTGGTTTATTTTATCCGTTCCCCTCCCCCCCCATCCCGTTGAGCAGCTTGCGTTCTGTAGTTTGGCTGTTCCCCCCCCCCCACATCCCCCACTCAGCGGAGGGGAGACCCGATGTGAATGAGATATTATGACGCACGGGTGTCGCTGAACTGCAAAGTGGCAGCTCTTAACAAAGACCTGAAAATCGGCCTAGCGCCCCGTTCTCGGAAGGCGTCCGTCCGGCGAGGGAACGTGGAATGGTGCCGGACCGTCTATAAACAAAGTAATCTTGTTAGTGCTGCACGAGATAGGTGCCACAAAACGTTGGCCTTGAGGCAGATAATTGTCTCAGCTCGGGGAACGGGCCCATAAACGGGCTGTAAAATGCCTTGTTCGCACTTTCCGAACATATGGCGGGACACTCGCTTTCAATCAACGGAAACGCGATCCCTCGAATAAGAGCGAGCAGGTCTGGCGCGTTAGCATGTAGTTAATTTAAAAATGTGACGGCTATATAACGCGGCGGAAGATATATTGCCTTCTCTCCTTTGTTCTACAACCCCACTTTCGGACGCTGTTGAGCTTTTCGCGTTTCCGCCACCACTCGAAGTTCCTGTTCAGTGCTCTTTCATCTCCCTTTCTGCAGTGGGCTTTTTTTTTTAGAGAGGCTTTTTCCAACTATCTTGGCGTCTTCTCTCTTCAACCCTCAGCAAAAACTTTGATCATTTTTTCGTTCATTCTTCCAATAAGGAAGATTCCCGCTTCGTGTTTGTGTTGTTCACGTATGTTTGTGTGTGGTATCGTTGGCCATTCGTAAACCCGCTTTCCACTTTCGACATATATGCTCTCTTCCGAAACGACCGAAGCCATCATTCCTGTAGAAGACTTGTCTCGAAGTCGGTCGAAACGTCGAAATAAACCCTCCGCTGTTGCTGTTACCGAGGTTTCTTACGCTTTGTGTTCACCACGCCTTCGGCCCCATCGCCAGCATGCCAGTTATATATATATATATATAGATATATATATATATAATATATATATAGATATATATATATATATATATATATATATATATATACTTCGCCTGCAATTGTTACCTGTTTCATCTATGGTAACATGGTAACACATTGGTTCACGGCTGGCTTTGCCAAGAAAATGCTGTACTCAAAGCTTCGCAAAAAAGCAGCCATTGCACCTCGAAACTCTTAAAATTGTATCCATTTATACCAAACCGTCACCCGAAACCACCCCCGCATTTCAACATTCACGAAGGCTGTTTAATGGCACCCAAACACTCCCTTTCTTTACTGCAAAACTCCGATTAAAATAAAAATTCTAAACGTTCTGTAAAGGCAAATAAAAAAATATCACCTACATTCTCAATTGAGTTACGAAGACTAAAAGTGTCACAGCTGGTGGTCTTCACTAACTTAAACTTCGCTTTTCTTAGGTCTGGCCATTTATCGTAGATTGTCTGCTGATGCCGCTAGTCGTACACTGCTTCCTCTCAAGTAGATGAACACGGCTCTTTCGAACTTACTCCATCGCTTGCCGGAGCCATTCCCCGGCGCGGGCCTTCCCACCCGAACATCTGTGTACTGCTTCCCCACAACTGCTTGTCAGATCCTTGCCTCTTCGCAACGTTCCCTCGCACTTCTTGGCCTAGCGTTTTTCTCACCTCCACTTTGCTCCGCCGAGTTTTGAGCAACGGGAGGCACAGACGTAATTGCTGCTTAGATTCCGTTAATAAACAGCACAATTCCTAACACATAGGTGGCTCAAAAGCCACGCTAGCTGCGTTAAAACTGAGTAAGATTGAATTTCATAATCTCCGCTGCGAAGTAAACATCAAAACCGCCAAACTTCAATGAAGAAATCGCCTTCAACTCAGCCGAATAGTTGTCAACTCAGCCAAATTTAAAAACCTGCGCCCGCGATGCGAAATCCCTAAAATAGTGAGCACCCAGAATGCAATGACAATGGAATCGGATAGGCGGAGGCGCTACGAAGCGAATGACGCAAGTTCAGTTCCGAACAGGGACAGCGTTTCTTCTTGAAACGCTCTCCCCACACGTGCTCGTTGGCTCCTCGCGCCTCACCGCCTTCCCTGACACTTCTTGGCCTAGGATCTTCTGCCTGTCTACTTACCTGCACGGAGTTTGGAGCGAAGCAAGGCACGGATTTAACTCCAGCTTAAACAGCTCCCTTGTGAAAATAACACGCAACACTCAAACACTCTCTTGGTGGAAAAAACCTACTTTTAGTGAAGCGATGTGTCCACTGTTGGAGAGCGCGAGGCGTGGAGGGCGTGCCCTGAGGTTCGGCGGAATAAAGGACTTCTGTTGCCGCTGGGGAAAGAGCGGGTAGTCCCTCACGTGGGCTCCCAACATTCAGTACTTATGCTTGTGTGAACTGTTCAATTGTTTCTGCCGATATCATAAAAAATATCCCTCATATGGCGTGGCGAATGACATTATTTGTATACTGTTCCGTGGGAAACGTCCCAAAATTTCAGTAATTACCGTGTGGTATAATTCATAGGCTATGTCCAACGCAGTTGCTGGCCACTAACAAGCACGTGCTAGGCCTCTGTAGACTGAGTTCATGTCAGGCTCTAGGTGTCCACCAACAATAACCGCTAGGATTCAATACATATTACTTTTGAAGAAGATATATCCTTTGTTGCACTGCTCAATACCTAAAAATTTGCTCTGGCTGTGTATGTAGACATGACCGATGAACACATGACCACAATTCAGTGGTACCTCTTAAACCACGTTACTTATTCAATCAGTGATACGGGTTGCATGTTTCTTTTTGCATTCTCCCCTCCTTTCTTTTCCAACGTAGGGCATATTTTTGACAACTTCCACTGGCAGAAAACAGTACGTTCACCTTCTAGTGTGCTACAACCTTGTTATCATTGCGGGAGATGCGGTGTAAGTTCTGTCCGCTCTTGTAACTACAACTAGGCGCAACTACCACACTCACAAAAAATGAGTTTATAAAAATACGAAGACCGCGATAGCGGCATAGGCCCCACGAATGTGTGACGTCCTTCCTAACAGGTCAATGCTATACAGCCACTGCAACGATGACAGGTGAAAGAGAAGAAGCTTTAAACCAATTATAGATTGGTTTAAGGCTTTAAATCGCCCAAACAAAAACAATGCTTGAGGGTTTATTGGCTACTCACGTGAAGTCAACAGAAAGGCCATATTTTGTACTGTGGGCGGCTTGAGCAAAACTGTAAAATTGTTGCAAGTTTTTCGATGGCTGCTGAAACAGCTGGTTTGTGCCCCCAGTGTACAGTGACTCAAAAAACATAAAACCGCAGACATCATCCGGGGGTACCACGAACGTCTGGGTGTCAGGGTTGACGGTGCAGATCAACACGTTCAGCGGTATGGGTACACCTGAAACGGAGAGCGTGACGCAACACGATGACTAGTTGATAGACTAGGACTGCGATCAAAAAGTGAACTCCTGCCAGTTCTTTGTCCAGTGTTTTTAAAAACGGCAACCTATTGTAGCATCGACGAATCAAACTACTTGTTTTGCAAACTGAACTGATCGCCCGCTTAATTAGCTGAATCCCTCGCTTTAGATCTTATGAACAGCTGCAAACCGCTCATTCACACCGGCATTGGAATACTGAAAACCACATCGTATGCAATAAAACACATTACTCGAAGCGCCAGCAGGAAGCAGTCAGCATAAGTGTAATTTGGGGCCATGTCCTGAAAAGTTTTTTGACATCTAAAAGTGTTAATTTGTCTAAGTATAATTGATTACAAAACGCGCACGTTTTAAATTCACGCTCTCTTTTCGTATTCATTAAAATATTGCGGCCTGCCAAATCCTCTCCAGAAGTCAACCATGAGTGAAATGGTGCGTGCGGAGTGGCATGCCCCACGTCTTCGGTAAGAAAGTGCGAAAAATTATTTCTCTCAATGCACAAAGTTGTATCCCAACCACGGAGGACGTGGCTAGGGGGTCAGAGGAGTCGGTCATCCTTGTATGGACTCTCCCACAAAGCCGCCGCATCTGCGTGACAAGCCAGGTTTACCATCCCAAATGTGTATCACCGTGATCAGCAAATCAAGTGGTATCTGCTGATACTATTGTCATCGGCATTGTGTCCCCTAAACTCTTAAATCAGCGACAGAAGCTTCCCGCAGGTGGCTTGCTGGGCTAAGCCTAACCGCGCATAGCTACGGCTCTCTAAACCGCCAAACCTACAAAACAGCTCTCGGCCTTCCTTCTATAACAGCCACCAAGAACTTGTTGCAACTGGGCCGCCACAATACATAGCAAGAACTTATCGAAGCTTACAAAGCCACGCAACTACGTCGGCCTACCGTCACCCCCACTGGCCGGAAGGTACTCACAACACTCGGCTAATAAACTCAAGCCCGCCATGACCAAAACAAAGACTCCCTCTCTTAATGCGCAGCAATTGCGCATCGCCCCCATACCACGCAATATGCATCCAGAGTGCCACATCGCCAGCCGTCAAGACAGAGCTCACCACCATTCGACAGCATATGCCCAACAAACCACCACTCGGTACGTAGATGCCATGTCATACAACCCCCAAGCTTTTGTTAGCGTTATCTATCACCAACGACAGGAACTCCCTGCCGTTACAATTCTCACCTCACTACCATCCCCAGCGGAAGACGTTGCCATTGCCCTCGCGTTACACACCACAGAAGTATACATCACAATCCTCAGTGATTCCCAATCAGCCTGCTGCGACTACCTCTCCCGAAAGTGACTCACATCAAACCCTACGAATTTTACGTCAGAATCGCCGTCTACCCATCGCACACATCGTATGGAGTCCAGGTCACATGGGATTACCATGCAACGAAGCGGCTAATGCCATGGCCTGCGAACATGCATGCACTCTGGGCCGTTGCCGACTGCCCTAGTGACTCCCTCCTTCACCCCGCCCCCAACCCTGTACACGGCTCTCCTCACATACGCTTACACCTTTGCCCACTATATACTACAACGACGAAAATACCTACCTCATCACCATACTGTCTCCAGGACCGACGCAGTTACACTACGCAAGCAACAAGCAAACACCTTGCCGCACAATACAGTACCACGCCATGTTCCCTACCAAATACCCAGCCACATGCCAGTGTTGTCCAGACAAGGGAACTCTAATCGACTTGACCGTAGACTGCTCCAACACGCTTACACAACCACCATTTCCTAAGATTACCACACAGCAGTGGGTAGAGTTGCCGGCCAGCTCCGACTCCTACCCAGCGCGTTCTGGCAGAAAGGGAAACGAGAGCGGGTCACCTCCAAGCCATCCTGGACTGAGCACGCCTCCCACGAACGCGCTAACGTGTGGTCGGCATGTTCTTGATATTTTGTAGCAAAAGCTGCACTACGCTACCGTGGGCAATCTTTGTGGAGTTAATTTTTTGGCCTTGGGATCTAGACGTCAACCCATACCCCCTTCTCCAAGCTCTGGGCGCGGAGCAGCGGCCCGATTATGGGGAGAGATAGGCGGCAGGGGAGAAATAGGCGAGGAGGAAACGGAGACATGCGCGGTGCCCATTTCACCACGTGGCGGAGGAATGCGAGAATACCACCGTCGCAGTGAACAGAGCGCGCCACGAATAAAGTGCTGATTTCATACTGGTTGGGCCGGACTTCACATGATTGCTTTTGCTTTTTTCGTTGTTTTAAATTAGCTAGGTTGAGAGTAATATGTTTGTTTAGGAAGAAGTAGTTGGGAATGAGAAAAAATTCCCGCGCCTTCCCGCGAGGGGAGCACGAGTATATGCAGAGCATTGGGGGTCGTTAATGCCGCGTAAAGTCACGTTAGGGTGAGTAGTTGGGTCGTAGTTGCGTTGGTGTTGGTTTGGGTAGAGAGAGGAGAGTAAAGTCGCGTTAGGGTGGAGCGAGCGTCAACCAAGGAAGGAAGGAGCAACGCAGTGACTGAAGCACGAGCGACCGCTAGCCGCTTTATATTTGCAGCGCGCGCAGTAGAGGGAGAGCAGTACGGGGGGGGGGGGGGGGAGAGCGCGCATGCGCAAGCAGCGCGCGCCCTTCCATGCCCCACCGCGCTGCTATAACGCACCTGTTACGCCGAGACCGCGACGGAGCGAACGGGCTTACTACGACGCGTGCGCGCGCCAGCTGCTGTTGAGACAGAGGAGTGAAGGAGGAGAGGCGCACCTGCTGCGGACGCGGAGCTGTTGACGCAGTCCGACGCAGGAAGAGGCGAGGCTAAGAAATGCTCTGCATTTAAAAAGAGGGCAAAGAGATGGTACGCCGCTCAAAGGTGGAACCTGTAGTTCAGGCCCCTGAACCAGAAGCTCCTTCTCTTGCCCCCTCAATCACGGAAAGATGGTCGTGAGGTAACGAACTGCTTAAACCTGCCTCCAATGCCACGCTACAAGTGCAATATGTAGTGATTTGGTTGTTATCTTGTTCTCCTTTTGTGTATATCATCGCATAGATAGCTTGGTTGCGGAAAATAGGGTGGATATTTTCATGAATTCAGCGCAGTTTTAAGTTATTCTCGCACATACTTACTTCGCCCACATAGCTCAGCAGGCACTTGTGTTGATTTATGCTCCGCAAATTATTGATTCTGTGGTACTGAGGCCCACCCCTTGCTGCACAGAGAAAGGTTGTGCTCCTGGGCGTAGAATAAGAACAGGTTTCAAATGTCTTTCTGGGAGGGGAATGCGGGTGCCGTGGTCGAAAGGAGCACGGTACGTGAGTTCGCAGCATCTGGGTCGATGCCTCACTTTCTTCCTCGTCCAGACCCTTGTGCGGGTGCCCAGGTGATGTTAACTTTCTCCATTATGGATAGGTGTGTCTTACAGAACCATCGGGTACTCTGGTTAATGCTAACGGTGTAAGGCCTTCTGTGGATTTGTAATGATGTGTATGCTTAAATTAGATATTTCACGCAGTCTTAATGCAAAGGAAATGACTCTAACTTCTCTTTCTTTGTTCGTATATGTAGGAAGGTCATTTAGTTAAAAACGTTCACAGACTAGGCAACTACTACAATTGGTACCTCGTAATTTCGTTCATTACGGAGTGGGTGTATTCTGTGTCCTAACGATATCGAAACTTCCCTTAAATGAGCTTGATTTTGTCATTGCACCAGTACTTGTGAAGGTATGAATCGATTCTTTTAGTAAAGCGCAGATTTTATGTGGCGTTGCTTTACCGGTGACATCTCCATCATGGCGTCGAGTCATGTATGTCTGGGGGAAGAAGGGTGGGTGAATGTCTTAAGTATGATGCCTGTCCCTGTTTGGTTTATCCAACAGCTTCTTTGGATCTTGGAGGACGATTTCTCCGAGATTTTAGGGGTTTACAATAAAACAATTTTAGGACCCTTTTATCGGCTTCATCATCAACATCCTATTTGTGTTCAGTTTATCAAAAAGAGCTCCTGTTAAGTTTTACCCGTTTCTGTGCTGCACTGCCCCAGCTCATTCTTGCCTCCATTTTTTGCTCCATCGATTTTACGGCCTTCCTTTTCCTGTGGACCAGTCTCTGGGTGCCTGTTGGGATATCGTTTACTTCCACAGGTTGACAGTTGGTCTCATGTTAATATTTGTGAAGTTGAGGCCTGCGTGATATGCCATCCCAATGATGTTGTTTATTGGGTTTTGTGTTGGGCGGGTAAGTGGTGGTGCGGTAGCCTGTGCTATACCCGCCTCACGATCAGTGGCGGCAATGGTCATATCCCTGATTCATATCTTGTAGCGGCTTTTTTTATTGTTGGGCGTTTTATAATTTGGGCTTTTTAAAGTGTTCTTCCGTACCTAGGTTGAAGTTATTTGTGTTTGGTGGTGTGCGCTATTAGTAGTTTTCCAAACAAAGCTTGCGGTGGGGAGAGAATGGTAGGAATATTGAAAACGTAGTATAAATTTCGAGCATTTAGACGACTGCATACTGGGTTTTATTTAAGGTCGTTTCTGTTCATATTCTCTGCCTTGATTCTTGAGAGACTGGCGTTAACATTTTGCCCACTGTTATAGTTCGGTGATGCAATGTGGATGCCGGCATCATTACCTGTGTAAAACACGCCACGGTGGCTCAGTGGGTAAGACGTTGCTGTGCTGAACCAAAGGAAGCGGGATCAATTCCTGGGCACAGTGACCATGTTCCTAGTTGAAACAGCAAATATAAACGCCCGTGTATGGAGATTTCAGACCAACCTTTGGAGTAGTACCCTTTAGTGGCGATGACCTTGAAATTGGGGTCGCAATTGCAACCGAAAGTCTTGATGCTTCGGACGGGGTCAATGAACCAACCTGAGGTAGCGGTGATCTTTATGCGGGCGTACTATCCTATGAAGGGTGAAATGCAGGAGCTGGTGATCAACCACCTCCTCCCATCGCTCCCACCGTAGGACGTATACGTGGCCGAAATATTGGTGTATTGGTCCGCAATCAGACGCATTTGAAGTAAAGGCTGGGCATGTTAAAATTGATTGATGCTTAAGCGATATAGTTTTTAGTAACAGTGAATTGCATGCGCATAAAATAACTTCTACATAATTTGGCGATGCGCTGGGAGATGACACCATTGCAGCGCCTACTGTAGTGCGCCCGACGAGGCCGCCTTCGCTTCCGGAGACATGGTTTGCGGTCAGTTCCGGAGACGCAGATTGCGATAACGTGTTAACACGCAGTTCGCGCCGGTGACGCAGAGGCTTATTAATATCGCTGACTGTTAGGCGGGAGGTTCAAACACGATTTCCAAAAATACGATCGGCGATGGCGACGTGCTGCGACATAACAGCTGAGCACAGAGCGCCGCCGTGTGTTTGTTCACCACGAGATCACTCTCAGGGACGCAGCACCTCAATGCGTGACCAAGAAGGCAGCAATTCGCGCTGGGTGCAACTTTCGGATTAACCAGTGTAGTAATCGTGAGTATATTGTATCGCTTCCAGCCCCCAGATGCGTAGGCGTCCGCAGGTGTTTTACCGTTGCCGTTTATTTATACGCCACTTGCACCGCCTTTCCTTGAGCAACATATATGCCTGTATCATTTTTTTTCGGAAAAGTCTCTATATAGGAATGGTGCCCTTTGTCATATGCGCCACTGCGGGTGCATGTATTCTTTCACCTACAGCCTATCCGTACCTTCTGATAACGACTTTCTCCGTACCACTAGCGGCACTTCTAGCGGTTCCAAAAGCATCGCTCGAGGTCACCGGGCGTAAAAAGAAACCCGTTGTGGCCCCCTCCCCGTCCAAGTTCTCACAACCAGCCCAGAACTGGTTTCCTCTTTGCCAACAGTCATAGCTAAAACTTGTTCACTGTTGATTCCTTCCTCGCTATCCCTGTTCGCACACTCTCAAAGTAGTCCTGCTTTAACATTCTGCTTCTATCTCGGCAACCCCTCTCTCACGCATCTTCTTCCTAATAAGGCACACCTAATAAGGCGTGCCAGGGATGACAGTGCTTATCCGGAGAAACAAAACTATTCTTGCAGAAATGTTCGCAATGCTCTCAGGCCATCACCTTCTCCAAAGGTTTGCTTTTTCTGGTGTGTGTCTGCGTGCGTGTGCGCTTGTGAGTGCGGGCATGTATGTGTGCGTGTGTGTACGTACGTGTGCGTGCGTGTTCGTGGTGTGTGCGTGTGTGTGTGTGTGGGTGGGTGCGTGGGTGTGCGTGCGTGTGTGGGCGTGTGCGTGTGTGCGGGTAAGCGCGTGCGAACATAAATTAGTAGATGGGTGTACATGCATGGTTCTCAATTGGTCCTTCTTTCTTTCGCCTTTTGTGGGTTTGCGCAACGTTCCTCATTGCATCACTATGATGCTCATGAACGAACTCGCCACTAATATCTTAGTTTCGGGTCTTGCGCATACGCTTTATGCAATCGATGTCTGGTAAGACGTGTGAGCCAGTAAATATCAGAGGTGCCAAGTATTTGACGGAGAGTAGGAAAAACCCTCGCCTAGAGGGGTAACCTTGTAATGCGAGAATTTGAATTTTTCCAGCTGAGTTTCCATCCTTGAGGTTTCAGGAACTTGTAGCAGTGAAGTACGACACCCGCCACACTTGTTAATGTGGAGACGTAATGCTTGACTGCAATGAAATCGTCTTCTGTCTTAGTCATCTTCGCCATATTCTTGTTATGAATTTCTGCAGCATATTTGTTATCACACCTTATTATCGGGTTACCTTGACGATACTTCTCACCTTTTCACAGTTTGCGATGAGGCTTGCCTAATATCTGAGCGCGTGAAAGATATTTTATTACCTTTTTGTACCGCAATTCCCCAACGCTAAACTGAGGCCATTTATAATTCTCTAAACGGAAGGAGTAGCTTTCTGCCAAGTACTTTACGCCGGTACACAGTACCATTATTACCATACGGCAGTAGGAGCACTTATCTTACTATGCTTATACGTCGAAAATCGAATTTCTTCGCCATTCCTTCCCATATGCATACGATTTACTTAAGGTAACTGTTTATGATTTCCACTTGTGTTGTGCCTTGTCCTGTGCCCAGAGGAAGCTTAGAAGAATATTAAAGAATGAGTTATGTTGACGTTCCGCCGTCTGCGGCCACGATAACGAACATTTAAAACAGTGATGTGTGACACCTTCTGACAGAAGTTACAATTATTGTCATTTCAAAGGGTGATTTTCTTCTTTTTGGGGTATGAGGAAACAATAAAAAAAACAATCTTCCCGATTTTTACATTTGCTTACAGAGCTCATCAAACACAGTTTAATTTGGATTTTTGTCATGGCTTACGTGGTTTGGGTGCCAGCGGAGTTGTCATGATTGGTGGCGATGAGCTTGACATTGTGGTGGACACTGCAGCCGTCCGCGGTGATGGTGACAATGAACCAACTTGTAAGGACGGTGGTGTTATTTCATGCGTACTATTCTGCGAACGGTAGAATGCAAGAGTCGATACTCGACCACGTCCTCAAAAAATTCCGGTCATAGGACGCGTACGTGGCTTTAATATTGGTGCGTTGATCAGCAGTCAGAAGCATTTCACGTAAATGGAGGGCATGTTAAACATTGATTGACGCTTGAGCGATATAGGTTTCTTAACAGTTAATGACATATGCCCATAATTTAACTTGTACCCATTCAGAGCAACCAAAATATAGGTAGACAACTTCATAGAAAGCTGTAGCGGCTTACGCCAACGGAACGTATTCCCGCAAATGCCTCCAATTAGAATAGGGAAAAGTGCGTCATGGATTAATGGAGGCATTTGTGACTTTGTTGATAGCCTAAATAAGGGAAGAACACAACCGTGTGCAATGTCTACAATAAAGTATAGTGTACATTGCACAGTGTACGTGTACGGATTGACCCCTGGAGCAATTTCTCCGAAAGTAACTAGGTGTTATGTTTCTGCAGACATTGTTCTTTGAAACCATTCGCCACGATGGCTGAGTGGCTAAGGCATTCTGCTGTAGAGCACGAGGTGGCGCGTTCGATTTCCAGCCGCGGCGGCCGCTTTTCTGATGGAGGCGAAAAGCAAAAACTCCCGTGTGTACGAGATTTCGGCGGACGTTAAAGATCCCCAGATGGTTAAAATTAATCTGGAGCCCTCCACTACGGCGCGCCTCATCAGCGGGCGATGCATGGGTGCGTTAAACCCTGCAATCAATCAATGTTCCTTGAAACTAGTGAAGTTTTACCCTCCATTTGGGTAGTTCCTTTCCTTCACTTAGTACGCCAAACAATTTAACGACCACGCACGTATCAATGAAATACCTTCGAATGCGCCACAACCATTAAAAATGATTGAGTATCGCTTAACAAACAGACAGGTGGGCATATGAACATCGGAACTTCGCAGCGATTATTACCTTCACCGTGTTGAACCATGGGAGTACCAGTTCTTCATCCTCGGTAGTGCTTTCGTCGTTTCCTTCCAAACGTCTGCCTAAAAAGTCCGACAATGTGTGAAATAATAAACAGCATTCTTGGCGAATAGTAAATCCTAAATGTGTTAAGGAGTGTAGTGGTGGAGGCCCTAGGGCTTTGCAAATGTCAAAATAGCAAATCCACATTCAGCGTATATTTCGATGCATCTGCGATTGCAAACGAAAATTACAACGTGCTGAAATAATTATTTTGTGAATACTTGTGTCGTGAAGTGTTTTTATAGGACATTGCGTGAATTTATTTTTCTTTACCGGCCTATTATTATTACTTAACTGTTTAAAATAAACTTCTACCAGTTTGCTTCCACTTTCATGCTGGCTTTACCGTTCACGTTTGGCAAACATGCTGCTGCTGATGACGATGGCTGGGTTTTTATGGCGCAAGACCGACTAAGGGCAAAGAGCGCCAAGGAAAAGTTGTTCTATGAGGACGGAGTGGTAGTAAGTGTAAAACGTTTAACTAGAAATATACAATAAGTGACATAAAAGACAATGAAAATGACTTGTTTAAATGGCCAGGGTTTCAACATGCATGGTGAGTAATCCGGTGTAAAAAACTTGACATTGCTAAGAAAATTAAAATTGCGTTTGTAGGTGTATATAGGGTCGTCCCCTAAAAAGTACGATGGGTGTAGTGGAATGTGTTGTCTGTATAATTGCGCAAAGTGTTTGTGCTGTGTTGTTTCTAGTGCCTTGCATTGTATGAGTATATGTATTACGGATAGGCCCTCTCCACACCTGCTTGGCATGGGTCTTGGAGATCCAGTGAGTAAGTGCGAGTGTGTTGCATTTGTATTGCCTATGCCCAAACCTTGCTAAGGTCACTTCGGTCTGTCAGTTGTGGAGTCAGCTGTGTATCGTGCCAAGAGTGGCTTTATTACATATAGTTTAGTTAATCTGTCTGTTCATTCCACTGTGCTTCCCATTTGTTACGAACATTTGTTGGCAAACACGTTCCTTGGACGACAGCTCTCACTGGCGTCATTGTGATTATTTAGGGTATTTGTTCCTGTCTCTCAGGGTAAGTAGCATTGAATACGTTCTGCATATCACAACTTGCTGCTACGTAGCTGCTGGACTGCTGACGCCTATTACCGCAGATTAACAGATCTCACCTAGAACATTACTAGTTTTCCCGAGAAATATTAAATTTGTGCCACAAAAATGAATAACCTGAAGTCCGAAGAGGTGGATGAGCGTGGTGTTATCGTGTATTTTTTTTTTTGCTGAATCCCTCAGGATTCTAGCGAGTACTATCTGCAGCACCGCATTTCTGGTCTCCTGACACTTAGCCAAAAGTTCAATTTAAATCCGTGTAATCGAAAGACAGAAAGACGCGAACTAATTATTTAAATCATTCAGCGGCAAACACTGGTCACACAGCAGCTTGTTTCACCGCGAATGTCGTCGAAAGTCGAGTCTTCTGTCGCCCGGAACAGAAGTACTGTGTGTTTGATTGCCCCTTCTCGCTCCACTCGCGGAAAATTCAATGGAGGTCTGATCAAGATCGTTCAATTTTCCCGCCATCACAATGCTCTGCCTTGTCTGTTGGGAGCATACATAGACTTCGTACTGAAATATACAAAAGGGAAATCTGACGTTGCACTCGCGTGCCATCGTGGGTTCTGCCTTGAAGCAAGTGATGTTCCTCATTTGATTGGCTTGGTTAGTCACATGGCTTCTGTTTTGTCTTCAAGGCAAAATGAACAAAAACGGGCAACATATTTTTTTTCAGTTTTACCTTGCATATAGTTTTGATGTAATCACTGGAAATAAATTTTTACTTTTATAGCAACAAACTAAATTGGAATATCTTTTCCCAGAGATATTGTTGAAATATTTGCAATATTTAAAATATTGTTGAAACCTAAATAATTGCGAAATATACATTTCACAAAAAGAGGCCCCTTCTCAGCCTGTTAGTAAACAATGCCAAGAACATGCGGAACGCGCCTGCCCGGTACATGAAGGAACGCTCGCTGAAACACGGCTGCTATAGACAGTGACGCAAGATTTCCATGTTGTATTTATACGCATAAAACTCAGTGTTTGGAAACCAATGCATATATTGTTGTATATCTTGCTTCTTTTTCTTCCTCCACTGGCACCAGCGGGGAGCTCTATGCTTTTTGTGGCTGCTTTAATCTCACACTACCTGGATCCTTTATACGCATATTTTAGCACATTGCTTTATTTATGTTTTTATTTATTTATCATATAGTGCGAATCATCTAAGGTCCAAGCAGGAAAGCTACGTCACGTTCTAGGGTAAAACAAAACTACAACTAAGTTATAGCATAAATAGTACAACAAGGATACATCAATGGTATAACAACATGTTAGTCACCATCAAATGTTGCGTGTTTTCACCACGACATAGTACACACAATGAAACCTAACCCAAAATCAAAGCACTACACTCCTAGACATACAACATGTCGGTAAATGAAACATGAAGTATTTGGAGAGTCAGGCAACAAAGCGCATTTTACGTTTGAACAGAACGTTGACTTGTTTCCTTCACTGGCTGCCGTACACGGCAACCAAACGGCAGTTCTTAGCTGAAACAACACGAACACTTCCGGTCACAAACTTACACTTTGTCTCAACTGTGCCTGCCCATTATTTCAACCACGGTAATGGAGAGATCTATGATTCTCATCAGAAGTTTTGTAGTTTACAACCGTTCTGCCTAGATATACTCCTTTTTGACAAATTCTGTCATGTTTTTGCAGGAAGGTTGAATTGAAAGACAGGCAGGAACAGCGAAAGGCTAAAACGTTCTGTTTGACTCGCCTAAGAACGACTGTCGTCCTATACTGCTGTTTGTATGCACGCTTCCTGCAAATGTCCCTTAAAGACAGCAGTCGTATGGCACCCCTGCCAAGTTTGTAACGGTTGAGCTTCGAATGGCACCTCAAGGGCGAGGGTGAAGAGTGAGTCCGTTGTGTGGTGTTTCCCCGAACAACTCGATTAACGCATTTTTATTGTCACAAAAATAAACCCCGCGCATTGTTTATTTACAAGAAGGGCTCTATGTTATGTATTTATCGGTGGCCTCAGTTATGTGTTTTGTCCCCTTTTTGTCAAGCAGTTTACAAATAATCAGCATAAAACCAAATTAGTTTCCAAAACTTTTTGCCCATGTAACCCTCTTGTTTTACAGTGCCTTCCACTTTTGCTTGGGCGGCTGAATAAAAAAAAACAGATAGACAAACAGACAGACAGACAAACCGATAGACACAGACAGACAGACAGACAGACAGACAGAAAGACCAAAGTTTTCGCTAATAGGTGGCCCAACAAAGACCATTGTCTTTAAAACATTCGACCATCTGGTTCACCTGTCATTCAACCATTCCCATACAGATCCGAATTAGGACAAGGATGTCAACAGAAATAAAGTGAGGCTTAAATTGGTGCAGCGATGCGCGTTTATTGTTTTGGGGCTTTTAGGAATAAATTTAAAGCGGATAATATGAAACCCAAAGAAAGTATATCGTGTGATTAGAAAATTGGCTTCTACCAGGCATACGTGAAAATCGATGTGACCGGAAGCTTTTGTTATGTCCTGCCTGGGTTGAAATTGCGTTTGCATGTCTTGTTGGTAAGTTTTCAATCTTGGCGTAGTTCCTCATTTTTCAGAACGGGTTTCAGTAGCCAGTGCGCGGAGAAAAACGACACGCCATGATGAACGTTCAACGTCTGAATCTGATTGGAACGCTACTTAGGTCCCATTTACGTCGCTTCAACTCCAAATTTACATCTCCTTATTGCGGGCCATTCGCATACCCACGTCGTCTCTCCCTCAGTAGCGTCATCAGGAAACAAACACGTGGTATAATCGTGGGCAAATACACCTGTGCGATTCTGCTCTTATCTGCCCCTTTATAATGGCAATTTTTACGCTTGCACGAAAGTGAATTTTTGGGCCTTTGTTGTATAGAACTTATGTCATCAATTCTTAAACAGGTTTGTATTGACAATATGTCACCTTCAATTTTATGGTTTGGTTTAGGTTTTGTATGGGATACCATAAATATGAAACTTCCCGAAGCACTTCATTATGCTGCGAATCGGGATAGCTTTCCTGTGGAGTTTCACGTCGTTTCAGGAATTTTCTGTTTAACTGCGTCACCCGGGGTCGCACTGGAGGATCAAAGTCAGCCAATATTGCAAACCTCACGAAGATTTGTTTTTTCTTTATATAAGGTTTCGATACATCTCGCGAAAAGGTTGGTGTGTGACGTTACGCCAGAGCGGAATTCTTCACACACCTATAGGGACTGGGCAGCTGGACGGGTGGCGTCATGACTCGGCACTCCCCTCGTTAGTGGAATGAGCCGGTGCATTCGACTACGCAGCTTCCAATTGCTTTTCTCGTGTTTGGTTCGGTGCTTCGAATGTTTTGGGGTGTTGTGAGAGCATATGAGCGGTGAAGTGAAGTATAGACACATGCGTTGAGTTCTTGGATGCGGTACCGGCTACGTAAGCTTGCCGGACGCTTCTATAGTAGGGTATAGGTTACAATGACATGAGCCCTTTTTGCGGCGATTCTACGCTTGGCTCCACCCCTTCTGAGTAGGAATAAAATTACTATTATTATTATTCATTTCTTCTTAAATGCACTAACGACTACGAAAACGTGTTTGACGCTTCTCGCTTGGGGAATGGGCTCTTGCAGCGATCTGTGCCTAGCTCCGTTTGATCTGAGTAGGAATAAACCATTATATTAGTATTATTTCTACCGCTTTAAATTATCTTCAGTCGTTTCAATGACTATGGTTTTTACGCCAACCTTAACGTTCGACACCTCGATACGTGCGCTTTGAAAAGAAAGGAACTCACGAACGAGATCAATTACCCTGTGGGTGTGGAAACGTCGACGCAATTTACACTTTCTCTCTGTAACCTGGAGCTTTGTGACTTCGGTTTTTGGTAAGCCACATTGTGACAGCATGGGAACCTGAGTTGCGAAGCGGAAGTCCCAAGTTCGCAGTGGACATTTCATCCAGAGCCAAAGTCATTCGACCACCCAACAGCCTTAACTACAGCCATTCCCCCCTCCATCCCATTTTACCACCTGCGTGAAATAAAAGCTGCCATCGATAGTTAGAAAACCTGGCAATGTTAACGTGAGCCTGTGTTTTCTAATGGTTAAGTATCCTTCGCCGATTACCTAAAAACTCGTGTAATGCCTTGTGAAGAAACAAAAAACGTGCGACCCGTTGCCTCAAATAGGGGTGAATCAGCCCTATTCCTCCAGCATAGACGCAATTCCGACGCGGTGGAAGCAGTTAGTATTTGGAGAGCGGTGCATGGAAGTGAAAATTCAGCAGCACAGTAATCGAGCCCTCCGTTTAACTACGACTATGGTTTAACGCGAAGCTTTATTCGTACGGAATCGAAAGAGAAATGCTCAAAGACAAAGACGATGCGTCCAAAAGACCAAACGGCGGGTGGTCAAATTCAAAGCTCAACTGTTGAAAGTGTAAATCACGAAGGTAACAATAGAAACCCACACGAGAAAGCCTTGGGATAAACCACCATCGTCCATTAGAAGGAGGACTGGATGATTTTTAAAGCTTAGGTGGCATCTTGTTAAACGACCGCAGCATTGAGCTGTGGAAACAGAGTACAGGTTTTTGGCCCCCTCCTGTCTCTCCTCCTTGCGCCACGCAGGAAGTGTTTTTTGAAAACCAATTAACCAACAAGCAAGTAGCCATTACAATTTTTGTACAACCAGTGCTTTTTCACGACAAGCAATGACGTTCTATTATCATGCGGAATTTCTTCTGTAAAGGATTCCCGATTACTGTACTAAGAGTATTTCTGTGAAATAAACACGTTTATACCGTACCTAATGAAGTTACGGCAGCGTCGTCCATCGTAATTGCTGCTCTGACGTAATATTAGAACCCACCCGCCCACTTTGGCTTTCGCTTGGGCATGACGCCTTTCCGTAATCAACTGCCGAAGGCCAGCCGCGTAGTATTCGTAGATCAGCTGCACACATCGGCTTTGTATGAGCACTTGGCTGCAATATATTTCTCGATACGCCATACTGCATGCAGGCATAAAATTACGCCGATCTTCCCGCGAGGGAACCCTGGTTTGATGCGACGCATCATGGGGGGTTCAATTGACGTTTCCATTGAGTTGATTCTCTTGCACTGACGCTGGTATTGGATTGTGTCAGCCCACTCGCTGAAGGGACCGTCGCTTCCATCACGTCTTCATCGGAAGAATCAAGCACGCAGTCGTCAAGCAAAGTGACGCGAAGTCGAATGAGAGGGAGCACTGACTGAACCGCCGCGGCGCGCTACCCCGCTTTATATTTAGAGCGCCTGAAGGAGAGGAGACAGCGGAGGAGAGTCGCGCATGCGAGCACTTGCGTGACGGGAGCGGAGTGAAGCGAGCGAAGCACGCGCACGCAGCTGTTGTTTATGATAATGAGACGGAGTGAGAGTGTTGGGCACAGCTGTCCGGAGGGAAGAGCGGAGGGGAGTCGCGCATGTGCAGGTGGCGTGCGGACGCCGCCGGCGCCGACGCAGGAGGGACATGCCTCAGAGCAAGAGATGCGTCGCATCTAAAAAATGTATACGAAGGAGCGGACTTGCACTTCCAACTTGACTCCCAGCTTGGAGCATTTCCAGCTTGACTCCCAGCTTGGCACATTGAGCGTCGTCTGCTATTTGTAATTGGTTGGTATGGGCGGAAATCACACGCTTGACATGCCTCGTAATGGTCTTCCTCATGCTCAATATTTACCTATCTGAAAAAGTCCTTGTGCTTCTCTACGCTTTGCAACCCGCACCACAGCAGAACGACAGAAAGGCATTCGGAGCAATGCTGCGCTGACCGCCACCGGCATATCACTGACGAGCTGTTCGCCACGGCCGGTGCTGTTGGCTGGAGCGACGGTGGTGCCATACAACCCCCGTTCGATCCCTATTCTCTTCAGTCCCAAGAATGCGCAAATGCGAAAATCTTTTGTAACACACTTTTATTCGATTTATTATCCATAGAAATAAACGCAAAAAAATTACAATAGCAAAAAAGCAAACGAATGTATAGAATTATGCACCCATCTTAGTAGTCTGGGTTTCAGTGCGTGTGCAATGCAAGGACCAATATTTTCGAAATTGTACAATGCTTCAAAAATGCTACAACATACTTTTATTTCGTTCATTATCCATAGAAATAAGTGGAAAAAAATTACAATAGCAAAAAAGCAAACCAAAGTTATGAAATTTGATGGTACCCGTTTGAGTACTATGGGTCTTCTTACAATGTGGACGCATTCGAGTGCTCGCGGCGGTGAAAGCCATTTTTGCCGCCTCACTCTTCAGAGATGCCTGGACACTATCCCGCCACCTAGAGAGGCGTAGTGAAAGCAAGGCCTGCTTAATGCGGGGAGACAACTTTTGACGCGCAAATTTCGAATTGGGGAAAGCTATTTCCTTTATGGTTGTGATACCCATTTCGCTACCCCGGCACCGAGGAGGCTATTGTAGCTAAAAACATCCCAACACGTTGTCTCACGTCCAATAGACCAACTTCCAGCATCGACTAAAGTGGCTTGATAACACGTTTAGTATTCCGCGAATTGCTTCTCCGCATCGACGCGCAATTTACTAAAGTCGGCATATTTCACACAAGTGTCGAAGTTGCGCCCCGGTTACCTGATAATAATATTTCTGTGGCTAGCTGGATTGCACTCACCGGATGTTCTCACCCGAGAGCCATGGTCTGGCTTTCTTTAAAAACGGCATGGCTCGAATATCAGAGCTTGTGGTTACTCCTTTGACGTGCAAGAAATCAAGCTCGCATTTATTGGCCAAGATGTATCTAAATTGTATTTGTAATGTGTACCAAACATGTTTCCTTCAAAGCTAGATTGACTTCTGATGTGGACTTCTAACGGCACATTACCTTTAAATATAAACATTTTTGTGTAGACCCACCTCTTAAAGCACGCTGACGTGACTTTTTTGCGACGACATGTGCACCGCAATTTTTTTCTTCGGTTACTCGTGTATAAGGGGGCGTACGTGAGTTTCTATTTTATTCTTCTTCATTAAAATTTCGGAGGCCGCAGGTTCTTTTTTCTTTGTGTTTGTTATGCCGATTCGTCGCGAGATGAGTATTGACTGTGGGCGCCATGGTGACTCGGCAGCTGAGGCGTTGTGCCGCTGAGTGCGCGGACGGGGCGAATAAATGAAGCTGGCGGAAGGAAATGTCAGTATTTCGACGTTTTGGTAAAGGTTAAATCTCCGCAGGTGGCTTAAGTGCCCGGCCCATATTCCCTACAGTGAGCTACAGAGCCAACGGGAGCTTCGGAGCGCGGAGCTCAAATGTGTGCGTGTGTGATGAGTACTCTTCCGGTGCCGCGAAAAGCACTAGCGAGAAACCAGAGATCCAAGAGGAAGAAGCGAAAGCAGCGAAGAAGAGATCCGGGGGAGCAGGCAGGCGAGGGTGCACAAGCGCAAGATGGGCGATTGCAGCCAGCGGCGACAGTTTCTAAAGCGGGCGACAGGATCCCGACAGGGAGGTGGGTTCATGGCCAGCCAGCGCAAGGGCGTGCTTTGACCGAGATGGGTGCCGTCCGTCGTTCCGCTCGAAGGACCCGTAGCTGCCGCTGGATTTGTTCTATCTGGGGCCCCTGTTTCAAGAGGAGACCGAGGCCGGCGAGCCGCCAGCGCGCGACACGGCCG
>CM023454.1:14096041-14219793 GCA_013339765.2 Haemaphysalis longicornis
AACGAGAGCGAGGGGGAAGCAGTAGGAGAGTTGACGCCAAAACGGGCGTTTCGCCCTCTGCCTCACCCTTCAAATGGCGCTAAAAGTTGCCGCCACCAAATACGCGTCCGAAACTGCGTAGTTATGTGCCGGCACGTGCGAGAGAAAGCAGGCAAAACGAGAACAGAACTACCGCTCGCACGGTTGCAGCCAGGTGGCGCAAGGGCACTCCGAAGGCGGGAAATTTGAATTGGACTCTGTACACCTCCGTTAAATTCATCAAGATAGGCGTGAGACAGGGAGGGGAAGAGCGTGATGGGTGGTAGCAGTGAGGGGATGCCATCTGTGTGAATTCAAGTGACGCCGCATGGGTAATCGTTGAGTCGTTTACAGCTTCGCAGTCCAACCACCTCCACAGCGTGCATTGGAGCAAAGTTTTTATATGATTGTCTTCTGCTTCGCACCACTTCAGCAGATGCCCCATGTCTTCGTGGTAGCTTTGATCTTGCCTTTCTCTGAGGTAGATGTTTCATTTTTTTGTATGCTATTAGCAAACCCATTGAATGTGTATGCCTAAATTAAATAAGGGTAATTACTCCCTTTTGTGTACAAATATTTTGCCTCAAATATGCCCAAGGGGTACTTTGGGATGAATACTGGAGGCACGTAAGAGCCATGACAACTAGCACTTCTGTGGACATTTTCTTGTCTCGCCGTGAAGCGTGTTCTTTTGACAGACAGACAGACAACAGACAGACAGACAGACAGACAGGACGGACGACAGACGACAGACAGACAGACAGACAGACAGAAGACAGACAGATGGACAGAGAGGATTAACGGAGGGGCCGACGGGAGGACCGAAACACAGCTTCATGGTAGTTTTCAATTAAACGTTTGCTACACACTGAGAGACTCTTAGAGTCCGTTAGTCAAAGACCGACGAAGTAAACCTGAGGAGGAGGTCCCTTACAGCAGACAGCAGACAATGACACAGACAGTACAGACCGACAGAAGGATAGCCAATAAAGAGAACGAGCAGATGCTCAGACAATTAAGTTTTGGGTAAATATTTCTATACGCATTTGTGCAAGATAACTCATCAGCACTACTTCAGCAGATGCTTCATGCGTTCGTCGCAGCTATTTATGTTGCAGTTCTCTGAGACAGATGTTTTCATTATTTTATATGTTATCAAGAATCGCAATCCCTATTGTATTGCTAAGTCAAAGATGCGGGTAAGTACCCTCTGCTGTGTAACAAATATTTTGCCTCCAATATGCCCAAGGTTTTATTAGGATGAATATTGGAGGCACGTGGGAGCCATTGCCGCTGGTGGTTCAATTGACATTTTTTTCTCTCGTAGTTAAGGGTTGTTCTTTGGCAGAGAGACAGACAAATGGCTATATTGACGGATGAATGAACGGGCAGACAGACGAGCAGACAGACAGACAGACAGACAGACAGACAGACAGACAGACAGACAGACAGACAGGCAGCAGGCAGGCAGACAGACAGACAGACAGACAGGCATAGAGACAGACAGACAGACAGACAGACAGGCAGGCAGGCAGGTAGGCAGGCAGACAGACAGACAGGCAGGCAGACAGACAGACAGATAGACAGACTTACAGACGGACAGACAGACATGCTATTAATCAACAAAAGATATGTGAAGCAGTAATAACGAAGGCCACGAAAGGGAACACCAACTGAAGGCTTTTAAATGACGGACTGAGTTCAAATCACGGTCTTCCGAGGAGCTTCCTTTTTAACTTTTACACATCGCGATCCATATAGAACTGAAACATGCGGGGTTATGCCGAAAGCAAAGTTATAAAATACTTGGCTTCCTTTAGAAATTATGTCATCAATTTCAATCAGCCTTGGCATTCCAGTCATCCTCTGTAGTACCTAATTTCAAGCGCTAGAGCTCGGAAGTTTAAAAAAGAGTCGAAGAAAATGTTCAGAGTTTCCTAAACACGATCCTTCACGATAAAGCATACTTTGTCATCTTCGTTTTGGTGTAAATGCTCCCGAGCAAGTTTTAAAATACATATCAAAGTAGCCCAACACCAAAGTTTTACTCTAGACATATTTCAGAAATAGGGCTCGTGTACTTTTGGCTGTAGATATTTATGTGCAATATGGAGCACATTCGGCCATACACACTGGGTTCGCAAATTAAGAGCAGAACTTCAGCATAAAAAAGCCACTGTCGGGAAAGAGAATATTGCCGTGAAATGAAGAAGACACAAGGAGCAAGAACTATTGAATACTGATATTGTTCTCATTTAAGGGCTGACGTCCATAAACGCTGCTAATAATCATTTGCCACGTATACAATATAGCTGCAATGTAGTATTATGATCTTTTTTGTATGAAAAAATATTACCTAGCGAATTTATTTCAGAGCTACTGCAGTTGAGTGATGGAAAATAAATGTTGAATTCGTACGCGATATATTACACCACATACGACCAAAAAGTGACAAATTTGCTCAACTGCAGAATAAACATCAAAATAAGGCAGCTTTTTTAATACGCAAAGTATGTACGTCGTTTGTAGATCTCGTAGAATTTCTGTCGAAATGTAAGTAAATGCTACCAGATATGCATATCTTTGAATTCAGAAGGGTGATCGTACAAACAACAGGTATTCCACAAGTGTAAAATACAATGTTGTAAGAGTAAAGCGCTTACCAGAGAAAACAAAAACGCAAGTAACGGACAACTCCAAGCATTACCAACAGGGACACGAGATACAGGAAGTATTGGCACGAGTAGTCTTCATTTTTTCTGGGAGGGAGAAAATTTTTTATACACATTAGTTTTGTATTCGATATACTTTAAGGAACCTTCCATTTATGGTGAAGCGTTTTACAGAGCTGCGCAAATTTTCACAATTCGTCCGTAAATCGGTAAAGTAATTTCTGATCATTTCGCATTGCTTTTCCGTAATGTTTTACAGCCCCTTAGTTATAAATTTAAAGCTCTTAGCCACCGATAACTGTTACAGTTGTAAACGTTTTCTTTTTTATGTAACGCGGGGGCCGGGCTGCGGTCTGTGAGATGCAAGGAACACAAACCTAGAAAACCTCCGCGACAAGGTGGCCCTCAGAGGCCGTACTCGTGCTGTGTCGTTGCTGTTCCGACAGTTTTACAAGGGAAATCAGCTCGCTAGACGCATGTTTGGTAAAGTCCCAGCCAAAAGCCGAAATTCATCTAACCGTCTCCACACCTTTGAAAATCTTCCATTCACGGTCGACATATACGAAGCTCCGCGAGCTGAGCTACAAACTTGAGAGCTGAGCGTCAGCTGAAAGCTCAGCTTCTCTTCCCCAGCTTCTCTTTGGCCAGCTGAGCTTCCAACCAGCCACTTTTTGGTGGCTATATATTTGAGCATGCCAGTAGCTTACCTTTCTGACGACCAGACATCAGTGTGTCTCATCACTAACTCTGTGCGTCCGCTTACGCCTTTAGAACCGCGCGGGTAAGTAGCAATACCGAGCAAACGCTGGCTCAGTATCACTACAGGCGTGCCGAAAACGTCGTCGGTGGGAAACTTCTCTCCCGCTCTTGCTATTTCTGGTCTGGCTTTTGACCCAACCCATGCAGGTATGGAGTGCTGCCTGCTCCGGAAGTGACCATTATTCCAGATACCTCAGGGGCTTCGCTAGAAAGGTTCAACCAGGCTAGGAGGGCTCTTAGGGACACAAACAGCACTGTCTCACGAGAGGAGTATCTGGCACTCTGGGGCAGAAGTTGGCCACCACCTCCCATGAATGACCAACTAATATCTCGGCCCGCAGTGCCCACCAGCAGTAGAGCACCTGCCCACGGCGGCGGTCCGAACAGCGACGCAGAAGAGAGCGCTAAGAACCTCTGGGCCTGGACAGGTTGCCATTGGAACTTGACCCTGGAAACGTTCAACGCACGCACTCTGTCTTGCGAGGAAAGCCTAGCTGTATTATTAGAAGAGCTCTCCGACACTAAGTGGGTTACGCAGTTAAAAGCACAGGAGAAGGCTTCATGGAGCTAACTTGCGGTGCTACAGTGGACCGAAAAAAAAATAACATGGGGTGGGACTTATAATCCACGTCAAAATAGCAAGAAACGTGAAGGAGTTCTTTATCTATAGGGAGAGAGTCGCGGCTGTTGTGGTCAAGCAAAACAAGCGATAGAGGTTAAAGATTGGGAGGCCTAAGAGCCGACGACCAGGTCTCACGATTAAGCTGTATAGAGCTTCTATGACAACGTCGAAACAGCAATGAAGAAGGAAAGAACGCAGTTTACCATTGCATTGGGAGACTTCAACGCAAAAGTCGGTAAAAAGCAAAGGGCAGAAAAGTCAGTGGGAAACTTCCTAATAAACAATCGCAACAGTCGAGGAGGTACACTAGTTTGACTTTGTAGGGAGAAATAAGCGGAGTTTATTGACATGTTCTTCTACCAATGAAAGAATAGGATATGAACATGGAAATGTCCCGATAGTGTAACGAAAAAGGAATAGCTTCATTCTAAATGACAACCCGGGTACAGCGTAAGACGCAGAGGTGCTATGTAAGATTAGGAGCAGCCATCATAGTATGGTTATATGCAAGCTAAGGCTGAATGACAGACGAGAAAGAATGAATCTCGTGAACACTAAGAATCGCCGCGTAGAAGAGAGAAAGAAAGAAAGAACCGAAAGGCCGGGAGGTTACCGAGGTGTAGAGCCCGGTTTGCTACCCTGCAGTGGGGTAATGGGGTTCAAGGGATAACAGAGAGGGCGGCAGAAGAGGAAGGAGTACGAGTGGGAAGGAGCACTCTAGTCCCGTTTTGGGCACTACAGTCTTTTTTGCAAATTCGTTTCGCTCAGAAAACGTAGAAGGGCTTTCGTTGCCTTCTGTGAACTCTATGGTGGAGACCGAGGACCTAGAATAGTCTCTACTGTAAGTGGTCAATTGTCCAATCTTCTGAGAGTGGAGAAAAGCACCCTCCTCTTCAAAGAGTATTCGGGGCAGCGACATAGCACAAGCTGTATAGTCTCTTCCGCCCCACAGGCGTCACAATGGGCGCTGGTGGCCCTCCCGATGAGGAAGGAGTATGCTTTTGTGAAGGCCACTCCCAACCACAGTCACAAAGTAAAGTCGACTGCGGGTCGAGACAACCCATACGGAAACGGAGCTGAAGAAGGGGATTTTGAACATAGCGACGGGCATTCAAAAAACCCGGTGTGTTTCATTGCTTCATGGTGATTCTGCGAGCAAAAGAGCCAACCGACCTCACGCCATCGGTCCTTGAAAGGGGAAGCAGTATGGTGCCTTTGCTATCGCGACTTGTACGAGCAGCTCCGTCCGCCAAGACGTGTTCGATGTTTCCAAAGTGACCTGGAAACCACTTGAATATGGTGCCACGGCCGTTTGTGATGACTTGATGGTATTTTTCTTTAATCTCTCTTCCCAATTAGTGGAGGGGGCTGAAGCTCAGGGGTGCGCGTAAGCTTTGTAAAGCAGCCCCTTAGGTTCTGAGAAAACAGCCCAGTTTTGAGGAGTAGCTCCAATAACGTCATGAAGAGCCTCGCGAATGGCTGCGAGTTCTGTGGCTGTCGTTGACGTAATATGGGCCACACAGAATCAAGTTGTGGGAAAATCTGCAGTCACAACCACCGCACCTGCGAACTGGATGACGTTACTGAGCCATCCGTGTATACATGCTTCCGTTCGTTGTACCGTAGTAAAAGCTTTGTAAGCTGTTGAAGCGCCAATGATTGCAATGGGGCTATTTTGCCGGTTAATGGAACGATGAGACGGATCATAGGCTGTGCCAGGCACCACAACGGGGAGGGCGGTGTAACCCAAGGAACACACCTCGAGGGGATTTCAGCCCTGTGCATTGTGACAATTTCTGAATTCGTAGATCGTGGTCCATTATAAGGAAGCTGCGCCAGATGATGAGATGGCAGCCTCGTGAGAAACCTGATGTACAGGCGCAGCTTTTCAGCAGCCACATACGTGTCTATTGCGTATTCCTGAGCGATGCAAATGGTTGCCCACCGTTGATTACCAACGCGGCAAACCAAGACACCTACGCGGAGCCTGTGCTTGGATGCTCTGTAATTACCCCAAAAAAGTGCGGCGTACAGCTGCATCATTCCTCTTACCGACGTTCCCCAAGAATTTACAGCAAGAAATCTGAATATGTGGGCAATGCGGTGAGTTTCTTCTCAGGACAGTCACATGTGCGCTCCACTAAATGTCTTCTGTCGATGAAAATGCCGAATGAATTTACGATGCCTTGAGTAGGGAACCAAGCCTCCCTTTGATCTTGATGAAATATCAGGACATGGGCTTGCAGGGAAAATGCGACAAGCGCGCACATTGTCACCTCACATGAAAAGAACTTGCCTTTGTAGGTAAAATCCCATGACATTGGGCGCCATTTGAAGTCGTTCCCGCAGCTGTGGTCGGTTGACACCCGAAGACCAGAGTAAAATGTCATCGCCATAAATGCAGACGCAGACATTTTAGGGACAGCGGGCCCAAGCCGATTGATTGCTAGACTGAAAAGCGTTTGACGGCGCTGTGTCATAACATGAAAATATAATCCGGAAAGGAAGCTTTGTACCCATCGGTAAATTCGCCCACCAAGTCCGAAGTACGCCAGGGCATCTAGAACAGCCTCATGAGCGACATGAATGAGTGAATCAGTCAGACAGAGATCGCAAGCGTTTAAATTACCTACGTTAAAGAAATTCCCGCTTTTGAACGAGCAGAGCGAGGTCAGCGTAGACTGGGTAAATAACACCCTAACCTCCGCACTCGAGTGAATCAGGAGCAGCTAAGTTGAAGAAAGATGTAAGGGAAAAACGGGAAAACTAACCGAAAAAGCTAACTAAGGAACTGATTGCGAAACGTAATAACATTGAACTGTCAAGTACGGTGGATAGGATTGAATTGGCCAAGCTGCAAAATTCTTAACAGAAATGAAGCAAATACGTTTGGGCAGATAAAATGGCAGTGATCAAGAAAACACTGCAAATAGGGAGAAGCTTGAAACAATCTAAGGCAAAGCAGCCATGGGCAAAGAAATCATGCACACACTGAGAGATGAGCAGGAAAACATTACGCACACCTTGGATGAAAATAATAATGTAGCAGGACGATTCTACACTAGGCTGTATACCAGCGACGCTTGAAAGGGCAGACACACTCACAGTCGGTAAACATCAACCCAGAAAGAAAAATGGCAGCGTCTCCACACCGTGAATGATGGCGAGCGTGCGGAGTATGGGGACTTGAAATGACATCCATGTTGCGCTCCGAGTGACATTCCGATTTCCGGCGCGACCGTCAGTCGATTTGAGCCGTGAGTTGCACCTTGATTTAAATGAAACTGAAACGCACGGCTCAAATTGATAAACGGTCGGCGCGCAAATAGGGTAGTGTGCGCACGGATGAACGCGGCCGGACATAGGAAGGCCCGAAGGTACTCCGCACTGCTACAGGCGAGAGAATAAGCCGTTGACTCTCGGGGTAATAACTCATGGTAGTACCTAATGGGTAAGGTGACTGACACTAAGTCTGTCTGATCTCCAGACGCAGGCTCGAATCCTGCCGGTGCCTGTGTGACTTTTTGCGATTGTAAATGCTATGGGCACGGACGCACACGGATATTGTGGGGTCTTAAGGTACTCCGCACTTAAAAGAAATGAACTTGCGCTGGCCATTCAAGGATACGAACCGGAAACCCTTGTGGAGAGGTAGGGTAACATAATAGATACCAAGAAAAGAAGGGGCCAATAACACGATAGGGGGATGAAACGCTAACCTTCAGCTATAAACATGCCGACTCGAGAAGCGCAGGACACGAGGGACTTGAGGTCGCTGGTAGAGGTTTTCGTCTTGCATAGAACCTGAGTAGGCTGATGATAATGAGGGCGAGTTTTATATGGCATGTTTCCAAAAAAAGATCCTTGAGCAAAGCGTATCACTGTGTACGAATGGAAGTGTTCTGGTTCACGTGAGCCCAATGAAACTTGGTTAAATGCACTTGGACACGTTCTCGTTGAAATTCCTGAATGATCAGGGCTAATAAGGGCGCACATGTACATAGCAAAATATAAATACATGATCGTCACGTGGCTTGAAGCTGCAAAAGTTCTACGGAAGCGCTTTTCGTCATACTTTATAGCTCGGACTGCCATTTTATGAAACCTCGGCCATGTGTAGTGCAGCCGTTTTATTGCGCATTTCAATGATAATGATGAAAAAACGTTTTTATAGTCGTCTATGTTAAAACGGAGTCACTGCTTGGGAGTGGCAGTGTCCTCGTCCTTCAGATGGCGGTCAGGAATCCATGTGCCCTAACGGCGTCTTCCGCCAGCTGGACGACTGCTGTTTAGACGTCGAGTTGGGAGCTAAGTAGCGCAGCCTCCCATTTCTCGTGCCTCGTAATGCGTACACCTGGTGTCTCCGGTATACTGGGCACGCCCAAACCATGGGTTGGAGCGTGGTGGCTGTGGCGCCGCACCACTTGCATTTATGTGTGTATGTTTCGGGAAAGTTGCAGTGGCACAGGGCGGGGTGTGGGAAGGTGTTCGATTGTACACTGATCCATGCAACCGATTGCCTTCAGCTAAGTGTACGATGAGCGGCTGGGAGTATGCGTCGGCCAAATCTATAATGCTGGGTAACTTTCTTGATATGTACCCAGCTGTCCCCCCCCCCGTCGATGACGGCATGTTGTCTGTGAAGTCGGCCTGGTAGCTGAATACTCGGGTCGCTTCGTGTGCCATCTCTTTTCTCGGACAGACGAGTGTGCTTGTTGTCCATATCAAACGGATATGTCGTGACAGCAGGATTGGTTTGCTTTGAACTATCTTGGCTGCAGCTTTGGATATTCTCGCTCGTGAATAATTCCGTAGTGCGGTCTTGGAGTCGAAGATAATGGTCGTGGCTGACGTGCCCGCAACTGCCAGAGCGATGGCTACATCTTCCCCAGGTTTCGGGATTAGCCTTTGTGAAGGAGCATCATGCGACGGTATTGCCCTGCTTATTTACTATTACAGCCACTGCCTCTCTTCTTCTGGGGTAGTCCACCGCGTCAACGTAGCAGACCTCTGTGTTGGAGTGGTACTGATGTGGTACTGCTTGTGAAGTGCCGTGGCTGGGGCCAGCCGTCTCTCTGGATGATGCTCCGGATGCGTATTTTTAGGTAAAGGGGCCGCACTGATGTGCGCGCGTAACTCGTCCCAGGCAAAATTTTTTGTTCCGTGTTGGTCTGTGTAGGAGATGCGGAGTAGACCTAAGATGGCTCTCCGGTTGCGCTTTCTGTTGTACTCTGCTGTGTGCTGGGCTTCGACAAGTTCGTCTAGGGTGTTGTCTATGCCCATCTCCATCAGCCGTTGGTTAGAGGCCGAGATGGGCATGCCCACTGCCAACTTTATGGGTTTCCGTATAATACGCTCGACGTTTCTTTCTCTGTTCGAGTGAGCTTGAGGTACGGGGGTGAAGTAGGTAATTCTCCATATAATGAAAGCATGCACAAGACGTAGGATGTCGCCCTCTTTGAGCCCATGGTGTCTGTTGGCTATTCTTGCAATTACCCTACTGATTGTGTAGCCGTGTTTTGTAGGGTCTCCATTGTGACCGTATTGGTCCCTGTTTCCTGTATACGTAGACCGAGAATACGCGTAGACTCTGTTCGAGGAATGCATCTTCGCTATAGCTGAACCTGTATATGCGGATCATTTCTCGGCCTCCGAACAGCTGTGGTGGGTCTGAAGAAGAGGATCCTTGACTTCTGATGCGAACACGTGAGTCCGCGTGAGGAGACGTTGTATTCAACAATCGTGGCAGCTCTTGTAGTCTTGCATGTCTCAGTCCCTGCCTTCTGCGGTCCAGATTGTTATATCATCAGCGTAGAGACTGTGATGCATGCCAGCGATTCGCTGCAGTAGAGGAGGTAATTAATCATGGCCACATTAAATATAAATGGTGATAAGACCGGACCCCTGTGGGGTGCCACGACAACCGAGATTTTTAAGGTCACATTTGAGATTCTGGTGCCGTTATTCGGGTGGTCCTTTGGGGCAGAAAGTCGGCGATGCAGTTGTACGCCTTGTTGCACACATTTAAGTCACTGAGATTCTGAATGATGGCCCTGTGGGCCACACAGTCAAAGGCTTTAGCCAAGTCAAGAACCATTATGACTCAAGAATCAAGTGGGGACACGCCCGGGTTGTCAATTATGTGATGTTGAAGTTGTAACATCACGTGTTGCGTTGATATGGAAGACCAAAAACCCACCATGGTGTGCGGAAAAGTTCATGCGTGTCCATGTGGCGGTTGAGACGGGTCAAAATCACGTCCTCCATCAGCTTCCCGAGGCAAGAGGTCAGTGCAATAGGCCTCAAGTTCTGGAACTTTAGAGCCTTTGCAGGCTTGGGAATGAGCTCAATCAGAGCGTTTTTTGATGTGGTGGGAACGTTTCCCGTGTTCCACACCTTGTTCAGGTAGGCAGTAACAGCCTGTATGGACGAGTCATCAAGGTTGCTGATTACACTATTGGTAATACCGTCAGGGCCCGGTGCAGATGGTGTGTCGAGGTGAGAGATAGCCTCATACACTTCTGCTTTGGTGACGGGCCTGTCCAGCTCGAGGTTGGGTTTGCCGGCTTATGGCCTCGCTAGTTCTGAAGGGGCAGTCTGAATGTAGAGGTCCCACAGCTGTTGCTGTAATGCAGTGTGATCTCCATTGATGCTCGTATAGAATACTCAGTAGGTTGTTACGCTGAATAACGCGCATTCCCTCTGGGTTTAATAGGCAGCGGATGGTGTGCCATGTTTTAGGGGTATTCATCTGCACCTCCATCCGATAACACAGAGTGTTCCCTTGTTGGTTGGTGAGGTACGTGGCGTGTTTTTGAATTTCTTGTTGAGCCTAGCGAGTCTTCTGCACAAGGAGTGGTTATGCCGCTGCGTGCGGAGCCTCTTCTGGATACTATCTGTGGCCTCCCACATGTGCAGAGGTCGTGAGCCTATATTTTCAAGACTAGCCTCTTCCGGTATTACGTGGTGTGACAGGTCAACATCATTTTGTAAACTTTCCACCCATTTGTCCAAGTCATCGATGGTAGTGTCCTCTTCTTGTGTGTCCTGCACCCACCGTAGCTTATGGAACGTGTCCCACTTTAGTACCATGTGCTTCCGGCTGGTGGGTTTAGAAGGTCCTGCTTTAAGCGTAGTCTCCAAGATGAAGCGGTCACTGGCCATGTCTTTAAAGGTATTTGTCCACGTAGCGCTTGGAGCATCATATACGAGTGTGAGATCAGGGGTGGTGTCTTGTTGCACACTGTTGCCTCGCCTCGTTGGGTGTGCTGGATCCGTCAAAGGTGTCCAATTGAGTTGTTGTATGGCTTCCCAGACTTTCTGCCCTTTTTAGTTGGCTTTGTGTAGCCCCATGCGGGGTGTGGAGCATTGAAGTCGCCCAAAATGGCCAACCTGTGTCCACGGGACGTGTGGAGGGCTTGGTGTAGTAGCTGCGTGAGGTTTCGGGACTGCTTGGGTGCGCTGTACACATTTAAAATGTACAATCTCTGGACGTGCCGAACAGAAGTAGGAAGAATTTCTAAAAATACGTATTCAAGGCCAGGGCTGTTGACATACAGTTGTTTGGCGGGAATGGTTCTGTGCAGCAATGTTGTTACCCGCTGCTTCTGTGGGGCGTCTGTGTCAGCTGCGGTTGAGTGATACGCTTTATACCCTGAGAGTTTGGCCAGACCTTCTGTTTCTTGTAGGGCGATTACATCGGCCCTTCGCTGTCAATTATGATACAGGAAATTTAGGTACTGGTGTAACACTCCCCTTTTGGATCTGTACCCCCTACAGTTCCACTGCTATATGTGGTGGCTGTTATTACGTTTTGTCGTTATCATTTCGAGCTGTGTGTTTTGTTCAGTCTCGTTCTCAGAATAGCGGCAGCCTTCACTGCATCCGTCCGAGCGTAGGGAGGAGGCCGCGTGAGACTTGGGGAGCTGTGCGGAACACACGTAAGGCTGCATTCCAGGGATGTTACCTTCCCGCCAATCGTTTCTTTGAAATTGACGAGTGCTCCGGCCAGGGTGGTTACCATGTTGGCCAGCTTATCAAATCGCTCGTCGGATTTCTTTACCAGCTTGCTTTCCAATAATTTCAGGTCGTTGTGTGCTATTCGTTGTTTACGGGACGTGTTGTCCTCGGCTCGTCGTTTCGCTGATGAAGGGGTGGAGTTCTGAGGAATGTGTGACTTGATCTGCGCGCGTCGTCGCCGGAGTTGAAGTAGTGGTTGTGCTACGTTTCAGTTGTGCTAATTCTGCCTTGCGCTGTCAGTTTTTCGCGAAAACTTGATATAGTGTGGAGCGTATGCTAGCTAATTCAGCGTGTGTGATACCGGTTGAAGTTTGGGAGGGGTCTTGGTGAGTGTTTCCCTGGGAACTGCCCTTTAGAGAGGCCGTCGCTACCCAGCTCTCCTGCGACGTTCCATCCGGTGTTCTTCTGATGCTCTGCCGATCCTGCTGCACAGTGGAGCCGTGCGTCGGACCACGCTTCTTCGATTTACAAAGCAGGTCGTCGCTGGGCTGGTACACTGGTGTCTCCTGCCGATGCTGCGCTTGCTGGGGGCCAGGCGTAAGGCAGCCTGGTGAAATAAGAGGAGCGGTTCCGTCGGCTTCCTTGCGAAGAGTGACGATCGGCTTGTTCTTTTCGCCACTGACGCTGTTTAAGAATAAATGGAGTGTGGTAGCGCTACGCGCACTGGTTGTCGCCCGCGGGATGGTCTTCGCCACAAAGGGCGCACTGGATGACACATTCATGTTCGTCCATAGGTTTAGCGAGTCCGCAGGCCCTGCAGTAGGAACGGTCGAGATAAGGAAACACATTCATTCGGTGACCAAGCTTGCCGCAGGTTGATCAAACCTCATGCTTCTTGTGAATTGTAGACCTGTACTCGGCTCCCCAGTAGTAGACGAAGTACGGCACTCTACTGCCGTACAAGGCGATAATCGCCGAATTTGTTCGGCTCATGCGTCTCGCATACAATGCGGTGTGGTTTCTTGAGTAAACTATGCTTCGAACTATATATTCTGCCGAGTCGTATCCAGAAATATTGTGGATCACGCCTTCTGCGGAGTCTTCTGGGGTGGTCGACATACGCTTTGGCGGAGAACGAGGTTTCCCCTACTTTGAGCTCTTCGATGCGCGCATAACGGTCAGCTTGATCTGAGAGTGCAGTACTTACCACGAGGATGTTCTGCTCGAGGTTAACTCGAGTAGGTCTTCGGTTGCTTCGGCCGGTTCTAGGCCGGCGGCTTGTAGTGCGCTATCTCTCAACGTAGCGTCACTTACACGAGCTACATTCATGCCTTACCGCGGGAGGGTGACGACCGAGATATTGCCTCTGGGTGTTCTGGGACAGGGGCGCTTACTCGAACGCAGGCCTGGACGTCGTTGTCCTTGGTGTTCTTCCTCTTGTTTAATGTAGCTGTTTCGTTGACGGTGGTGGAAAGGTGGTGTGGACTCGTTGCGTCACGCTGGAACTGCTGCAGGGCTCGGCCGAACTTGCGGCGATGGCAAGGCAGCCATCTCACAGTGTCACCGTGCTTTTGAGCTGTTATCGGTTCCCCTTCAACAAGGGTTACCATCCGCACCGTAGGTTCCCATGACTTGCCCCGACGTGTTCGGAGCTTGAGCGACGCCTGTGCGCTCGGGCGATGCGTCGTTGCTCTGTGCCGCGGCTCCGCCTGCTGCTCCCCGTGGCTCCGCCATGCCGGGAACAGCGAACACACCACCGTGTTGCTCAGCTTAGTGAAGCGGCGGTTCGGGCCTGGCTTGATCCGTCGATAACGTGGTCGCGGGTGGCTCTGGAAGCGTTAGGCTTACCTCCCCGGGTGCCGAAACACCCCAGGAAGGTCGTACTCTTGTCAGGTAGGCGATAGCTCGCAAGGAAGAGAGGCAAGTTGCGACACTAACCTTTTAAAAATAACCAGCTCCTATTTGGTTGGCTTTTGATAAGGATGGCTTATGGTTGCGGCAGGCATAATGCGAGTTTCATCACAATTACTGAGTGCGAAGTTTGGCGGAAATCCATAGTTGGTTTCATTTCCCAACAGTGTATAACTTAACCCACATAGTGGAAATTTCAAGTCTACCGGTGTAAAAACAGCAGATGGGAATGCCCGTGCCACCTGGAACTGCACAGGAGTGAAAAAGTGCAAAAATACGGACATGCACTCGTATACTGTAGAGCAGATGCGAGATGCTATACATGTAAACTACCCAATAACTTTGTAGAGTAGAAAGCCGGTTTACCAGTAGCCAAGTTCTCAAACATCCGAACAAGGCTGAAAGGGTGTGGGGATTAACACAGCTACGAGACAGCTTCGCCTGTAAACGGGTCTCTCCAGTCGATCCTTCTTGTTTATGTCTGCTTTGATGTTTGTGAATGTAATAAAAACTGACATTTAAGAGAATGCTGCCTACTTTGGGCGTGGCTGTTGTTCCCCTATAACATGTGCACTTCAGAACGTACCCAAAATTTCATTCATTCCACGTTTCAATAACACTCTCACTGCAGCCGCTTGCGAAAGGGTAATATCTGAATATTGCTTTCCTGACGGCTATGTTTTTATCGTCAAAACTGGGAACAGCAGCTGCCAAATCGTGTTAGATTTTTTTTCCTGTAGCGTCATGTGCCCCTACTCCTCCGAATAGTTCATAGTCACGCGCACCCACGTAGAAAAGCGTACGAAGCTGTAGCACACTCACACCAATAACACCTGAAAACAAGCTATAGGTTTTATTCGCTGGCGTGGCGCGCATACCGCCAACCCTGTGCGTGGCCTTAGCAACCGGGACGCGCGGCCACCATCATGGCGGTACACGCGTCAGGCCGTCCCACCGAGATTAAAAGCATTAGCTTGTGAAGAAAGATGGCTTTATTTCTTTGACTCTAAGCGACGCACCGCAAGTGTTCCTCGCAACGGCGGAATGCGCCCCCAGCTCACGTGGCTCCGCCGCGCGTATTCAGTTACGGGGGCAGTTGGAATCGCGTAGAGTTGTTTCCGCCACCGCCTCTCTCGAAGAGCCTTCACTTCGGCGGTCTGTTGTCTATGCGGGCCGTCGCCCGGGATTCGATGTCACCCAGCTTTCCCCCTACTGGTGTGAGCCGTCGAGTGCCAGATCCCGCCACCACCCATTACCCGTCTGTTGGCCACATTTCAGTCCAGAGAACTCCAAAGTGGTTGGAACCACCGCACACTTTGCTCCTTGTCACAGCTTGCTCGCTCGTCTCTATCTTCACCATTGGCTTCGAGGCTTCTCGTCCCGCGGACGCAGCATGGCGCCGGCTAGTTGTGTTCCAGGAGCGTTGCGTGCGACAGGATCAACAACGGTGGAACTACTCTTCTGTACTCTTTCTTCGCCTTTCTTATCTTTACTTTTCTCTATTTGACCCTAGCATGAGTTTAAAATGTCACTGCTGGTATTCTTATGTGTTGACACCACGGCCGAGACGACGGATGCGAAGTGCTGGAGGGAAAGAAGGGCGGCACCACATTATGTGAGTGCAATTATTAATATATATGTTGACGTCACTGCGAAAATTAGATGAAAATGCGGCAAACGGTGCATGCTGGTGTCTTCTTTTTCTGCGAGATGCAGTCGCAAAGCGCGTGCGCCTCCACAGTGGCGACGGTCTTGGTGGTTTTCAGTGTTGCGAAGCGAAGAAATCGCCCCATTAATGTTTCCGCGAATAACAGCTACACCACGCGGCCCGCCCGACCCGGTCTATTGGCCACATGGCTTCCTCACACTAGCAACAATGATAACCTTGATTCCTAAAATGCCTGCGTAAACAAAATATTCTATGCCCAAAATTGTGATTTACATTTTCGAACAAAACATCTACGAGTTAATTTGTCGAAGATCCAACGTCTATCACTAAGCACTTTCTTCTTATTGTTTTTAAAAGTAGGATTCTTGCATTTATTACTGCAACCGCGTTCTCATAAAGAATATGTCATGTGTCATGCCACTCAGAGGTAACTTCCGCACCACGGCTATAAAGAGTGTGGGCATCAGAGGGAAAATTGCCCTTTCAGCGAATAGTGTCTTGTTGGTTTAAAGTAAAGGTGGAGAATATGCGCAGGGCAGTTGAAAGATGAATTTGGCTTTGAAGATCTTAATCGCGTACATATATACTTAACCTAGCTAATAGGCTTTGTTGGGAAGTTTAGAAAGTACGCATTATGCACCATAGGCGTAGTACAAAAAACAGGACGAACAACGAACACCTTTGCAGTTGATCTCTAACTCTTGCCCCGCAGTGTCCGCGCTTCTATTTTGGATTTTTTGTGCTCTTTCCATCCCTCTATGGGGTTGCGGGTTTTAGTGGCCCTGTTTTTTGTTTGGTATCTGAAGATGCTCAATTAGATGACTGGTCCGTGTACTCCACGTTAGACGCAAAGCGCTAGATTGTTTATTTCTCACTTTGATTGGTTACTTGTCTTCAGCCAGAGTGCACTTTCCGACTCAAGGAGACTCTTTCATACTCCTTGGTGCCTCAGCTGTTATCCTTCTGCTCAAAGTGTGCTTAGATGCACCGAGCTTTATTTTAAGGTGTTGAGGAGTGCGCCGAGATTCAGTTGCATGAGGTATCATTATGTATACGCGAAGATTGTATACAACGTTTACACGAATAAAGTTTGCCTACCATTGAATGCCTGAGAGGGCAAAAATCACCGAGTCCATCCTATTTGTACGCTCGGATATATTTTCATTACATTTTGACCAGCACCAAAGGCTTGTCCTCGTAGGCTATATAGATATAATAATTGATATGGTTTTTTAACAAATCGTAAATATGCAACTTTCAGCAGTACTTGACATTACATTCAATTTCTTCATGTACATGTATACTGTATACAAGATGGACGGTCCGACGAAAACAATTTGGAGCTGTTGACGCGAGATTGCATGTGAATTATGGGAATGCATACACGTCCCTCCTATACCAAGGAATTGGCATTCCGAACACAACAAAAAAAGGAGACGCCAAAGAGCGAAAGCCATACAAAAGAGATTCAAAAACTCCGAGAACGTGGACGCCGCGGAATACGCAGCCCGCGATGCCATGATCCTGGTAGCTATCGATTGCAACCGGAATTCCGTAACTAGTGGCATGATACTGACGTCGCCGCCGGATGTGGCAGAGGAGGCGGCCATAGCGATGGAAATGGCCTCCACGAAAGCTAAATTTATTGTCAGCGACTCTAAAACTGCAATTCGGAATTTCGCAAAGGGACGGGCCTAGTCCGAGGCACTGATAATTCTGGTCGGCTTCAAATACCGGAGAAAGGTCCCAATAGTGTGTACGCCGGCACACTCGTCTCTTCCCGGTAACGAGAGTGCTCAAGACGGGGCTCGAGGTTTAGCTAACCAAGCCGATCACGTCGAGGAAACATCTGAGCACTTCTCGTGCGCTAGGATGGAGAAGGACCGCATGATCTCGTACAGAGACATGAATAATTACTATAGATTAGAACGGGTTAAGTATCCTCCCTTCACTGTACTCTCAACAAAAGCAGCCTGTAGCAAGGCGCCACTCACAGACATATACATTCCCCAATCCGGTCATGTACAGCCATTGTTACCCAGGGCTCTACACGAGCGAATGTAAGCTATGTACTGGTAGGGCAGACCTGCGCCATAATATTTGGGAATGTCCCCAGAAGAAGAATTCGTTAGGTGCTTTGCTATTAGGACCGAGGACAAGTGGGAGACCGTTCTGCGCAGCTCCGATCCAGGCGTGCAGATCGGGGTTGTCCAAATGGGCGAAGACGCCTCCGGAACCCAATGACTTCAGGCCGCCGTCTGCCAGGGGGGAAGAGGGTGCGCCTCCTTTGCTTCAAAACCATGTTGGACAAAGAAATGTTTCTCTCTCTCTTAGAGCTGCGGTTCTGCTGAATAAATAAAAAAGAAAGTCCTATCAACTAGTAAAACGTGTATTTATGGTTCCGTACTGGTATTATTCATTTTCTCAAACAAGCACCCAAAATCTCCCACTGAGGCTCTATACAATTTTGACATTGTGCGCGTCCTTGTATGATGACCGTTCTGTTCGGCAATCTGATCGCTTTTCGTAAAAAATTGTCTTGGTCACCACTTTCCACTGAGAAATACCGTTATCGCAAGAAAGCAATACTATGTCGAGTTGTTTTGATTAGGTGCAACAGAATTACAATTTGTGACCTATTTTTATTGATCAGATTTCACACTCTGCTCATTTTCCATATGCAAACCAAAAACACCCAATGAAAAACGGAATGTACTTACATTGGTTCACCGCCTAGAGAGACGAGAGAGGATATTTATAAGACAGAATATTTATGAGAAGAGCAAGGTAAAACGTGATAACAAAGACGAACCGTTTTCCTTTTATGTAAACGCAGAAAAACATTAAAGGTTAGGTCATCAATGGCTGGAGTTCTTCCATTACAACGCACAAGGCATGTTAAATCAAAGCAAATATTTATATTGCGCTATCGCACTCATTAATGGCCAAAATATTGAAAGGCGGTAAATTCATGTCCCTGCATTTTCACATCAAAGTATGTCTGAAAAAGTACTTAAGCAAACTTGATAGGGCTATTGCTTGAGCTTTCGGACAGCATTGATGAATAGGCAGTTCACGGCCACCGTTATTGCCGGTTTTTGGAAACCCCAGTTATGGCAGTACGTTCGGCTTCAACACTGAGAGGGGTCGTTCTATTCCTTCAGCTCTATAAAAAACGCCATGAACAAAAAAGTCAATGCACGTAAAAAGCGTGTTAGCAGTGAAACGCTGATTCAGCGGCTTCAATAAACCCTGCAACAATTTCCTAAACTTATTTAAAATTTTAGGTCTTTCAAAACAACCTCAAGAAACACATCCAGTGCATACATAGAATAGGGGGCCACAAAGTGCCTACGCAAAAAACGTCTGCTCTATACTCTTCATATCCCTTAAAAATGTCTTCAAAACGTTTTTCCTCGCTTTCCTGGGTCATTGCGGTCCCGGCACGTCAAGTCATAACATAGGTGTAGCAGCTGTCGGCTGACCTGTTTTCCGGTGGAGCAATAAAGGCACTTGATAACCATTTCAGAAAAAAAACACAATGCAAAGCAGCAACGGACGGCTTACAGTTTTACTGCAACGAGCAAATCATGCAGTGCCACTTTGTATTATTAATTTCTAAGAGTGATTTTAGACACGACGGAAAGAGTGGAAGCGTTTATGGCAAGTGGTGTACAGTTCCTTTAGGCATAAATCTTATGTACAGCGGTAGAGCTGAAACATTTTCTAACAAGGCACGCTTAGTATATTTCAAGAGCAATGACGGCGAGAACACGCAGTTGTTTTTCCAAGCTGACACTAACCAAGTTGTAAAATAAAATGCACGAAAATCTTGTCACACCAATGCGCTATGTCATAACTGCAATCCCACAAGCTTTATCCAATAGAGCTCATCGGGTGGGAGCTTCTAACTATTGGTTGCCAACACCTCGGTGCTTAGCAGCCAATGTGATCTTTGGGAGCCCATGATTTCGTGAAATGGTGCTTGAATATCACGTCTTTTCTGTTAAAGGGTAATTTATTCATGCCTATTTGCATTGATCGTTACCGTTTTCTAAGGTATAGGGCGTGGAGTATTTTCATTCATGTGCGTGAATAAATGCTGCTCTTTCAAGTCAATTACAATTCGCGAAATGTGACAGTATATCAGGAACGTTTGTAATACTACATACCGCTGAAAATAAAAATATCCTATGACAGTATAATTTTTAAGAGCAGAAATGCAATCAAAATCTTGTTAAAAGTTTTATATCAGCTTGCTTTAGTTACAGCGCAGAGAAGGAGCAGAGAATGCTGCATTTGTTTCGGAGAGAATACAACGAAAGGGCGTGTAGCTGTCTACGTCGACATCAGGGTTGTGGGGGGTGAGAAGAAGGCAAAGTCGAGAGAAAAAGAACGAGAGTGTTTTGAGAGGATTTGATGGCACTGGCCATTTGTTCTTCGGTTGTCAGGTGGAAAACAATTGTCTATATTTAGTCCCGGAGCCCCGTTGGAACTAATATTGGTGCGAGTATCTTACGTCTCAGAAGTACATAATAAAGAATACGCCGACCACCAGAGAAAATAAAAGAATGACGTTTCGGCAACCCGAACGGGAGCCTTGTTCAGAGTGTGAACAAGGCTCCCGTTCGGGGTGCCGAAACGTCATTGTTTTATTTTCTCTGGTGGCCGGCGTATTCTTTATTACATACTTCTGTGTCATTCCCGACCAGACGTCCGTCCGTCGAAGCCTCGATTTTATCTTACGTCTCATATTCGCACAATGCTCCGCTAGTAGTGCGCGTAAAAGTGTTTTTTACGCTCTGAAGTCACCATTGCAGCGGCTGTGATTTTGTTGCAGCCTTTTTCATCCGCCATCGCATTGCAGCAGCACGTGTACAGTGTCTGCTAACGCGTTACAACTGTGGCAGCTGCGGTTCATTTCCCGATGCAATATTGCTCGGGCTGCTGGTGTCTGTGCGCTGTCATTTTGGTGCCGGTGCAGGACATACGTGGCTAGTCTGGATATGCCGTACGGGGCCCGGGCACAGAGGTAACCCATCTGTAGTTATGGGTGTCGGAGTGCAATTGCGCAGGGGATGAAAACATGCGTGTTCTCTTTGGACCGAAAAGTGGATGCTCGGCTACCTGCGTCGTTCAAGGTGGCTGCTGACATTCTATCCGATGTTTCGTTTACAAAAATGCCGCAGTGTGCAGGCAGTAACTGGTATGCATTATCCCAGCCTTCCCGACATAGTTCTCCCGCTATTGCTACTATTTTCTAACTAGTACGAGCCTTCGACCTGCTTCCGCAGGTGGCCGACACCAGCCTTCGAGTTTTACAGGAATTCGAGTCTCTCCGGGTTAGCTCCTTGCCACTTAACAAGACCCAGGCCGAGGCTGAGTGCCGCGAGCTCGGCCGTTGTTGATGATGCATCTCAACGGAAGACAGAGCCAATCCATATGCGTTGATATCGTCCCGACGCGTTCCGATTCCACTGTATGAGTAGACCAAACGAGAATTCCAATGGATTAAGAAAAGAGTAGCCATCTCTCCCGTCAAATGGCCAACCGAATGGTGCGCGCCAATGGTTGTCATGCCCAAGCCCTCAGGAGACGCGTGAATCTGCGTTGACTTCACGGAGCTCTACTGCTTTGTTCTCCGAGAATGACATCTGATTCCATCTGTTCAGCACAAACCTGGGCTTCTCTCTGGGGCGCAAGTGTTCTCAAGGCGGGCCGCCAACTCAGGATTTTGGCAGATTTAGCGCGCGGAAGAGGGCAGACCTTACGATGTTGACAACGTTATTTGGAAGGTTCGAGTTTAACGGACTCCTACTTGGTGTTGCCTCTGTGCAAGAACAGCTCCATAGGCAGGTGACTTCCATCCTACAAGGTATGAGCTGTGTGATATGTCACATGGACGACATCCTTGTATGAAGTGGAGCACAAGAAGAGCACGAGTCTTTTCGTCAAGTACTGCAGATCCTCGCGGAAGCCGGTGTCACACTCAATGAGGGCAAACGCACATACTGTGCTGCAGATCTGACATATCCGAGACACAATATTTGACAGCAAAGTATTAGGCCTGATGAGTCCAAGATCACAGCACTTACAGAAATGACACCACCCACAAACACAACTGAGCAACCAGGGACACTGGCATGGTGAATTATCTTGTTCGGTTTCTTACAAATCTCTCAGACATGCTCCAGAACTTCACGCTGTTGCTTTCGCCAAACAAGAGTTTGTGTGGGGTGCGCCGCAGCAAGAAGCGTTCGACAAGTGGAAGAAGCTTCTGTATAGTAGACCAGTTTTTGCCGTCTACGACACGGCAAAAGAGAAAATAGTCGCGGCATATGCTTCCTCTTTCGGAATTGGCGCTGTTCTTCACCAGCGGCAAACAACAGGGAACTATGCAGTAATCGATTACGCACCTCGTCTTTTGACAGACACTGAAAAGCGGTCCGCACAGATCAAGAAAGAGACACTTGCACTGGTGTGTGGAGGAGAAAATTCTCTGACTACCCCTTTGCAAGCGATTTCTCCTACAAACTGAACACAAGCTCCTCGTGCCTATTTTCAACTCGAAGAATCTCGATGACCTCACGCCAGGGCTCAGAGACTTCGCATGAGCATGAAGCATTCAAGTTACATCGTGGCCTACGCACAGTGGCAAGGAGCTTGTGGCTGCCGATGCTCTTTCTCTGGGTCACCGCTCCGATTGACCGTCCCATGTGCAGAACCCTGTGAACTGGTTGAGGAAAGTGATGCCATTTGTCAGGCAGCAGGCGGCAAACGTTCCAAACAGGCCAGCCGGTCTGCAGCTGCTTCGGCATACTAGTTAGAAAGCTCACCAACTATGCTGCCAACTACAGAAATTCTGCAGCAAAAACGCCCTTCCTAGAGAGACCTACACTAAGAGTTGAAGCCATTCTATCAATTTCGCCATCAACTAAATGTTGAAAATGAAGTCATCTTACGTGGAACAAGAGTAATATTTGCTACACGAAGGGTATTTGGGAATTTCCAAAACCTCGGAAAGGCCAACGATACGGTTTGTTGGACGGGCATAACCAAAGACAGGGCTATGGACCTGTGCTATCAAAGGAAAAAGTTCTGGTTGATCATCATCAAGTACTACTCAAGGTACCCCGAAATCGCGCTGCTGAACAAGCTTACTGCAGCTCAGCTAATGAACCATTGCAAGTCACTGTTTGCATGGCATGGGATTCCTGAGGTAGTTCTTTCAGACAATGGCGCACAGTTTTCCAGCGTAAGAGTATCCGAGTTTTCAGACTTTGCACGATACTATGGCTTTCAACACATAACCTTTAGTCTTCACTACCCACAGAGCAATGCATTGGCGGAAGCAGCGGTCAAGATGATAAAGCCATCTATGTCTAGGACGGAAGACGCGTATATTGTCTTGTTGGGCTTCAGGACTACACCAATAAAGAATAGATACAGCCCTGCCCAGCTCCTCATGGGTCGCCGCTTGCGCACCAAGCTATCCCAGGCAAACAGAGCATTACTTTCAGGAATGCCCGACGCCCTCGCAGTCCAGAAGTTCGAAACAGCAAGCCGAGAGAAACAACGCGAAGATTGTAACAATCGTCACGGTGTCTTGGACCTAGTTGATCTTCTGAAAGGCGCAAAAGTTGGTGTGAGCGACAAGCAAAAGAAAGGGAAAGTAGTTGACACCCCCATTGAACCAAGGCCTCACAGCTTGGACACTGGGAATAGCGTTGTGCGTAGCAACCGAACCCACTTGGTACCCTCTCCAGGAATGCAAGAGTTTAATCCACCTGCGAATCAAGCACAAGCAGAAGCCGGTGCAGTAACACAGTGTCAAGACATCACATGACCACAACCGAAGCGGTCGCTCCAGCCTCCCGCAGGAAACCTACATAGCCTCTTTTCTTTCGAAAGGAGATGTTCTACGGCCGGCCTCCCCGGTGCTGCAACCACGCGCCTTGAAAAAGAAAAAACGCTGAGGGGTAATAAACCGCGTTCGCTGTAGCTGGAGCATCCCGTCTCTTAGCGGCGTAGACCAGTCAAGGTTGTATTAAACACGAACTAGTTTTGTCCGTGAAAGTAAATCGTTGGCCTGTACAGTGACCTGTAACGGAAATTTTCTTGAATATATCACCAGACAGAGAATATGCAAAACATCTCCTAACATAGATTAGGAGACGTCACGTGATGCATGCCGTTGCTTCATTTCAGCAGAGTTTAAAATTATGACCACTGTTTTCGCGGGAAATCCTCTTGTACGCAGCAAATATTGTGATAATGGAATGATGAAGTTGGGATGGTTATCGGTTATTTTGCTCCGAAAGAAACGCATTATATTATGGTCGGGTAAAATATTCTTCAACGTTAGTTTACAAATCGCAAATAAGAACGGGTGGTTGGGAAAATTATGACTAAACTGCTAAAAAATGGGCACTTAACACGGCCTTTTGCATCCGAAAAGTCAGCCCTGTGAAGAAAGAAAGTTCTCTTGCTGAAACGTCAGTAGATTTTTAATTTTTAACGGTTTTCTCATGTGTTGGTCTTTACTAACCCATATATATATATATATATATATATATATATATATATATTATCATATAATACTATATAAACACAGATAAGGTTTTAAAGACAGAAAGAGAAAGACGTAGAAATAAAAATAAGTCATTTCAGGGAATGGACTGCCTAGGGGAGTGTCAGTTTTATTTTTACACGCTTCTCGTTTGTCTTGGCTCTATAACCTATATAATTATATATATATAATATACATAATATATACAGAAAGAGGGTCAGCAGTCTAACAACGCCAAAGAGGCATAGGGGTGTGGTTAGGCTTTTTTCTTTTCTTTTTCACTACGGTTAATGAAGTAAACATTTTTTTTAAATATACAGAAGAAGAAAGAAAGAAAAAAAAAAAAAACACGCGCCCAGAGGGGGGGGGGGCTGGGGACCCCCGAACCCACGCCTTTCGATTACATGTCGAATGCCTTACCAATTCGGCTATCTGGGCGACTGTGTTCTCCTTCACTTTCTGGGCTATTTATATTTACTAGAATTGTATCTGACGCTTGAGGGTGGTAGCCAGCGCCACTCTGACTACACGGGGAGAAGGGGACCTTCTTTTTCAACCCCCGGGCGTGACTCGAACGTCTACAGCCTGTCATGAGCGGATAACTGGCGGGAAGCCCTCTTATGCTACCTAGGCATCAAGGCTGCCAGAACCGAGGGGACCCTCGCTAGGCTTTCGCAGAATAATATAGTAAGGAAATGAGGGGCTCGTTGAGGAAATACAGAAAGATAGGTCAGCAGTCTACAACGCCAAAGGAGGCAAAGGGGTGTGGTTAGGCTCTTTTCTTTTTCACTACGGTTAATGAAGTAAATATTTTTTTTTAAATATACAGAAGTAAGAAAGAAAGAAAAACACGCGCCCAGAGTGGGGACCGAACCCACGCCTTTCGATTACATGTCGAATGCCTTACCAATTCGGATATGCACGACTGTGTTCTCCTTCACTTTCTGGGCTATTTATATTTACTAGAATTGTATCTGACGCTTGAGGGTGGTAGCCAGCGCCACTCTGACTACACGGGGAGAAGGGGACCTTCTTTTCAACCCCCGGGGCGTGACTCGAACGTCTACAGCCTGTCATGAGCGGATAACTGGCGGGAAGCCCTCTTATGCTACCTAGGCATCAAGGCTGCCAGAACCGAGTGGGGGTGGGGGGTCACTCGCTAGGCTTTCGCAGAATAATATAGTAAGGAAATGAGGGGCTCGTTGAGGAAATACAGAAAGATAGGTCAGCAGTCTACAACGCCAAAGGAGGCATAGGGGTGTGGTTAGGCTCTTTTCTTTTTCACTACGGTTAATGAAGTAAACATTTTTTTTAAATATACAGAAGAAAGAAAGAAAGAAAAACACGCGCCCAGAGTGGGGACCGAACCCACGCCTTTCGATTACATGTCGAATGCCTTACCAATTCGGATATTGGGCGACTGAAGTAAACCTTTTTTAAGGAGAACACAGTCGCCCAGAAAGAAAACAGGCGTGGTAAGGCATTCCGACATTAGCCCTCGAATTAGATGGGTTCGGTCCCCACTCGGGCGCGTGGTTCGTTTACCTGGGCGACTGTGGCTGTATATTTAAAAAAAATGTTTACTTCATTAACCGTAGTGAAAAAGAAGAAGAGCCTAACCACACCCCTATGCCTCCTTTGGCATTGTAGAGTGCTGACCTATCTTTCTGTATTTCCTCAACGAGCCCCTCATTTCCTTACTATATTATTCTGCGAAAGCCTAGCGAGGGTCTCGGTTCTGGCAGCCTTGTTGCCTAGGTAGCATAAGAGGGCTTCCCGCCAGTTATCCCGCTCATGACAGGCTGTAGACGTTCGAGTCACGCCCGGGGGTGAAAAAGAAGGTCCCCTTCTCCCCGTGTAGTCAGAGTGGCGCTGGCTACCACCCTCAAGCGTCAGATACAATTCTAGTAAATATAAATAGCCCAGAAAGTGAAGGAGAACACAGTCGCCCAGACCCTAGCCGAATTGGTAAGGCATTCGACATGCAATCGAAAGGCGTGGGTTCGGTCCCCACTCTGGGCGCGTGTTTTTTTTTCTTTCTTTCTTCTGCTATATTAAAAAAAATGTTTACTTCATTAACCGTAGTAAAAAAGAAAGAGCCTAACCCCACCCCTATGCCTCCTTTGGCGTTGTAGACTGCTGACCTATCTTTCTGTATTTCCTCAACGAGCCCCTCATTTTCATATATATATATATATATATATATATATATATCTATATATATATATATATAATATTAGATATGTTCTATATGTGTGTGTGTGTTTATTTATACCGGTGAAAATGTTTTGCTAGTAGGGCTATGGAAGGCGAGATAACGCATTCGCATGTATCTTACATGTTACACAAAATACCTCCTTTTCTCTCGTTGTCTCATTGCTTGAATAAAAGAAACGGTACATTTTTTTAAGGGCGGAGCGCCTTTACAATAGTCACAGTGCAGTCGTTGCTCATTCAGTCGTTCATTAAGGAAACGTTCGTATATCCTGTGCATACCTTCCTGCACGGAAAGGGGCTAGTAAAGTTTGGTTCGTTGGGGAAGGTGGTTGGTGTCGTCGTGGAGGGTGGTGAAGGACCCGATGACGAGAAGAGGCCAGTAAGTGATGAAGAAAATAAGTCTATTTACACGTATTTACAAGAGACGACGAAACATAACATAAGACAAGGAAAACTGGATTAAAATGAAAAGGCGCCGCAGCGCGCAAGGGAGGTATCGCGGCACGATCCCTCGTGGGGGCCCGGAGGCCAAAAAGGTGCCAAACCGCCGCACGGTTGGCTGGAAAGATGCGTGGGGTCTGGCGCCCAGAAACCACCACGGGAGCGAGTCTTCGTGCGACCACTTGCAGTCGCAACTCTCGACAAACTCGTCGAAGCGTGTGCGCGCAGGGCGCGAGCAATGCCGCCTCCCCCACAGCAGCGCACATGCCAAAAAGGGTTTTGACCTCCGCTCCCCCCCGGCCGTCCCCGAAGGTCAAGATGAAAGGGAAGCCTCCCCCGACGCTGCACAAAAGCCGCCGGCGAGGCCCAACAAAGGGTGCGACTCGCTGGCGTCGGCGGAGGCCGCCCAACATTCCGACACCGGATGGGGAGACCCAGCAAGGCCACGAGAAGGGAGGGGGGTCATCGTCAAGACGGGGGTCCATCGGCGCTGCAATCATTACAGGGCTTTTCCACAGAGTTCCTAGGAATGCTGCACAAGGTTTCTCTAGAAAACGTACACAGATTTCGCGAATGCGCACGGTCGTTGGAAAACCTTGTGATTCTTACAAATCTCCCTCTTTTATTCTGAACAATCTTCTCTGGTTGGTTACGCTTGCGTCGGTCCGTACGTTTATTCCATTGTGTGCGTGTGTGTGTGTGTGTGTGTGCGTGCGTGCGTGCGTGCGTGCGTGTGTGTGTGTGTGTGTGTGTGTGCGCGCGTGCGTGTGCGTGTGCGTGTGCGTGCGTGTGCTGTGTGTGTGTGTGTGTGTGTGTGTGTGTGTGTGTGTGTGTGTGTGTGTGTGTGTGTGTCCTGTACGTTGCAAACTCTATGCCCTCGAGAAAACAAGAAGCCACGCCCTTGCGTGCTTCGCCGAGAATATCGTACAAAGACAGTCTTCTGCCTTCTGTGCCCTGCAACTGCCGTTTTCCTCTCCTCCTGTTGTTCTCGTGTTTTAGTTGCGAAGCACCTCAGGAGCTCGCAGTGTCCGTTGTCCGTTCGCGTACTCCGTTCGCACAGCATTGTAAGCGCAACATGCGAAGCAAGCCACCTAGTGCCATCCGCGTGCCATCGTGGGAGAGCGCCACTAACTGCAGTAGCAAAAACCGCACATTTCAAAGCGTACAAAATTGAAAAACAAAGCCAAACCATAAACTGTCAACAATAGTTCCCGAAAAAAGAGCAGTTGCAACTACAGTTGAAACTAGTGACTACAGCGAGCTATACGAGAGGGCGCAGCGGTGCAATGCGTACTTAAGCGCGTTCCGGAATCAACCCATGACCATCACGGGAACGTGCACAGACCTCGTCTTTGCCCACTGCAATCTAGCCCGCTCGAAGAACCACTGTCTTTGCACTTCACCGATCACAAGGCAGTGATCGTTTAGGGTAACACAACCCCGAACTCGTCACAACATATCAATAATGCCGTCAATAATACACTGTATATATTCAATGCACAAACGTTTGTCCATTAAAAATGCATTTAGTACTCGATAACTCGGGTCAACACAGCCCAATTCCGGCCAATAAAATAACACATCTGCACGCCGTGAAAGATGCCGAGGGTGCGAAGCACTGAGACGCGAATTGTCCTTCGTGCGGCGCGTGTGATTTACAGTGCATTTACTACACCACAATATCACATAGGAAGTTCACAACTTGCTTCCCAGTGCTTCGCACCCTTGGCATAGTTCACGGCGTGGACATGTGCGATTTTTTTCCCTCAAATCTCATACTAGCCGGAAGAAGTTTCGTTGAATGTATTTTGCCTCATTCACACACGAAAAAGTATTTGATTAGATTATTCATACGCTTTATTACCCGTGCTCTTGCGAAAACACATGCAATGTATTTTTCTAACAAAAAGCCTACAGGTGCTTTTTTGATGGAGGTAGCTACACAACCAGTATTGTCTTTGAAAAGGGCCGCCAAGCTGTTGTGTGTACGTGGATGGATAGGGAAGTCAATGAGTCCACAGGAAAAAAATGATTGACCGGGCGCCGCAAAAAGGTGTGCAAAAAACAAAATGGGAATGCTCGTAATGTAAGCTCAAACCTTTTCTGTATTTAATAAACATACTTTCCTTGCACTAACGCTCTTCCACTACGCATTCAGAGCACACGTAATATTGGGAAGGTTCTTTCGGTTCAAATATACCGTATTTACCCGATTCTAACGTGCCCCCGATTCTAACGCACACCCGATTTTCCTGGCAAAAGAACCGAAAAAACTTGCACCTCCGATTGCAACGCGCACGGGACTTTGTGACCCAGAAAAACGAATGGGAGAGAAACGGGTGATTTATTTCTCGAAGTAATCTCACTCATCTCACTCCTCGTCGCTCTCCGCTGACTACAACATCTTGTCATCGGTGCCGTCAAGTGCGTTCGCGATGCCACACTTCTGAACGAACGTTCAACCATGGTCGCTGGGATCGTGTCCCACGCCTCGCACGCCCATCCCGCGAGCCGACCGCTCGTTTTGAACGCGTGAGAGCCGCAGCTGCCATTGCTGTTATCAAGCGCGCAAGTGGAACAATTTCACGATTTGTGTGGAACGCCGATAAAAAAGCCTAGGCGCTTAGGATTGCTGCGTCAGAAAAATCGTTGCTAAAAGCTTTGGTGCCATCTTGAGATGGCGATGGCGATGGGTGGGCCGAAATTTCCGCTGTTTCGGCAGTTTTGGTTTCGTATCAGATTCTAAGGCTCATGCGATTTTTCGGCCCATTTTTTCCGGAAAAAAAGTGCGCGTCAGAATTGGGTAACTACGGTACTATTCCCCGTTATGAACAGCTCGTGCACCACTTCTTGAGACAGCGTCAGCGTCTTGTGTTCCCTCGCGCGTCCATTAGGATCTCAAGTTATTTATGATTAAATTGTTATTTTATTTTTGGTGGAAAAAATTGTTATCTCTTATAATCATACAATTATAAAACTTGCCATTGATATGTAGACGTTTAGGCACAACGAGGTTGTACAATGAATTCCGGGATGGACCTTATCAAGCACCTGTGTAATGGTTTTCTATAACTACACACTTGCGATAGGGGTGCGTGTAAGGATCCCGAGCAAAAATTTATTTTGTAAAACTCTGCGGCGAACTAAGTAATTACAACAAGTTACAAATATTTGTGCTATGCCTTTCGGTATATCGCCTCACCCGGGCATCCCCAAATACTACCTCTAGCTCCTAACCGCGGAGTGGTTTGAAGTCCGGCCTTGTCAGTCCGCTGGTGTAACACCGGGGAAGGGTTTCTAACCAACTGCCAGAGGGCGTCTTATCCTAACCGGAATAGCAGCGTACCAATAAGAGCGCGCACCGCGAAAACAGAGGGTGGCATCGCCCTCTCTCATCTCTTGGCCACATGTACTCTGCACGGCATGAGCGACAGCGGGAGCTCGTCAGAGAACGGCAGCACCGACGACCGGCAGCGCAAATACCGAGTTTCGACAGCGGGAATCCGAAGTGAAGAGTCGAAATTGAGGCGAATCGTCAAAAAGGCGAGTCGCCAAAATGAATGTCTCGGAAAAGCCAGATTTGCGGGAACTGCAGTGCGCCGAATATCTTATGAAGATATTTAAAAAAAATTGACAAGTTACCCGCTAAGAGGACTCGATCACACGAAGTTTCTACTATAGATGTTTCTTTCGTGCACTTCTTTTTCTGCATCCAGCTGTGGTGCTGTCCTTCTTCAAGGGGTAGAGTGGCATTAAATTTTTTACACCTAACTTTTCATGGCTCCCATATCGGAGGCAGAGTGCATTCAGGTTGGCATCTTTGGCAGAATTTTGTTGGTGTTGTGAGGGAACGCAGTTTAGGAGACTCCCTTACGTCACTTTTGCTTAAAGATGAAGCGTTAGTGTAGCCGGCGCCATTTTTCCATTTTATTTTTCCCAGACTCGCGATTTTCTCTGCTTTTGTTTGAGACACTGTCGTCTGCTCTCTCCGCGCCTGTCAGGCAATGGGTATAGGCAGGGCTGTGCCGAGACCTGGCGCCTCGATAGGTCAGCGTTCGCAGAGGTTGCTACAAAGCGATGGAAGGCCACGACAGGAGCAAAAATCACCGCGAAATCGGCTTCTCTAATTGCAAATGTCCACAAAAGACGATAGTGACTGGCGCCCCTGCTTCGTAAATGCCTCCCTTTTCTTTTCAGTTCACCTCTCATGCTGTTCCTCTGCAGTCTCGTTCCTCTCAAGGTTCGCTCAAGCCAATTTAAATTTACCGCGCTTCACTGCTCCAATTCGGGTGCCTCGATGCCAGCGCTGCCGTACGGGCGGGACGCGCGTGAATCGAGGCACCTTACTACTACAAAATTGTCCTACACCACGAGCGTTCGAAGAGAAATGTGGAACCTATCTGATAGAACCTTTTGTTACTGTTGCAATTTGAGTTCTTAAATGCCGCCCGGAGATGTAGTGCCAGAACAGCCGGCGACGGCTTTCTGCAGTTTGGAATGACTTTATTTTCCACAAACAAAGTATTGTTATAGTTGCGTTATTTTGTTGGTATACTATTTCGTTTGCTATCGCGAAAACCATGCATTAATGATTTTTTTGTAAAGAAACACTGCAAATATCTTTGATGTATTGCTTTTGTGCATTATATTTGCGTAATGCCTTGTTCTTGTTCAGCAGTGTTGACAAGTATAAACACTTAAAGCGGAATAAAACGTTTAGGTTTGGCTGTGGCTACAGAAGAACTATTGCGCGGCTTCTGTCCGGTGGGCTGAATGGAGTCACAGGCACATCGACAGACAGACAGATCACAATTTCTCTGTTTAGGTAGCCGAAGAAACACTATCACCTTTAAAATTCACCACACACTCCCAAACGTCTCCTATGTGCTCGTAACCATATTGTAACTTTTTATAACTTTCTGCTTTATGGGTACGCCCCCTCGTCGTTGGATTCTGTCTCAGGCTGCAACACCTCCAGAAGGCTGCCGACAGGAGTCATAATATCTCCGCGCAGTACTTTTGGATTGGATGATTTATTCCCTTCGCCTTGGCAGTAATGCTTTAAGAGCACGGCCATCGGAAAGGAAACACAGCGCAAGCGGTCGCAAAAGAATACTCTAATGGACGGCTGCGCATTCCATGTTCGAGTGAATTAGAAATGCAACGCTACGCGTGAACACTAACACCGACGCAGCATACTCATATTCCGTTGAGACAATTTATGAGAAAAAAAAACAGTAATTTCACACCCACTAGAGGAGTAATTCGAATTTCAATGAAGAACGCTTAACGTCAACATTGGCGGAAGATTCGTCCGCAAATTTCACAAAACAATACGCTGGGGCATCCTCATCGTGTAATAACATCCAAAAGAATCATCTGGAGCCATGACAGCGAAGCTGCGTACGGCTACATTAGCAAATTAGCGTCCCTGCGTGTACATCGTTGTGGCGACAATGAATTCGCGAAAACGTCAGGAAAAATCAGGAAAAGGCTGAGGGCACGCGCCTTCGCAAAAAGAGTGCGTTCACCACACGACCTCAGCGCGCAAGACAAGCTACCACTCGACCATATTCGGCTTAACATTGCACTGCTCGCATTCACGGCGCTGTGCACTAGGCGTTCCGTGGCAAGAAAGCCATATTGCACATGCACGCTGCTGTGCGGCAATTGCGGAATCGCTGGTTGCTGCTGCAGGCCAGCATATTTGAAGGACGCACGATTGGATTTGAAGCTTAACGACGTCGTCGCACTCAATCTCGCTATAGTGGTACTTACTTTGTTTTTGCATTGCAGCACCACACTACTGCTACACTGGTCGTACTCCTCCAAAAAAAAAGTGAAAGGATAGTTATGTAGGGTTACTGTTCGAAACATACTTGATTCAGGTTTCCGCAAACAAACTTTTTTTTTAGAAAACAAGAGCACCGCTCAGGAGAATGAACGTGCTAGATTTGTTATACTCACCTATTGCGTCCATGTATGGAATCTGTTCGGCAATCGGGAAATCTGCAAGTGCAAGTTCATTATCGGTGTGCGTGATAACACCGTTTTAAGACCAAATTACCATCGCGAAATAATTTGTTCTAGCCACGCTGAGACCTCTGATGCTCAAACACCACTGAGGCGTCATTCAGACTCACAAATAAATCTGTCAGAGAAACGCAGAAAAGTCTCGCTTGCTCCGCAGCAAATAAGGCATATTTGAATTCTGATGCGCCAATTATTGAGCTCACTTAAGAATAGCGGGACGTAGACAACTTCCGCGCTAATTTAAAAGGGCAACCGCGAAATCCTGGCTGTAACTGTAGGATAGAAGTGATACGATACGATTCCCGTTTTCTGTAGGTAGACATGGCAGCTTATTCTCACACAAAATTCTGCTCAGTATTTTACACTAATAAAATAATAATGGAACAGTAGGTGAACTGCGCGCACAAGGCCTCGTTTTATGTTCATGTTAGAGCAGAAACTGTTATAAGCGACCTTTATCTACGCGCTCTTGACATAACACACAGTGATATAAACTCTTCCATTCCAATAAAGGCTATACTTTAAACAATAGCTTCAACCTAACATTTCTGAATATAGATTTTTTGTAGTCACGTGAGGCTTGCCTTTTACTGGCCATAAAAAACCACATGGCATGTATCACAAACTTGTCCGCCTATGGACGCACCCCCGCTAGCCCCGTTTGCTGTTTCCCTTCAACACTCCCTACCTTTTTAGCAGGTTCTATTACCGCTACGTTGATTGCCTGCAGTTGCGAGGGTACGAAGGGTGGCTGAGTCCTGCGTTTACACGCCAGAAGGCCCAGGTCTAACGGGAGCAAGACAACAACTTTTCTGTACAGATCACTTTACAGTCCCGCCTCCTCGACGTAGCTGGTTTCCTGTCACCCTGTCTGGCCACCGCTGCAATCATACGGTGTAGCGACGCCGTAACGGACCCGAACAACCACGGGCCATTTCCACTAACGTGACTCCTGGGAAGGGCAAAGATTGCATTGTATACGTGCATTCTTGGCGCCTTGAAATTGTTGCCCACGCAGATTTAACTACTGGGGGTAGAGGTATATAACTTTACTGGATATGTCTTGTGGCACAGAAGCAGGAAGCGTTCTAGCGCGAGGCACTGGAAAACGACGAGGGTGCCGGTGTAGTCTCTTGGTGCGTGTGTTTGCCCTCGGGAATAAACGTTCCAGTGCGTGGCGTTCGAAGACGATTGCCATTGTGGGTGTGATGAGGCACCCGTAATGGAGAAAGAAGAGCCCCGAGGAGCGCGTGGAGCGTGTGGAAGAATCGAATCGGGAAGCCTTCAGCGGACGCCTTTGACGCGCCCGGCGAGTGATCGCGGCCCTGTGATCGTTTGGACCTAGAAGCCCGGTCTCAACCACTGCTGTCGGCGGAGAGCCGCCGGCTGCTGATCCTTGTTGCCGACGTGTGTCTGCTGGCCCGTGCCGGAATCTGCTGACGCGCTGGGCAGAAGGCGCGGTTCGGGAAAACACCGGCTCCTTGGCGTATGTGGCGTCTGTGCACCGCACGTTCGCTGCCGTTGCCTTGGTGACGGTGGCCGCCGCAACAACCACTGCCGCAGAGCCTTCTCTCTGGTATTCCGATGCGTCTACGTACCGGGCGGGCGGGTCTTGGGCGTGTTGCTCGGTGAGGTGCTTGGCCCACGCCTGCCGGCGCTCGTGGTTGTGCTCAGGGTGCAGCTTCTTCGGAATGGGGTCCACGCGGATGGGGTCAACGCCCGCGCGTCCTCGCTGATCTCGCACGGTTTTGTCGGCTGGGCGCTGGAAGGTTGTAACCTAGGGACGCCAGGATACTTCGTCCCTGTCTTGTTGGTAGAGAGGCGCTCTATTTGCGAGGTCAGCTGCGGCTCGGCTATTTCTTCTAGGGTTTTATGGACACCGAGCTGCAATAGCCGAGCCGTACTCGTCGTCTCTGCTAAGCCGAGCTCCGTCTTGTAAACCCGTCTGATCAGCGTGTTGATCTTGGTCCTGTCGGTGACATGCCAGTTGAGGTAGGCTGCAACGTATGCAATGTGACTTATCCCGAATGACTGGACGAGGCGCAAGAGACCGGTCTTCAAGCATGCCCGCCGTTGAACCAAGACTGGGTGTATGAGCCAGATGGCGTTCATTGCCTTTGTGATAAGCTTGTTGATAGTCTCGTCGTTGCGAACGCTCTTGTTTAGCAGGAGGCCCAGGACCCTGATCTTTTAAACTTAGGGAATGTGTTCCCTTGATGCAGTCACGATCATGATGTCATCACACTCCTGTGGGGAAGCACGTTTGCGTCCCGGTCGTAGCAGTGTGCGGACGAACAGCCTCGGATTTGGAGGGCGAGCACACTAGGCCGGTGCCTTCAACGTGCTGCTCGATGGCGGTCCCCGCCGCTTGCAGCTGTTGCTAGATGCTGGCGTCGGTTCCGCTTGCCGCCCACAGGGTAATGTCATCGGCGTAGATCGTGTGCCGGGCGGCGGTCCCCGCCACTGCCCTCGCGGTGCCGATCATGACGAGGTTAAAAACAAACGGCGAGATGATCAAACCCTGTGGTGTACCCATGCTGCCTAGCTTGCGTTATAGGAGCTTGAGGTCTCCGAGGCGCAGTTCCACCGTGCGGTTGGTCAGGAAGTCTTGGATGTAATTGTAGCTCGTTACCCCCATGTTGAGTTTTGATACTTGTGGTAATATAGCTAAGTGTTTGACTTTGTCGAATCCGCTTGGTAAATCAAGCCCCAGAATTAATTTGCTGTCTTGTTCCTTGTCGATGATTTCTTGTTTGAGTTGTAACATGGCATCTTCTGTTCTGAGTCTGTGGCTGAATCCGATCACCGTGTCTGGATAAAAGGCCTTCCTTCTCCAAGGTCTCCTGCCATCGGCTGGCTTCCACATGCTCCAGCACCTTCCCCACGCAGAACGTGAGAGAGATGGGACGCAGGTTGGAAATGTCTGGTGGTCTGCCAGGTTTCGGGATCAGCGTCGTTCTCGCAGTTTTCCACTGTCTGGGGAGCTTGCCCGAGTTTGCCCGAAAGTAACGGGTTAGGGCCTCGATCGATGCATCATCGGGGCTGCGTAGCATCTTCTGGGTAACAATATCAGGGCCATCTTCCGAGCGGGCACTGAGCTCGTGCACCGCTACCCGTTCATTTGACGTGGTATTGTCTCGGTCAAGCCACGCGTTGGGCAGCCCCCTGTACGGCGGGTGGGTTTCCGTTGGCGTATGCGGCATTTACTTGTCCTCGAGACTCTTGGTAACGGCGTCTTTTTTTGTTGTTGGTGGTGGTGTGCATAAGATGGTCCAGGTGGTCGCGCGGGCGTGACTGGTCTTGGTTTCGTCTAGAAGGTGCCGAAATAGATACCAGGTGCAACCGCAATGCCTTTGACCATCAGCTCGGCTGCAGATTTCATTCCAATTCTGACGGCACAGGACCATGCAGTGTTGTTCAATTGCCCTGTTTACGTCGGCCACCTTGTTTCTCAATTTTTGGTTCAGCCACTGTCGCTTCCATCGCGCCTGTATCGAACGTTTGGCGTTGATCAGATGGGCCAGCTGGCCGCCCATGGCAGGGACGTCCTCGTGTGTTTCGATGGTCTTGGTTACCGACTGCACTGCATCGCAGAACTCTCCCGTCCAGGTTTCGAGTTTTGTTATGTCTTGTGCTGTGGTGGGGCGTCCCTTACGGAACACGCCCCAGTCCGTCCTCTGGTGCGCAATAGTTTTGCCCCGGAACAGATTGGGGACCGTAATTTCGTGGATGTAGTGATGTCTGCCCAGGTCGACGCCGGTGTTGTGCTATGTTACTTTGCCCGTGCAGTCGTTCTTGACAAATGTAAGGTCTGGTGTGGTGTCTCGTGCTACGGAGTTGCCAATGCGGGTGGGATTGGCGGGGTTCATTATCAGGCCACAGTTCTGGTCCAGAGCATCCTATAACACTTCCCGTCTTTTGGCCGTGTCCTTCACGTAACCCCACGCTCGACGGGTGGCGTTGAAGTCCCCTCCGATCAGCAACGTGTTGTCTTTGGCTTGGGTGCTGGCTGCGTGTAGTAGTCTTGAATTTCTGTGTGTGGTGCTTGGTGTTGCTAATGATAATGGATGAAGGGGCTGCGTTTCCGTTGTTTGCTTGGAAGGATTTCCGTAAAGGTGTATTCCAGCCTACTGCGCCCTTGTTTGATTTGGTGCTCGATGAACGTGAGCCCTTTGCGGACGAACGCGCATTCGCCTCGTCCGTCCCGCCGGGTTAACATGAGTGCGGTACCAAGGGAGGGTGGGGGTAACCATCGACGCTTCTTGCAGCAGGATGATGTCGAATTTCTTGGGTACAGTGTTGATGTGTAGTTGCAGCACTGCTCTCTTGTTGTTGTAACGGCGGCAGTTCCACTTCCAGAACATAAGGATCGGCAACGATCCTATTGTGGCCCGGAGCTGGGACATAGTTCGAGCGGATGTTCGGATATAGTTCGAGCGGAGCTTGCGGATGTTCTTTGAGGTATGGGTGGTTGGCGAATTGCGCCGAAAAGATGGGGCTGCAGACTAATGGCTTGAGGGTCTGAATTCGAACCGCTCTTGTACGCCGCTGAAGGACGTGGTGATGAACTTCTCCACCCGCGCCAGTTGTTGGTCGGTGACGGCAGCCGCGCTGGCGTATGTGTTGGCGAGCGCTTCAATTTTTGCTTTAAGCTAAATTTCCAATTGGGTCAGTTCTGTGTGGTTTTGTGATGAAGTGCGTGCTCGTTTCTTGTCTGTTGTGTCAGTCTTCTCTTCCTGGGGCGAGTCTTGGGCTGTGTCCATTGATTGTGTGCCTTGGTGTGATAGCGTGTCGGTGCTCTGTTTGGGAGTAGCGGCTTGTGTCGGTTTCTCGGGTGACTGACCTGGGACAGTGGTTGGCTGGGATGTCTGTGCTTGCAGTTTATTTTTGACTACGACTAGCTCTAGGGCAAGATGCGTGGTTTCTACCTGCGTCGCGTTGGTTGCGCGGAGTTCGAGTTCCTTGTAGTAGGGACTGGTTATCCACGTCTGCCACCTTCACGGAGTGTTTGTCCACTAGTGGCGCTGTTGGAGCTAACGTTGGTGCTTCTAACTTTGCCCTTTGCTGCGTCCGTCAAATTATATTTTGCGAGAAAGCCATAATTGGGGTAAGTTCACGGCAACTAATATCTAGTGGAGGTAATTTAAAAAAAAGCAAAAGACAAATTATCTGTTAGGGGAATTCTATCACACAGAGATTCTACCTTATATTTATTTCGTAAACTCTTCCGTCTTCACCGCGCTCTGGTGACCATCATTCTTCATGGACAGGAACGGCACTCAATTTTTTAAGCATTTCTTTCGCTCTCGGAGAAGGAGCGCTTCCAGGTTGAATTTTCGTGGCGTTGTTTTGTTGGTGCCGTGAGACAGAGTAAGCTTAGGAGAGGCCCTCACGGAGCTTTTGCTAAAAGGGGTTAGCCGGCAGCCTTTTTCCACTTTATTTTGCGCAAACTCACAGGACTTACTCCAGCTTTGTTCCAGTCACTGTCGTCTGGTCCGTGTGCACCTCTCCACCGATGAATATGCCCTAGGCTGTACCAAGACCTGACACCTCGATAGGCCCGCTTTTGCCACCTTTGATACAAAGCCATTCCAGGTAAGGAGAAGAAAATGCCACCCGACTCTCCCACACTTCTTGTAGGCGCTCGTTGCAATCAGGGCCTCTTCTGCAACTTTCTCCTTTAGGCGAGTCACCTTCGTGGCCGTTTTTGCCGCCGAGTGCAACACCTCCCACCAGGCTGCGGCCGGGAATAACTATATCCCAGCGCAATACTTGCGAATGCATCATTTATTACCCTTCGCCTTGGTGGTAATGCTTTAAAGAGCGCGGCCATAAAGAAAGGAAACACAAAGAAAAGCGGGCGCATCAGAATGCTCCAATGGACAGCTGCGTATTCCATGTTCGTGGCAATAAGAAATGTAACACTGCACGTGAACATTGACGCAGCACATGCATATTCACTTGAGGCAATGTAGCAAATGTAAAGAAGTTGGCTCAGCTGCGACATCGGAGAAACATTCGTCCACAAATTTCCCAAAAGACTACCCTGTGGCTCCCTCTTCGCGTAATAACACCCCAAACAATCTTCTGGAGCCTTCACAGTGAACCTGTGTACTGCTAAACAACCAAACAAGCCTCCGTGCGTGTCCGCCGCTGTGGCGACGGCGAATACGCGGAAATGTCCGATGGTTCTTTTCTCATAGGACAGGGATGAGGAAGTAGGGATAGAGGGAAGCATGAGGGCATTCACCATCGCAAAAAGTGTGCGTTCACCGCACGGCCTCAGCGCGCAAAGCAAGAAATCACTCGACCACGTTCGGTTTAACATTGCACTGCTCGCGTTCACTGGACAGTTCACTAGGCTCCTGCGGCAGCAAAGCCGTAAAGCTCCTGTGTGTTACCTGTTGTGCAATTGCGTATTCGCTACTTCCTGCTACACGGCTGAATATTTGATGGACGCACGTTTGCTTTGAAGTTTCCCGATGTCGTCGCAGCCATTCTCGCTATGATTGCAGTAGTTTTTTGCATTGCAGCAATGCACTACTGCTGCACGGGCCATGCACTACCAGCAATGCACTACCGCTGCACTGCTGTACTGCTGCACTGGACTCCGAAGGGAAAAAGATTCGATAGATATTAATAAAGGTTTCCTTGAAACATACTTGACAGAGGTTTCCGTAAACAAATATTTTCTTAGAAAAGAAACCACCGCCGAAGAGATGGAACGTGCTGGGTTTGTTATACTTACCTGTTACCCCCGTGTACAGATTTGGTGCGGCGGTCGGGTAATCTGCAAGTGACAATTTCATTATTGTGCGACGGGACAACGGGTACCTACCCAGTTTCCTACCAGAGGTAATACACGTCCCCCGATGCATGTCATTACGTTATTTCGCAGAAGTAAATCATGTCAGATAGCTCTAATCAGATTCACCTAACTCCATTACTATTTTTGTGAAGCATGACCATGTAGACACCAAATTATCTTTGCGGCCCAAGAGGGTCAATGGACACTGCCACGTTAATGAACTCTTGAAATGTGGCGTTTTAAATTCCGGATAAATGTACTGGCAATGCACTAATTTTTTATTCAAGCCACTCGTTATTGTTGTTGTTTCAAAATCAAATCTTTTTTTTTCTAACACCGCTGAGACCTGTGATGCTCAAATACCAATGAGGCTTCATTCAGACACACAAATGAATCAGTGACAGAAACCTGAAGTCTCACTTGCGCCGCAGCAAATAATGGAAATTTTAAGTCTGATGCTGCGATCATTAGGCTTACATAAAGAAGGTGTGATATTGACGACTTGCGCCCTCATTTAAAGGTGTAACACCGAAATCCTGGCTGTAATTGTAGGGCATAAGTGATGCGATAGCATTGCCGTTTCGTGTAGCTGGATATTGCAGCATATACTCACAAGAATGCCTGCTTCAGCATTTTAACATAATAAAATAATAATGGTAACAGTAGGTGAACTGCCTCCACAAGACCTTGTTTCGTCTACATTTTCGCAGCGCCAATTCTACTGTGCGGCTGCAAATTATGCAATTTTGACATAGAACACACTGCTATACCCGTTCCATTGCGAATAAAGGCTATATATCACTCACTAGATTTCGTGTTCCACTTCCCAATATCAATTTTGCTTAGTCGGGTAAGGGTTGTTTTTTATTAACCAGAAGAAACCAGGCGGCGTGTCTCACAAAATGGTGTGCCTATAGACGCACTCCGCTGGCCCCCTTAGCTGTTTCCCCTTCAACACTATCTTTTCCAGCAAATCCTATTACTGCAACGTGATCGACCTCAGATGCGCGGGCCCGAAGAGTGCCGCAGTTGCGCGTTCTGACACTAAAAGGACAAGTTCGAAGGCCAGAAAGACAAAGATGTTTAAGTGCAGAGACCTTTACAGACCCGCCTTGTCGTCCTAGCTTGTTCGCTGTCATCCTCTCCAGCCACCGCTGCAATCAGGCAGCGTAGTAACGTAATAAGCCAAAAGAGAGCCAAACGGCATAGCGGCATCCGTAACGGACCCCGAAAATCTCGGGCCATCTCCACTTATGTGTAACTTTGGAGGGGCGAAGCATGCAGTGTGTAAGCGTACTCTTGGCGTCTTGGCGTTTTCGCACAGGGTAAAGAAACCGGGGGGGGGGGGATTGATGTATACAGCTTTGCCGTAAAAGTATTGTGTCTTTGAAGCACCAACGGTACTGGCGTGAGGCGTTGAAAAAATTGCGTCCTGGTGTTTTGTACCCTGAGTACACAAGATGATGACGACGACGACGACGACGACAACGACGACGACGACAGGAGACTCCGGCCGCCCGAGCCAATAAGGGGCCGCGCCTGTAAAGGAAGGTGCGGTGACCGATCTACCAGACAGTCTCCTTGTGACAAACAACGCCCCAACTCTCCCTCGGCGGCAGAGTCGCATGCCCAGTCGTTGAAGCTCTTGAGGCTAAGCTTTGCGATATTGCTCTTACGCTTGAAAAACTGGCTGGCTTGGCTGGCACTGTTAGTTTCATAGAAGATCGTATGCGAGGGATAAATTAAATTGTCGAAAAGTGATTGTCCAATTAAAAACTCCGAAATTCGAAGATGCAACGCAGAACTTGAGAAGCAGAACAAAAAACTGTGTAAACACGTGAATGCCATGGAGCAGTGTTTGCGAGCAAATAATATGGGCGTGAAGGCAATTGTACGAACTATCGACAACTGAATACCCCGCTGACTTGAAAGGCATCGATGTGTGCCACAGTGTATCATCACTGCATGAATCTCAACAACATTATCGCCAGGTTTGTTTCAAGGAAGGTACGGAACAAATTCTATGCGAAAGGAAAGAAGGCGTGTCCTATTAATGAGTACTTGAGCTATCGACTGTAAAGCAAGCAGTGCATGTAAATGACCAGCTTACTGGAGCTAACAAAATGCTTCTTACAAAAGCGCTAAAACTAACTAAAAACTGGGAGTTCGTGTGGACGGAACTGTGTCCTACTGTTTGCTAAATTAATATTTGTGTCGCCAGAAGCGTTAGAATTTTTGCCAATTTCAATGCTCGCAGTTTCAGAAACAATTACATGGCCATCAGTAACTTCAATCTTTTTAGGAGTAAGCCCACGTATATAGGCATATGAATGGAAAGGCAGGATGCAAGCCATATCCCCCTTCGGCTTCTTTATCCTACAGATGAATATGAAGTATTTCGGGTCATATCAGGATTACGCAAGTCTTCTTGTGGGGTATATAACTTCTCAGCCCACGCAATTATTCTTGTAAAAGGTAGCATACCTCCTGTTCGTGCCACTGTAAAAAACACGATTTCCTCACAGGCATATTGTCTTACCTGGTGGTAATTGGCAACGCTTTTCCAATAATAAACCAAAGATAAAGAAAGATGATGAAAGATGATGATGGATGAAATGGATGGAAGATGAAAAAGATGGCCAATATCAGTACCCCCATTTTTAAGCAAAAATGTTGACAAACTTATTCTTATTCGTTTAAACGCGGACAATTGCCGGCCAACATCCATACACCACTTTTTGAGCAATGAAATGGAAACGCTTATCGTTGTTCGTTTAAATACGTACCTTCAAAAGTATACCATTTGTATGTTATACTCGGTTTGGATGAAAAAATGGGTTAGGATAAAAAAATGGGTTCGGCTGGCATTTTTGCACCACTTTTTTTAATGACTAAAAAATTCTTCATTATCTGTTTCATATGACCTACATATCCCCTCCGAGGTTTTCTTCTTGACTGCCAACATTGTTTTCATTGTACTTAATTACCTGCCTTTTCTAGTCTTGCTTTACTGATGCGCTAGTAATTGCGCACCGTAATGGAGCCTCTTAATTGTATTTATGCGCCGCAGCTAATCACTTTCTTATGCACACTGCCACAAATACTCGTAGACACAGCATCGCCGCCATGTAAAAGAACTGTTCCGATTTTCCTTCGGACTAGCAACTCCAACAGTCTTACGTCGTAGAAAACCATGGCTTATATAGCAAATAAATGACCAACCATGTCTGGAAATACGCCGATAGCGTAGTGGTCACCGCACACGTTATTCTGGAGGTTGTGGGTTCGATTGGCGGGCATTTTTTCTTGACTTCTCTTTCGCTTGTCTGACTCAAAAATTCTTACCATCTGTTTCTATCACCCCCCCTGCAACCTCCCCGCGGGCAGAGGTTTACTCTATATATATATATATATATATATATATATATATATATATATATATATATCGTAAGGAATAGGGGAATGCGTAGGTCAAGAACCTGATTTCGAGTAAGGTTAAAAATGCCCGCCGGGTGGGTCCGAACCACGACCTCCATACCGTCTCGTTATTTCTCGGGTCTCGTCTCTAGGTTTTTATTATATAGCGTTGAACCCTCTTTGCCTTTGGCTACAAATGAGAACATGCAAGCTCCCCAGTCCCTCGGTGGAATGCGGGCATTCCGGGTTTCGGGGTTCGGATCCCACCGGCGGGCATTTTTTCACCACTTTTTTCTTTCTTCTCATATATTCTCCTATATAAAGTTATTGGCTCTGGCAGTTTTGCAATACCGATATATATATATATATATATATATATATATATATATATATATACGGTAACGGCATGGCAGCGGACCATCTCAAAGGAACATGGACACCAACCGAGGGATATCCTCGAGCGTAGAGCAGCTGGGGTGGTGGGCGGTTGAGTGACGCGAGGAGGAAGCCGACGAATGATATTGCTCTCCAGTTGCACCCACTTGAGACTGTTCCCCACCGCCTGACATTGGTAGTTATCTAAGATATAACATTTTTTTACAACTTTTAGTGAAGGACAATGGGAACATTCACTCTCTACGGATTTCTATGCGGGCGTTACATCGGCTCAACCGTGATGGCTAACAACACCTCAAGTACCGGGGGCACCACTACCGCCCCGCCCCGTTCTTAGTCACGGCGCCGCCCCGGTAGCCTCCGAATTTCTGTGGTACCGATAACACCGACATTGAAGACTGGATCAAAATGGACGAACGAGTTAGCGCTCTGAACCGCTGAAAACTAACTATCACGCTCGCAACGGTTTCTGTCTGTCTGAAGGAAGCAGCACTCGCATGATATGAAATGAACGAAGTAGACACCGTCAAAACAATGCTCTGTGTGCATTGGGAAAGCAACTTGGTTCCCAGCGTGCTGCGAAAAAACAGCTCGCGCCTCCCGCTCAGATATCGATCGAGCCGTACGTAGCGTATATACAGGATGTTCTGTACCTTTGCACCCCGCAGCCGACCAAATTAATGAAGAAAAAGTGGGCCAGGTACTGAAAAGGATCGCTGGAGATTCGTTCGATCTGCTGGTTTGCAAGGACTTCAACACGGTGGACGCTATAGTCATGAAATGCCGGCGCTTTCAACAAGCCAAGAGCCATAGCATCATCACGCAGTTCGCACAGCTTCCGTTACCGCGGCGACTTCAACCTGCTGAGCAGCATTTTCGCAATTGCCTACACAATCGGCCACGTGCAGCATAAATACTTGCCTTGTGAAGTTGCGGTGACCAGAAATATACGTCGCAAACCTGAAGCCATGGCTCCCGCAACGTTTCCACCGCGCACGATGGACAGCAACCTTGCCGTCATTTGACTTATAAAAGCGGTTGCTCGGGAGGGATTTGCAAATATTTGATTCCACCCAGACTGTTCTGTGAGTCCCCGACCGGTCCGACAAGCACCACCTACAGCCGTTTTCCGCAGCGACTATGCTTTTTCCCGACATCTCAATTCATCTGAGTGGAGCACCTCAGCCGAGCGGCCCATCTGCTTCAACTGCACGCGGGTGGGACATCTCGCTCGCTACTGTCGGGGCCACTGGTTCCAGTTTCCTCGCGACTTCTGTCCTGACCGCTCGACAGAACGCCCCGCCGCTTTACATCTTGAAACCAGCAGCAACCAGATGACTCCGCCGTCACTGCGACCTTCCGATTCGACCGCTCGCCCTCACCACCCCGATGTCAGACTCGGTCGCCACAGTCTCGGAGACCATCTCCTTCCACCTCCGACCACTACTCAACGGAAAAGTGATGAATTCAGCTCCCGGTGGTGAAGCTGCATTTTTTACTTGGCCCGCCATTCCTCTTTTGATCCTCCATGCCAGAGACAATTTAGTGCAAATAGAAGTTTACGGTATTCCTTTTCTAGCACTCATTAACACTGGGACGACAATATCGGCGATAAGCTCAAATCTACGCTTTCGCCTTCACAAGGTCATGACGCCTGTCATATCATGTCTGACAAGCTGATATTGAAAAGTTCATAATAGCTGGAATATATACTGCTCGGATTATTTGCTTCCCATCTTACCCACCTGTCTGATATCCTCGCGCTTTTCGGCCAAGCAGGCCTTCACTTGATCGGTGCCAAATGCCACTTTGGCTGCGGCGCATAAACATTCTCGGAAATTTTTTTTACGCCAAAGGTGTTGAGCCTGACCCTGATAAAGTGAAAACCGTGAAGTAGTGTGCTGTGCAACGCTCTACGGCCGACGTTCGCAGCTTTGTTGGCCTGTGTTCCAACTTCCGTAGGTTCATAAAAGGCTTTTCTAACATCACCAAACCGCTCACTGATCTACTGAAGAAGGACGCCGCTTTTTTATGGGCCCGTGAGCAGGCTGAGGCACTTGGTACATTATTCTCCCGGCTTGCATGTGCCCCTGTGTGAGCCCACTTTGTAGTCTCTGCTCCAACCGAGGTTCGCACTGACGCTACTGGGCATCCTCAGCCAAATTAAAACCATTTAGAGCCAAACAAAAGCCGGATGCGATCGCGTCATTCCATACGCGGATCACATTCTTTCCACATCTTAATGTAATTACACAAGCACTGAAATACAATGTCTTGCTCTTGTTTGGGCTTTGGCCGCAAGCTCTCCGTAATTAGTCACTACCAGGCTCTGTGCTCGTTGTCTTCACTGAAACACCCCACGGCTCGGCTGGGTCACTGGTCTTTGCGGTTTCAAGAGTACTCGTATTCGGTCTTATTCATGTCTGGACACTTCCATCAGGATGCTGACTGCTTATCGCGCTGCCCCGTCAATCCACCTGACCCAATTCCTGCTGCTTAGCACAGTATGGTTTCCGTCCTTTGCAGAGGTCGTAGGAGCGCACATACTGCCGGGAAGATCGGTAAAAGCAGGGCCAGAAGTAGCGGCATCTGATGTAATCGTGGGTGAGGGAAACAACGATGCGACCAGCAGTTTGGAAGTCAAGGAGTTGTTGGAAAGCGTCCAGACGACGTTTTGCACGAATAGCAAGTAATAATTCTAGGGCATGAGGACGAAGTTTCCGACGATAAAGCATTCCTTGTTTTAGGTCGAACATGCGAAGTGAAGGCGCCCAAGATGTAGAAATAAGCCTGTCTATAACAGAGCGAAGACAACTATCACGTCGTTGTTCGCCGCCGGTGTTGGCGAGGACAGAAAGAAGCATATCAAAGGTGACTGTGCAATGCGTTCCTGGTCACAAAAGTATTGTAGCAAAATTGGAAAAATAACGGCCTAACTTCCTGTCACACAACTGCCCGGCCACATCGACCCCTGCCCAGCTCCCAAGTTACCCATGGGCCGCACGAATGGCTGCAAAGGAGGATCTTCGGCGCCGAACGCGTGCTCTCATACCTCCGTGTTCGGTTCTCCTCCTTCTGAACATGACCTGGATGGAGGAGGTTGTACTTCGAAGGAGCCGACTGCTCGTGGCTCTTACCACTGACAGACGAGTGGGGAAAAGGGACACCCCCAGGCACGTGAAATCTCCAACCTGCTCTGAGGAAGCGGTTCCGGCAGACCTTCACCATCTAATATCGACATGCCCTGGAACTAAGGACATTCGAAGGAAATGTTTCATCGCAGCTGGCCTAAATTTGCGGCAAGAAAAGAATTACCATCGCTGGCTCTAATGTCCTGCCTACTGTAACTTGCTCGACTATATCCGAGAGGCCAACCTAGTTTCCAAGATATAGACCGGACACACCTAAAGTCTACTAAGCCTTGAAGCTATCAAATAAACGAAAAAACAACTAAACAGGGTAGCTTTTATTTACGATGAAACAGTTGTCTTTATTAACCAGCAACATAAGTTCCTCCAACTAATGCTCTTCCACACCACTTTCGCAAATCACATCATAAACACCGTGAGGTTTTCTTCGAATCAAATATACTATTTCCCGGTATGGACTGTTCATTCGCCACTTCTTGCGACTCCGTCACGGTGTCGTGTTCCACGCGTTTTTTGGGGGGTCAGAAATTAATAGTGATTGAATTGTTATTGTCAGTATATTTTGTTAATAAATTGTTATCTGTAATTAAAAATTACAAATATAAAACTTGTCATTGCTATGTAGCTGTTTTAGCACACCGAAGTCGTACAATGCAGACCGGGAAAGACCTTATAAAGCACCAGTTAAGCGGTTTTCTAGAACCACACACTTGTGGAACGGTGCGTGTAATGTCAGAGAGCAAAAATTCCTAATTGGACAAAACGCAGCCGTGAACAAAGTACTTAGGGCGAGTAACAAATAATTGTGTTATACCTATAGTTATATTGGCTCGCATGGGAATCACCAAATTCTACTGCTAGCTCCTAACCAATGAGCCTTGTCTGTTTGGCGGTGTCAACCGGGGGAAGGTTCTCAAAACTGGTGCCAGAGGCCGTCCCAGCGTCACCAAAATAGCAGCGGACCAATTAGAGCGCGCACCATGCGAGCAGAGCGTATACCGCCCACTCAGGATCTTTGGCCCTAAGCACTCGGCACGGCACGAGCGACAGCGCCAGCTCGCCAGAGAACAGCAGGTCCGAGGACGCGAAGCACAACTGCCGAGTTTCGACAGCGGGAAGCCTAATTCAAGAGTCGAAATGGAAGCGAATCGTCAAAAGCACTTCCCCATGATGGAATTCTTGCAGGAAAGACAGCTTTCTGGTAAATCCACTGCACATGCCTACCTAAAGGAGATTGTAGAATATCTTTGAAGAGATCACAGCTACATCGCGACCGACAGTCGTCAACTCGCTGCGGCCAGCCAACCTGATCGACCTGATGGCCTTCGGCCAACCTTTCTTGGGTGGCATTGTGATCGTCATGTCTCCAGCTGCATGAGCGCACACACAGTTTCCTTCTCTTCCCTTGCTTCCCCTTCATGTCCATTAAACAAAGACCTCAATGGTCGCTTCTCTTTCCCCCTGACGCTGCTCTCCCGCCCGAGCAGAACTCGCGTAAGCGGGAACAACCAAATCGATTCCGGCACTACGAGCCAACGCTATAAAATATGGTAAGTCCGAGTCCCGGATTTCGACACCATGTGGAAGAACGTCAAGAGAGGCAAGGGGGGAAAAAGTAATACATTGCTACGTGGCAACAAGGCCAATTAGACGAAGCATAGAAGATGTCATCGATATATATGTACATGATGATGCCTCAAAGCGATGCGATTTATTTACAAGCGCCCATTATCGCTCGAGCCATGAGTCCGTGTCATCCACTGTTTCGTAGTCGTCAGCGATCCTCGTCGTCAGGTCCCAAGGAGCTATGCGCCAACCCCCACTTGCGCTTCTTGTAACATTATCCCTTGTCGAAGGAGACCATGCCGGTCAAGGTCACAGTACTGGGATGGATGCAGTGTTGATGAGGTGAGATGAGAATATACAGTGAAGTCCTTGCCGCCACTGATGATGGTGAGCTTGATGAGAATTGGTCCCGGAACAGCTGTGCGCGCCGACGCCGTTGAGACAAACCAGAAAAGTAGCCAGGGGAACGGCATCGTCCTCTGGCCAGATCGGGCTAGATTATGTCTAGCTGGTCTCGGCTTCTTGTGGCTGGGGACACGGCGCTGGGGAATAGGCCAGCAATGGCTCAACTGGGCTGGGGTGGCCGACGCGACCTAAGAGCTTCGAGGCGATCTCTCCTGGAGCCGAGACGGGGCGAAACTTGGCACCATCATCTCGATGAAGACAGCAACCTCCACCAAACCATGTTACACGGCAGAAAGGCAAATGAGACAAACCAATAAAGATGTGAGCGACATATATGTACTTGATGGTGCCTCAGAGCGATGCGATCTGTTTACAACGCCCATGATCGCTCGAGCCACGAGTCCGTGCCATCTACAGATTCGTCGTCGTCGGTAATTGGTCCCACGGCCTATGCGCCAACGCCCACTTCGGAGTCCCGTAAAAATAGTTACACTTTTACCAACAGCCGTTCTTAGCAGCCATCTCGATGCCTCGCCTTGCCACCTTCTCCTTCATCTGTGTATGTTCCGTTGAGCTCGTCGCCTGCGTCTTCCTTGTATTCACCGAAAGTTCCAACAGAGTTCTTTTCAAAAAACAGACAAATTACTAGCTAAGAGGACTCTATAAGCACACTTAGTTTCCACTATATGTTTGTTTCGCGCACGTCGTCTGCACCCAGCTCGGGAAGAAATCCGTCTACACGCAGTGGAGGGGCACTCAATTTTTACACTTATAGTTTTTCGGGCACCCTCTCGGAGGGAGAGCGCTTCCAGGTTGGCATTTCTTGGTTGCGTTTCGTTGGTGCCGTGGGGGAAGACATTTTTTGGAGAGACCCTTACGTCACTTTTGCTGAAGGGGGAAACGTACTTGTAGGGAGCGTATTTTTTCCCTTTTGTTTCACGCACACTCACGACTTCCTCCGCCTTTATTCGAGGCACTGCCGTCTGCTCCGTCGGCTCTCGTCGACCAATAGATATTTTCTGGGCAATTGCGCGACCTGGGGCGTCGATAAGCCAGCGATAGCTGCCGTTACTACAAAGCGATTGCAGGGCAGGAAGGGAAGAAAATGACCGCGTGTCTGCTCCTTTCGGTGCAAATGTTCACGAAAACCATAGTCGACTACGGCCCTGCCATATAAACGCGTCCATTCCCTTTCCCGCTCATCTCTCATGCTGTTCCTCTCCTGTCTCGTTCTTCTCGAGATAACACGCTAGAGGTTTCCTCAAGTCAACCTAAATTTACCGCATTTCCCAGCTCCAAGTCGGGTGCCGCGATCCCAGCGCTGCCGTACCGCTGATACGTGCGTGAATTGAGGCACCCTACTACAGCGTCTTACATCCGCGTTGCCTTACTCCACGACCGTCCCAGGCGGAATGTAGAACCTATCAAGTGGAACCTTTCGTTGCTGTTGCCGTTTCATTTCCTAAATCCCGGCACGAGCTAAGAAAGCGCCGGCAACAGCAGGCGACGGTTTTCTGCAGTTGCTGTAGTATTTCATTTGCTATCACAGTAATCAAGCATCCATAAATTTTAATAAAGAAACACTGCAAATATTACTTATGTATTGATTTTCTATCTTATGTTTGCGTAAGTCTTGTTCTTGTTCAACTGTGTTGACAAGTTTAAACATTGTGACCGGACTCGGACGCTTAGGTTTATATAAGACAATAGTCTTATATAAGTATATAAGACTATTGCGCACCTTCTATTCTAGTATTGCTGGGTGACTAAATCGAGTCCCAGACATACAGACCGACAGACAGACAGTTAGACACTAAAATTTCTGTGTTGTAGCATCCCAAGAAAGAATCGCCTTTCAAAGTCATATTGTTCCCCCAAACTTCTCATTTGCCACCAGGGCCCCTTTAGTAACTTTCTCCTTCATGTTGGGTCCTCTTCGTGGTCACTTTCTGTCGTTGAATTCAACACCTCCAGCCAGGCGGCCAGCGGGGGATATCATTTATTCTCCTTAGCCTCGCAGTTATCTACGACGAGCATGGCCATCACAAAGTAAACTCAAAGCAAAGCGGACGCATCAGTATACGTTAATGGACAGCTTCGCATTCTATGTTCGTGTCAATTAGAAATGTAACACTAGGCGCGAACACTGACGCAGCGTATGCATATTGCCTTGAGGCAATGTAGCAGAAAAAACAGTAATTTTCTGCCCACTAGAGGAATGCGCAGGATTTTAAAGTTATGGGCTTAGCGACGGCTTCGGCGGAGGATTCGTCCCAAAATTTCCCGAAAAAGTATGCTGTGGCTCTCTGATCGCGTAATAACACCCCGGAGAATCTTCGGCAACCTTCACAGTGAAGCTGTGTACGCGAACATAAGAAATGAGAGTCCGTGCGTGTACCCCGATGTGGCGAAAATGAATACGCGGGAATGTCCGATGGTACGCTTCTTCCAGGACGGGATTGAGAAAGATAGTGATAGACGGAAGGCTGAGGGCACGCACCCTCGCAAAAAGTGTGCGTTCACTGCACGACCTCGGTGCTCCAAACAAGCGATACCTTGACCACATTCGCTTTAACATTGCACTGCTCGCGTTCACTGCGCACTTCACAAGGCATCCGTGACAGCAAACCCGTAAAGCGCCCGCATGTTACCTGTTGTGCAATTGTGGATTCGCTACTTCCTGCTACGCGCTATCATATTTTAAGCACGCGCGATTGGCTTTGAATCTACCCCATGTCCTCGCACCCATCCTCACTATAGTTGTAGTTACATTTTCTTGCATTGCTGCAACACACTACTGCTCTACTGGCCATGCTTCTCCAAAGAGAAAAAGAGTTTATGGACATTCAAGGACGTTTACTTTTTTAAGCATGCTTGATACAGTTTTCCAAAAACAAACATTTTTTTTAGAAAACAAGAGCACCACTCCAGATAATGAACGGGCTTGGTTTGTTATACTCACCTGCTCCACCCACGAATGGAGTCTGTTCGCCTGTCCGGTAACCTGCAAATAACATTTTTTTATGTGTGACGGGACAACGGGTACGTACGCGTTTCTTACCAGAGAGAATACGCATCACCCGATGCATGTCATTACATTTTTTTCGCAGTAGGTAAGACATGTTACTAGTTCTAAGCAAAGATTCTCCTTACTGAAGAACTATTATTTTGGTGCAATGACCATTTAGACAAAATTATGCTTTGCGGCCAAAGAGGGGCAATTTACACTGCCACGTTAATAGGCTTTTGAAAGGCCCCATTTCCAATTCCCGGTAAATGTACGGATGGTGCACTAATGTGTATTCAAATCACTCGAAACTGTTGAAGTGTTGACAGGAAATTCCAATCCCGAAGACTTTTTTTCTGAAATACCGCTGAGACCACTGATGCTCAAACACCTCTGAAGCAACAATGAATCAACAAGGAAAGATGGAAGTGTCAAGCTTAATGCGGAGCAAATAAAATTTATTGGTCATGCTGCGATTATAAAGCTTTCTTACAAAGCGCTTGACATTTAGGACTTGCCTTCTCATTTAAAGCTCTAAAAGCGAAATTCTTTACGTAAAGCTCTATTACGGGATATATAAGTATAGGGACAACTAAAACTTGGAAGATGGTAGAGCACACAAGAAAAGAAAACTTCGAACAAGGTGGAAACCACAATTGTTGGCAACGTTTCAGCAAAGAGACTAGCCTTCATGAGTGAAACCCTTGCCTGGCTGGAACGCTTTATATAGGGGTTGGTGCCCAGGTGAGAGGAGAGAGGGATATGAAATTGAGAGAGCGCATTGGTTTGGGAGTATTAGGAGGAGATATTGAGGGGGAAATATGGTTGTACAGTTGGAGCCGCGAAGTTGGTCAGGGGGAAGTCAACCAGGGGTTGATATTCCGGAACATTCTTGGAAAGGATGAGAGTGTGTTTGTTGCCACGCCGCACGGCATACGAATATGTTCTCAGAAACGCCGGACGCAGAAGAGGTGGTGAGAGGAGTCCTTATAAGAAGCTATCTGGAAGTCTCAGGTCAACAGAAAAAGCAGAGTAGGGGGAGAATAAATAAAAAAAAAGCGGGAGGAAAAACCACACACACACACACACACACACACACACAATAAAACGCAATAACCGCACAACTGAAATGGAACGTGTCGCCACCAGCAACGTTCCTGTAACAGGCCTTTCCTGAACAAAAACCAAAAGATCAAGTTTAGAGAGACGTACGAGGCACAAGACAAAGCGGACGAAAAAAAGACAGAAAAAATGAAAATAAAATTGAATTTAATTCCAGCGGAAAGGTTGGAGGGATGCTACACGTACTAAACTGTAAGCTAAGGAATGAAAACAAAAGGAATTAGGTGACCAAATAAGGAGCAGAACGAGGGGTCATATTCTGTGGATAAGGTACAAGCAAGACAGTGCTTAATACTGCATTCCCTGTAAATATCGCAAGGATTCCAATTTGTCCCTAGACGAAAAAATTCCACCAGGTTCCATGGAGTTTAATTTGTGAAATTAATGGGATTCTCGGTATTTTCTGTCCCTAGGAGACCGAAAGTTTGACTGAAGTATATACAAGTTAAGGTCATCAAAATTGTGGCTCGGTTGGTTGCGATGCTGTGCTACTGCTATGGAGGATTTGCTAGAGTATCTGCCCGGTGACCGTTAAGACGTAGGCTCATAGGCTGACTGAGCATAGGGCACATTGAGCATTCCAACATATACACAATGTTGAATGAAGTAGACGCAAAACTTAAATTAAACTTGTGAACATAATTACTGGCTGTGCTTTTTACAATGCACTCTGTCTGCATGTGCCCGCAAGTCTTCCATTTCGGACTGGAGCAGTTGGCTATGACTGGTTGATATAAAGGCCCTGTTTTAGCATGCACTAATATATCTTTTGGATTCCTATTTCTCCGGTAGGCAACCCTTGGGGCTTCCGGGTAGTATTTCCGCTGGATAGTGTTTACGCTTGGGAGGGCGCTTGAAAATTTAGTTATTAGGGCAGGCGGCGTACGTAGCACTTTCGTTTTGTCGCTGTTTACTGAGCTTGTCATCCCTTTTGAGAATAAATGCACTTTCGTACACCTGATCGAGCGAGCTTTAGGGGTGGTTCCTGTTCATAGGGGGTGGACCTGATTTCGTCTAGATGCTTAACGTAGTCCTTGTCATCATTGCACGCTCTTCTAAGTCTAAAGCTTGTCCTACAAAGATCCCTTGTCTTGCAGTGTCTCCGGTGATCGCTTTTATAATCTCGATACTGCTGCCTGTTGGTTGGTTTTCTAAAAAGCATGGTTTTAAGTTTACCTTTGTCTAGACTGACGGTTGTATCCAGAAAGTTCACTTCTTTTTCAGTATGCTGGCAGAAGAATTAATTTGTCGGATGCGAAGAATTGATATGATATATAAGCGTTTCTAGTGTCGAGCGAAGTGTCCCCAAATCATAAACATGTCGTGTATGTAGCGGGGGTAAACCTGGGGTTTATGTGGAAAAGAGCGTAATAGGGTGGCTTCAAGTTGCCCCATGAAAATATTGGCATAGGTCGGTGCGGATGGAGTACCCGTGCTTGTACGAAAAACTTGAAAAATGTAAGACGAGTAAAATACAAAATAATTAAGTGTTAAAACTAGTATTAACAAACTTATGTCACTTCTGTCGCATGTAGGTGCGGGTTCTCTGATAATTTTTTTGTAATAGCTTCGAAGCTTCGATTCCATCGGCGAAAGGGATGTGAGTATACAATGCGGCAACGTGAAGAGGAACAACTAGGGTTCTACTGGGTAGACGCCCACCGTTATTTATCTCTTCTATTATGCGGACCAAACGGGAGGGGGGGGGGCGTCCTGAACGAATGAAGGAAGACGACTCGGAATGTCAGATTGGTAATGATTCAGAAACAGAGAGAATGCTTCGGTGGGGGTATTGTTATTCAAATTAAGGGTCCGCCAGGAGTATCAGCAGTAAACAATAATTCTACGGGGACTTTGTGGACTTTTGGGAGGAGGTGAAAACGTCCTGCCTGCTTATTATTCGGTTTCATGAAATTTAGTCTGTTGTCATTATTATTTCTCTAGATCACCGATATATGAGGCTTTGAGGATTATTAGGCTGTACTTCTGGCTCGTATCAATCGCTAGGCGCTTGTAGTGGCAACGGTTGTTGATCTGCCTATGAGCTTTATCTTTGTATTTTCCCATAGGTAAAACAACTACGCTACAAACATTGTCGGCTCTGCTTTATTACTACGTGCTATCCCGCCTGGGCCGGCGGGGACTGAGGGTGGCCGGATGATAGCAACACAGAACGCAGATCGCCGTGATAGTGAACGCTTTATTTTGTGAGCCTCGCCGTTTTATAGCGGTCGCTCAAGGAAAGGAAAAACCACGTGAGGTACTGACATCACGATACCAAGCCTGCAAGTTTGCAACGTCAGGATACAACAATCTTCCACCCTTAAGGTGAATAATGGTCTATTGGTTTCTTCTTACGGCGAGATCGTCGTAGCTACGGAACCAAATTGTCTTCACCGGGAGCGGGATGCGCCAGCGCCGCTTCTTCCTCAGGGGGCACCAACACCGTTTCTTGCACCGACGCTGCTTGTTTCGAAGAGGCCTTCGTCACTTTGGCTGGGCTCTGACGTGGGTGAACTTGATCCAAGTGTCGCTGCAGCTCACCTTCATCCGTCTGAATTGTGACCATGCGGGAGCCCGTGGTTCCTTTTACAGTTCCTGGAAGCCAGCGTTCTCCTTCGCCGAAATTGCGTGCCCAGACAGAGTCACCGGAGCCAGGCGTACTTTCGCTGTCCTCCTGCGTACAGAACCGAAAAGACACAGGCGGAGGAAGGCAGGTGTCTAGGCGCGACCGAATTTGGTATCCCAAGAGGCGCTGGGACGTGGAGTGTCCGTCTTCCTGAGGAGTTCTTCGACAGTTAAAAAGAAGCTTCGCTAAACGCGTAGGTAGACTGCCCACCTGACGCTTCTTTAAACCGTCCTTAATGGTCCGAACGGCCCTTTCAGCTAGACCATTTGATTGCGGGTGATAAGGTGCCGTACGTAAGTGTTTGACGTTGTTTCAGCCAGAAACTTGGCAAATGCGTCGCACGTAAACTGGGTTCCATTATCGCTTACCACCGTTCAAGGTATACCTAACCGGCTGAAGATCTCGCGCAGCGCCGTGATAGTAGCCTCGGCCGTGGCGTGCGGCATGGTGACTGCCTCTATCCACTTGGTGTGCGAATCCACCACCACCAAAATCATCATGCCGTTCAGTGGCCCTGCAAAATCAACATGCAGCCGGGACGAGATCTCCTGCGTCATCGGCCCAGTTAACAGGTGGCTTCGCCGGTGGCCATAGGCCGAAATTGTACACACGAGGGACAATTACTCGCCATTTGTTTGATGTCACTATCCCAAACGTGCCACCAGACACTCGTGCAGCGAGCGACCCGCCTTTCATTGCACAGGCCCCTTGGTGTGTGTCGTGGAGCAGTTCAAACATCTGTTCCCGTGCAGCAGCCGGCACGATGACTCGATGGCCCCAATACGCGAGACCATGAACCACCGTCAGCTCCATCTTCCTTGACAGATACGGTTGCAAGCGCGGATCGGATCCTTTCCGGTCATGTGGCCAGCCGTTGAGTATGAAAGTTCGAACTGTCTGGAGTAGCTCGTCCTTGCAAGTCATCTGCCGGAGCACCTGTGACGAAAGATGCGTGTTGTCAAATTGTTGCAACGAATGCACGTACTCTGGAAGCTCCTCAGTGACTTCCTCTGGGGTGTTCAACGGAAGTCGGCTGAGGGCGTCCGCGTTTTGGTTGTCAGGCCCGGGCTTGTACTCGATCTTGTACTGATGGGCTCCCAGCAGCAAAGCCCAACGCTGGATACGGGCCGCGGCCATGAGTGGCGTGGGGCGGTCTCCCACCAATGGCTTGTGATCTGAAACAAGTATAAAAGATCGCCCAGCAGGTAGTCCCGAAACTTTGCAACCCCAAACACCAACGCCAAGGCCTCTCGCTCGATTTGCGAATAATTTCGTTCCGCCTTAGACAGCCTTCGCGAGCGGAACCCAGTCGGCTTGTCGATGCTTCCTGCTTCCTACTTCCCGCTTGGTGGGATCAAAATGCGTTAGCATCTTAGCTTGCTGCATTGCGAGCTTCGCCATGTCAAACGCTTCCTGCTGTTTCGGGCCCCATACCCAGCGGAAATCCTTACTTAGCAGGTCGTAGAGCGGAGCGAGCAGGCTAGCCATGTTGCGAAGAAACTTGTTGTAGTAAGTGAGAAGACCAATGTAAGAATGCAACTCGCTTACGTTCTTGGGACTTGGAGCCTTCATTACAGCTTCCATTCTCTTCTCCAGGGGCTGTAAACCTTCGCTGCTGATCCTGTGACCCAAGTATGAAACCTCAGGCCTGCGGAAGATGCACTTGATTTTCCGGATATTCACGCCAGTCTCACGAAACTGCTGGAGTACCGCCTTGAGAGTGCTTCCCCCATCCAGTTTTCTTTCAGCAACCAGCACGTCATCCAGGTACACTTGTACCCCTGGGATACCTGTCAGAATGGTTTCCATGGTGCGCTGAAAAATAGCCGGAGCAGACGACACTCCGAAGGCCAGGCGTTTATAACAAAACAGTCCCCGATGGGTGTTGATTGACACTCAGCTTCTTGGACTCTTCGTCCAATGGTATCTGATTGTACGCTTGCTCAAGCCCAATGTGCTGTACAAGTCTCCCTCGCTGAAAGCAGCGAAGATGTCGTCTATCACGTGAAGTGGGTATTGTTCCGTTTCACACGCTGCGTTGACGGTTAACTTGTAATCCCCACAAATCCGGATTGAACCGTCTGCTTTCTCAACCGGCACTATGGGCGTTGCCCACTCAGAATGCGCCACTGGAGACTAGCACACCGGATGCCAATAGTCTGTCCAACGCGACGTCCACCTTGTCCTTCGTGGTGTATGGTAGCGGCCTTGCCTTGAAGAACTTCGGCACCACACCTTCTTTCACGTACAGGTGTGTGGGTGGCACCTGGAATAGGCCTCATTCCGGCTCAAACACATTACTGTAGTCTGTCAAAATGGTCTGCAAGTTCACACCTCCATCCTGACTGACAGAACTAGACACGCTAAGGACAGGAACTCCAAGTTGTTTAGCTTTTTTATGAGGTCTCGACCGCATAAACATGGCCCTGACTGACGAAGCACTGTCACTGGCGCAGTAACGGTCTTTTCACGGTAAGAAACTGGGAGAGTCAGCTTACCGGCGACTGGCAGTGGTCCCAAGTAGCACGATAGCTTCAAATCAGACTTCTCGAGTGGTGGCCAGCTAGCTCGATGGCTGTTGTGGGCGTCCTAGGATAACACACATACTGGTGAGCCGGTGTCTATTTCCATAACGAGGTCCACTCTACCCCCACAGAAACTTGCGCCATACTGGCCCGACAATCTTCTCCTCGACGACAGGGTCTTGCTTTAGAGAGGAAGGCTCCGCCGACTGCGTTTGGTCGTCGTCCGACTATACGTCACCGTAATGGCAAACGTGTTTTGCTTCCGCTTGCCTGTCGAACGGCATAACGCTGCAAGGTGGCCTTTTCTTCCACACTGGAAACATTTGGCGGTCTTGAACGTGCAGGTCTCTTCGGAATGCTCCTGGCTGCCGCACCGGTCGCATGCTTTCGATGGTCCGTGCCGGCCCTTGGGGCTTTTCCATGAAGACTTATGCCGCCGCTCTCTTGCCAGCTTGTGTAGTTCCGGCTCGACCTTCACGTCCAGAGCTTTCATCAGCTTTGCGTCTTGTCCCGCTGCTTTCGCCGCGAGCACCATGTTCTCCGCCTAATGCAAAGTCAACTTCGGTCGAGCCAGAAGGCCTTTTGGGTTTTCGACACTTCGAATGTCGCAAACTATTCTGTCCCGTAGCATGCGGTCCAACATTTCCGCGAAGTTGCATCGGTCGGCCAAGCCTCGAAGTTCCAAGATGAACCTTTGCGCAGATTCGCCCTCCTTTTAAATTCTGCTAAAAAACTTGCTCGGGCTTCGGTGCGAAAAAGTATTCCAAGAACTTCACCGTTTCCGCGTAGGATAACTGATTAACCTTATGCGGCGCACAACGCCCACTTAATACATCGATGGTTTTCGTGCCGTGTACCGAGACGAGAAGCGCTCTTTTTGTTAGCATCATCTACAATGCCGTTTGCTTCGAAGTACGATTCAATGCGGATGACATACGAAGTCCACTTATCGTTTGCTTCGTCGAAGTGTGGCATTTGGCCCGATATTTCCGGAGGTTGGTGGTTGCCTCCGTACTCTTCAAAAGGCTGGTTCGATGCTCGTCGCCATTGCTATCCCGCCTGGGCCGGCGGGGACTGAGGGTGGCCGGACGGTAACAACACAGCCCGCAGATCGCCGTCATAGTGAACGCTTTATTTTGTGAGCCTCGCCGTTTTATATGGGTGGCTCAAGGAAAGGAAAAACAACGTGAGGCACTGACGTCACGATACCAAGCCTGCAAGTTTGCAATGTCAGGATACAAAACTACGTCTGTACTCGTAATAGGCTATTCGAATAAGAGTGTTTCCCGCCATTTAATCGCTCATGACAGGCTGGGGACGTTCGAGTCACGCCCGGCGGATTAAACGAAGGTACCCTTCTTCCCGTGTAGTCTGAGTGGCGCTGGCTACCACTGTCAAGCGTCAGATGCAGTTGTAGTCAAAATAAATACGTAAGAAAGTGAAGGAGAACCCGGTCGCCCATATAGCCGAATTGCTAAGGCATTCGAGATCATATCGAAAGGCGTGGGTTCGGTCCCAACTCTGGGCGCGTGTTTTTCGTTTTCTTTTGTCACATAAATTAATAAAAAATGTAACTCCACTAATGGTGAAAAAATTGGATTGGATTGCAGTTTTATGGCACATAAGCACCTAATGCTATCATGCGCCAAACAGGCAATGGTTAAAAATACTCTAACCATTCCCCTATGCCACCTTTGGCGTTGTAGAATGCCGGCATTTTTATCTGTATTTTGTACCGAGCCCCTTATTTGCAAACCATACTATCCTACGAAAGCTCATCGACGGCATTGGTAATGGGAGCCTTGATGCCAAGGTAGCATAAGAGGGTTTCGAGCTAGTTGATCGTTCATGAACAGCTGTGGACGCTCGAATCACGCCCCGGGGGATGAAAAGAAGGTAACCTTCTTCCCGTCTAGTCTGAGTGGTGCTGGCTACCATGCTCAAGCGACAGATTCAGTTGAAGTAAAAATAAATACCCCAGAAAGTGAAGGAGAACACAGTCGCAGGGATAGCCGAATTGGTAAGGCATTCAAGATCAAATCGAAAGGCGTTAGTACGGTTCCAACTCTGGGCGCGTGTTTCTCTTTCTTTTCTCACATAATTTAATAAATAAAATTTAACCTCACAAATGGTAAAAAAAGTTTCCTAGCCATTCCCCTGTGTCCGCTTTGGTGTTGTAGACTGCCGGCACTTTTTTTCTGTATTTTCTAGCGAGCCCCTTATTTACAAACCATAATACCCTGCGAAAGCTAAGCAACGGCCTCGGTTCTGGCAGCCTTGATGCCAAGGTAGCATAAGAGGGTTTCCCACCAGCCCACCAGTTGATCTCTCGTGACCGGCTGTGGACGTTCCAGTCACGCCCCGGAGAATGTAAAGAAGTAACCTTCTTCCCGTTTTTACGATCGGCGTATTGGCAATTGCCACGACCGTCTGCAATATTATCGATTTCAATTACCCAATCCTACCTTCGTCTGTTTTTCGCCTGTTCCTTCCCCCCCTCATCGACGGGGAGCGACCAGGCTTTGTGCGCAAGGACACGGGGCGACTAATCCTGCTACTGGACACAAGCCGCTTTGCGCGGCTTCACGGGAACCCAAGCGCCTGCCGTCAAGGCAAGTCACAATGCGCGATAATGGTGCAGGGAAGGATGAACAATGGCGTGCTGCGTTGCTACTCCGGCGGCAATCTTTAGCTGCGAGCCCAGCATTGTGGGGCCGCTTTGTTGTGGATCCGAGACGGCCCTGTTCAAGGAAGGTTGCACCACCGAAGCCAACCGACTGACCTGTGAGAGAGAAAGTGCCTTCTCTTTGTGAGTGTGTGGACATCCGTTTCAGTGCCCCGGATTGGTCCGTCCTGACGTCCGCTGAGAAAAAGGGGAAAAGTGGGAGGACCCACCCGGGTTACTTATTCTCGTGCACTGAGGAGCGCAGAACCCTGTTCACTCATGTTCAATTTCAATGGCAGATCCGGAGCACTTTCGGAGCAAATTTTCTGCTCTGTCTGCAGCCGACGCGTTCCAATGGCTGATGGGGAGCGCCGTCGCAGCCGTGATCGTCCGTGGAGCAAGAAAAGTTGCTCCGCTGAAATCGGCGGTGTCGGCCGGAACTACCTCGGGCGCTTACGTTTGCCGCATGACGTCGCCAACGTCGCCGCCGTCTGCGCTTCCTGCCAGTGCTCGCCTTCTCTGCCTCCTCCAGCCGCGCAGCGCGAGATGAACACGCCCGCGGGAACCAGACGATTTCGGGGAAGGCGCGACGCAAAGGATGCTGGGGATTTCCTGATCCCTTCACGGCTCGGCACTTTGCTCCGGCGGTAGCGGCAGCGTTCCGAAGGCAGCATCGGAGTACCTGCTCTTCGCGGAATCGGCACGCTCCGCGGTGGAGCACGGTGACCGCTCCGGATCTGCTATTAGAATTCTTCATTAGTCAAACGCCATGTAAATATCTGTACATAAAGTTATGTTCTTCGCCCTACGCGGCCCCAATGTTTTGCCCCAACTCCGGATCAACGAACGCCATCACAGATGAGGCTACCAGATCCGCAACACTGTGTATACTGAGTGGCGCTGGCTAGCACCCTGAAGCGTCAGATGCACTTGTAGTAAAAATAAATACCTCCGAAAGTGAAGGAGAACACAGCCGCCCAGATAGCCTAATTGGTAAGGCATTCGAGATGAAATCGAAAGGCGTGGGTTCGGTCCCCACTTTGGGCGCGTGTTTTTCTTTCTTTCTTTCTCAATTAAATTAATAAAAAATGTAACTTCACTAACGGTAATAAATGCTCTAACCATCCTCATATGCCTCTGCGTTGTAGACTGCCGTCGTTTCTTTCTATATATTGTCGCGAAGACAAGGACGATGCAGTTGTCTTGAATGAGAAACACGTTTATTGGAGCGAACTTGTGCTCCCCTAACAACTCAAAATAATACAGAGGCGGCGAAGCAGCGGTCAACAAAGTGACTTGCACAGGCGAGTATCGTCGAATCGAATGCTCCGGCGTCCGCACTGCAGGCTTTTAAATGCAGAGCATTTCAGTAACTCACGATGTCACCCGCGTTGGCGTCCGTAGTCCATCGCACGAATCGAAGCGACCGTGATCCCCTAGCCGCGCCCATCACTCGCTGCACTATATAAAAAAATCTCAGTGCTACACGCCCGCCAGTGGGGGCGTCTGCGCCGCGTTGCGACGACGTTCCGTGCGTCCGACCGGCGTTTGAATGGATCCTTCCACCACATTCCGGCGACTTTCGAACCAACGACTCGGCGTGCCCCTGGGCGGAACGCAAGGTACATGGTACTCTACCCACTGCACCACAAAGCCGACGCAGAATGGAAGGTTACGAACACGCCTTATATCCTTGACTCATTCAACCGTCGGCCACAGGTGCGCCCTCTCCCCCGCGTCCTCCTCGCCTTCTCTCCTCTCGCAACGCCCTCTCTCGCCGCGTTCGGTTCGGGTGCACAACAGGTGGGGAAGTTCGCAACACACCCTCTTCTCGCCGCGTTGGGTTCGCGCTGATCAAGAGTCGGTTCGCGCGCAAGAACAGGTGGGGGGCGCTCGCATTGCGCTCTCTCGCCGCGGTCGGTTCGCGCTTAAACCACATATGTCGTTCGCGCGTGCTCCGGTCGCTAACATCTGTGGCGTGATCGTGACGTCAACATCACGCTGTTCGTGTGGTGGCGCGATTTTGGCGCTATAACACTCTCTCGACGAGGGGGCATTGGATTGGATTCGACTTGGATTGTGTTGGATTGTGTTGCGTCATAGCCGCGCCACGTTGCGTCATAGCAGCTCCACGTTGCGTCATAAGCCGCGGCAGGGGGTTCACGGCACGTTTCACGTTTCACCAGCGACTTCATCGACAATGTCTACGCTGGAAGACAACAATTACAACAACAACCAATACGTAATCCATACGACTTGCAGACGCGCCTCCCGCGGAAATGCTCTGCATTTGATCGTGCCCCTCGCGAGGGGGATGTTTTCTCTTACGACATTTATTAACAGGACGTGGTGACAAAAACGCCACCCGAATAATAAATGCAGCTACGCATATGTGTAAGTTACCGGCGCCTTGATTTCACGAGGTGTGTATGTGTGTGGTGTCGGTGTTGTGTATCGGCGGTGAATCACCACCGATGTGTAACAGGAGACTTTAAAGCCCTGAATACAGCGCCGAAAACAAAGCGATTGCGCTCGCTCATGAGGTTGAAGCGGTAACGATGAGACAATAGGGAGTGGGAAGCAGTCGATTCTTTGGCGAAGGAAAGGCTTCGAGGAGCAAATCCTGTGGTCCTAATGTCTGTCAGCTATGGTAGGATGACTTGTATGCGGTGCTCGCTGCGTAAGGCGCTACCGCATCTCGCTCGTGTCGTTTGCCTGCCGCGCTTGATGGGAAGAGTGACGATAGTAAAGCGAAAAAATGTGGCAGTGCAACGCCGGCACGTGCAGGAGGAGACTCCCGCTGGCGCAGTTTCAGGCAGGAGTGCGCGAACACTGCGGAGGCGGGAAGTTTTGAATTGCGTTCGGTGGTAGCAGTGAGCGGATAACAACGCTACAGCCCATTATGGCGAATCAGTGCTCTGCACTTCCAACAGCTTTCACGTTGAGTGGAGCGGCTTTAATTGTTTTGAAGGTTTCGACAAGCGTCTTCCTCGCCTGGGCTCTTACCGGTGTGGTGCCCCTGGTCACAATGTGCGTGATTGTAACCGCGGAGCAGATATTTATCACAACCAGTTGCTCGTTTCGCCTTTTTATCTTTCGGCGCGCGTGGTTCTCGAAACGTCGATTCGCATCGAGAACATAGTAGATCCAAGAAGATTATTCTGGGCTGTTCACGTTAGATCGGAATGCTCTCCCTATCACGACAGATAACACATGCGGCACAGAAAGAAAGAATGAAACACGCGCTTCCCTTGGCGCAGAGATAACACAGACCGGCGCAGCCGGGCGGTAAAAGCAAAACACAAATAAACAAACCCAATGTATGGTTCGCGGCATTACCCCCCCTCTAAGAGTGCATCGACCCGATGCTAACATAAGCGACAGTCCGAAAATAAAACTAAAAGTTCGTCATCGTCCGTAGAAAGGTTTTAAGCGAAGCACGTGGACGACTTCGGGCCGCGTGCGTCGTCGTGATGTGCCGTAGTCACCATCGGGAATCACTTCGTAGGTAAGTTGGCCAACACGTCGTAGATTCTGGTAGGGTCCGAAATACCGTCGCAGGAGCTTCTCACTGAGTCCGCGTCGTCGGATGGGGAGGTCCAAACCCACACCACGATCCCCTGGTTGGTCCTCGGCGTCCTCGGCGTCGGAGGTTGTAGCGGTCCGCATCCACCAGCTGCTGGTCCGTTATACAACTCGAGCGAGCTGGCGGGCCTCTTCCGCACGTTAAGATATCCGTGGACGTCGGCGTTGAGGTCGTCGTCTTCTACATGCGGGAGCATGGCGTCGAGCATTGTAGTCGGCCTTCTACCGTAGACAAGCTCGAACGGCGTCAGCTGCGTCGTCTCCTGGATAGCCGTGTTGTACGCAAACGTGACATACGGGAGCACTTCGTCCCAAGTCTTATGTTCAACGTCAACGTACATTGACAGCATATCTGCGATTGTCTTGTTCAGGCGTTCTGTTAGTCAGTTCGTTTTGGGGTGGTACGCCGTCGTTCTTCGGTGATCCGTGTTCCTGCAGCGTAATACTCCTTGCATCAGCCCCGCAGTAAATGCCGTTCCCCGGTCGGTGATTAGGACTTCCGGGGCTCCATGTCGCAGCACAACTTGGCTTATAAAGAACTTTGCCACTTCTTGTGCAGTCCCACTCGGAAGAGCGGCGGTCTCTGCGTAGCGCGTCATGTAGTCTGTCGCTACGACAATCCACTTGTTCTGTGATCGTGACGTAGGGAATGGGCCTAAAGGTCCATTCCAATCTGTTGAAATGGTCTCGAAGGGACGGCGATCGGTTGCAGAAAGTCCGGCGGGTCTTGTCGGCGGCGTTTTTCGTCGCTGGCAGTCACGGCAGCTCCGGACGCAGTGGGTGACGTCAGAGGTAAGGCCGGGCCAGTAGTACCTCGCCTTGATTTTTCTAATAGTGCGGGCTGTGCCGAGATGTCCGGAAGACGGGTCGTCGTGGCACGCTTCCAAAATTTCGTCACGAAGGTCCGCGGGGATGAGGAGAAGGTAATTCGCTCTTGTTCCGGGGCTGAAATCTTCTTCACGAGGACGGAGTTTCTGAGCTGAATGCTGGTAAGCTGCGTTTGAAGGTCCTAGGAACGGCAACGTTGCATCCCTCGAGGTACTCGATTATGACGTGTAAGTCGGGGTCGGCACGCTGCTGGGCGGCTAGGTCGCTCTCCGTCACGATCCTCGAAGAACGCGCTGTCTTCATCAGCGTCTTGTGGTGGTGGGTTCGACGGGGGCGCGGGACAGGCAGTCGGCGTCAGGAGTGTTTCCTGCCGGATTTAATAAACGACTGTAGCGTCGAACTCCAGCAGGCGCAAGCTCCACCGCCCAAGACGGCCAGAGGGGTCCTTCAAATTGGCGAGCCAACACAGCGCATGGTGGTCTGTTACAACCTTGAATGGCCTTCCATACACGTATGGGCGAAATTTTGAAATCGCCCATATAATAGCCAGGCACTCTTTCTCAGAGGCAGAATAGTTTTTCTCCTCCTTCGACAGACCACGGCTGGCATAGGCGATTAACCCTTTCGCAGCCGGAGGAGGTACACGTCCTTTTTCGTGATTTGTTCAGTCGCCGGTAGTCAACACAAAACCTTAATGTGCCGTCTTTTTTCTTTACGAGTACGACGGGCGCAGCCCAGGGGCTTTTCGATGGCTGTATAATGTCGTCGCTGAGCATGTCGTCGACTTGAGTCCGGATGGCTTCCCGTTCCTGTGAAGAGACGCGGTACGGTGACTGTCGGGTAGGTCGGGCTCCATCTTCGGTTATTATTCGGTGCTTCGCTAGAGGGGGTCTGACGTAGTTTTGCGCTCGACGAAAAAACATTCGCTATAGCGACGCAGCAAAGCGAATAATTTGTTCCGTTGTTCTTGCGGTAGCGCCGGATTCACGTCGAAGGGCTGCGGGAGCTTGAAGGTTTCTACGGGTGTGCGTTCAAAGTCGGCGACCGCGATCACGTCCCTTGCTTCTTGCGCTTCTTCGAGGAATGCAATTGCCGCGCCCTTGTTTAAATGCTGGTACTCCTCGGTGAAATTAGTAACCAGAATGTGGGATTGGTGTTCCTTGAAGCGCGCAATGCCTCTTGCGACGGACACACCACGGTCGAGAAGCACCCTTTCTTCTTCCGTGACGGGAGCATGTTGTACGAACGCGCCTTATGTCCTTCACTCATTCAAACTACGTCAAAAAGCTACTGATACAACGAAGGCACGCGAAGCTGAACGACAACGGAAAGGACCAACTCAAAACTAATGGAAACTTCAGTCGACCCCATGGGTGCTTCGCATACTACTGAGGGGTTCCCTACGGGAAAATGGTGTAATTTTTATTCTGATTACCTTGTGTAAAGTTTATTCCGCAAAATAAACTGAAACTGAAACTAAACATGCTGTCGTAAGAACCGGTCTTGCTTATTACAAAGTTGCGCAGCGGACAGTATTTCAAGCCTTCATGTGCCCCAGCCTCCGGACGGCGATTCAGCCTCCCTCCCTCCCTCGCGGCGATTCAGCCGCAGGGATGGCCAACAGAAGCGGCCAATGCCTGGCACTCCTTCCAGTTTTGCTGCCCGAGTTGATTGGCGGGGCCATGGTCCCAGCGCGTGCGTCGAACGCAAGTAAAGCCGAGCACCCAGGCGAGCCAACCGTGGACACGATTTTGCCCAGCGGTCGACGTCTTCTAGACTCGCCGCTGCTGGCCCGGGGATTCGCGCCGTGATTTATGCGGACCTCGGACTCTTCCCAGTGAGTGACCAACCTCTCGCAATTACGAGCAGTGCTGCCTGCAGCGGACACCTTTCTTGGGCTGCCAAGGCCGTCACAGAGATGTTTCAGCAGCTGCGACGTCATTGTCACCCCATATCTGTCGCCCGCCCCCACGGTCCTTCCAGACTTACGAGGGTTCCGAGAGATGCTGTTTGTTGGGTAAAGCTAATAGATGCCCTTGCCACCCACCACGCCTGGCCCGATAACACGAAGCGGTTATTTGCGCAAGAACATCTGCGTCATGCTGCTACAGCAAGGCATTTTTCCGAAGCTCACTCCCAATCGAATTGGGAAAGCTCGATTCGAGCGTTAATCGCTGCATTCCGTAACTGAACTTCCAGCTAGGACGCTGGCTTCGTGAAAATGCGCGCCTGTCGCCGAGTCGCAAGCGAAAACTTCATGACCTACGTCTGCAACAAGCTGTGGCTGCTCGCAGACGGTGACCAACTGGGTGTCTCTCGTTCCGACGCAGTATGTCATTGACGGCCTGGCCGACCCCATGCATGCTGCAGTCCTAACCGTGCCGCCGCCTGAACAGAGCCCTCAAGCATTCATTCACCTGGCTGCAGAATTGCAGCACATTGCAACCTGGCAGAGACTGGGGCCTCCCCTGGAAGACGCTGGCGGAGACACGGGACCGTCGTGCCGAATTGATAAATGTGCCGCTGAGGGAGGAGGGCGCACACGGCGAGACGGCCCTTACAGCCATTAGGCAGCCTTCAACCAGACCTGTAACAGGCCAAAGGTTCCCCCCCCCCCTTCTCAGCGACCCGCACCTCATTCGTAGAGGAGCCAGCTTCTACTTGTGCCAGACCGGAGCAGTTTACGTGTCCGGAGACAGATGCACCACCGCATTTTGACCGTAGCTCTTTGGAAGTTCAGGGAGATCCAGCGGTGGCAACGGAGCTTAAAATCCCCAAGAGCAGAGGTCGAAGAAAACATTCTTCCGGAAGCTAACCAGCTCAGCTGTGCCCGGTTCGACAATATTAAACCAGAACATAAGAACGTCATTGACACACAACTATCACAACTCGTTCGCATACGTGGCCTGAAGTCTCCACTAAAGAAGCAGCTAGGATTAGCAACTCAGTCGGGTGCCAGCAACGAGGTAGCATCAAGTGCTGCAACGGGCACTGAAGAGACCAAATAATACAAGCACGTAATTCACTTTGACCGTCACGTTCTAGCGACACATTTCAAAACAGACAACAAACATAAAGGAGGTAACACCGCAGAACAAATGATGGCGTCGCTTAGCAAAGGAAACGCCGAAAAATCAGCTGCATGCCACACCTCCTTGGCGCACAGAACATGATCATCCTTGAATCCGCGGTACTTTCCTCGTCGAAGATAGACAGCAAAGCACTGGCTAGAAAGTAAGACACGAAGTGAAACGCAAAACAGTTCCACCGAGCACAAAAGTCCAACCGTCTCGTAGGCCGTTGTTATGCCGACCTTCGAGCCAGTTTCAGCAGCAGCTTAGAAGGGTTCCTCGGCGCGCCTTATCGCAGTATTGCGGAGTGTGAAGGCGCGAAGAATTGCGAAGCGAAAGACTAAAGCCAGGCCATCCGCCAATCCCCAAGTAAACCAAGGAGGACAACCGCAGAATTGAACAGAAAGAGCAAGCTTGGAGCTAATGCTCATCCTGCGAAGAGACTAAACAACCTGGAGTCTTAAGAATCATCGGCCTTGTGCATTACAATTTGTATATTATATATATATATATATATATATATATATATATATAGAAAATAAGGGTTGGCAGTCAAGAAAACCTCGGAAAGCGAAGGGGAGGTTGTGGTGGGTCATAGAAAGAGATGAAGAATTTTTTGATTCGAAAGAAAGTGGTGAAAAATGCCCGCCGGGTGGGATCCGAACCCACGACCTCCAGAATACCGGTCTGGTGCGATAACCACTACGCTACCAGCGTGGCTGTTTCCCCAGCACTTTCTCGGGTATTTATGTTAAGGTATGTTTGTTTCCTGCACTTGGGGGTGGTAGCCATCTCTTTCTATGACCCACCACAACCTCCCCTTCGCTTTCCGAGTTTTCTTGACTGCCAACCCTTATTTTCTGTCTTATTTCACGGAGCCCCTCATTTCCATTTTCTGATTCGCTACATGCTTAGCGAGGGCCTCTGTTCTGGCAGTCTTGTGCCAAGGGAGCTTAAGAGGGTTCAACGCTGGTCGACCACTCTCGACATGTCGTAGACACTCGAGTCACGGCCGGGGGTTAAAAAGAAGGTCCCCTTCACCCCGAGTAGTCCGAGTGACACTGGCTGCCACTCCCAAGTGCAGGAAACAAAAATACCTTAACATAAAAACCCCAGAAAGTGCTGGGGAAACAGCCCCACTGGTAGCGTAGTGGTTATCGCACCAGACTGGTATTCTGAAGGTCATGGGTTCGGATCCCACCCGGAGGGCATTTTGTCACCACTTTCGTTTCGACTCAAAAAATTCTTCATCTCTTTCTATGACCCCCACAACCTCCCCTTCGCTTTCCGAGTTTTCTTGACTGCCAACCCTGTCTTATTTCACGGAGCCCCTCATTTCCCATTTTCTGGCTACATGCTTAGCGAGGGCCTCTGTTCTGGCAGTCTTGGTGCCAAAGGGAGCTTAAGATGGTTCAAGGCTGGTCGACCACTCTCGACATGTCGTAGACACTCGAGTCACGTCCCGGGGGTTAAAAAGAAGGTCCCCTTCACCCCGAGTAGTCCGAGTGGCGCTGGCTACCACCCCCAAGTGCAGGAAACAAAAATACCTTAACATAAATACCCGAGAAAGTGCTGGGGAAACAGCCCCGCTGGTAGCGTAGTGGTTATCGCACCAGACCGGTATTCTGGAGGTCGTGGGTTCGGATCCCACCCGGCGGGCATTTTTTCACCACTTTCTTTTCGACTCAAAAATTCTTCATCTCTTTCTATGACCCACCCCAACCTCCCCTTTGCTTTCCGAGGTTTTCTTGGCTGCCAACCCTTATTTTCTGTCTTATTTCACGGAGCCCCTCATTTCCCATTTTCTGATTCGCTACATGCTTAGCGAGGGCCTTTGTTCTGGCAGTCTTGGTGCCAAAGGGAGCTTAAGAGGGTTCAAAGCTGGTCGACCACTCTCGACATGTCGTAGACACTCGAGTCACGGCCCGGGGGTTAAAAAGAAGGTCCCCTTCACCCCGAGTAGTCCGAGTGGCGCTGGCTACCACCCCCAAGTGCAGGAAACAAACATACCTTAACATAAATACCCGAGAAAGTGCTGGGGAAACAGCCCCGCCGGTAGCGTAGTGGTTATCGCACCAGACCGGTATTCTGGAGGTCGTGGGTTCGGATCCCACCCGGCGGGCATTTTTTCACCACTTTCTTTTTCGACTCAAAAAATTCTTCATCTCTTTCTATGACCCACCACAACCTCCCCTTCGCTTTCCGAGGTTTTCTTGACTGCCAACCCTTATTTTCTGTCTTATTTCACGGAGCCCCTCATTTCCCATTTTCTGATTCGCTACATGCTTAGCGAGGGCCTCTGTTCTGGCAGTCTTGGTGCCAAAGGGAGCTTAAGAGGGTTCAAAGCTGGTCGACCACTCTCGACATGTCGTAGACACTCGAGTCACGGCCCGGGGGTTAAAAAGAAGGTCCCCTTCACCCCGAGTAGTCCGAGTGGCGCTGGCTACCACCCCCAAGTGCAGGAAACAAACATACCTTAACATAAATACCCGAGAAAGTGCTGGGGAAACAGCCCCGCTGGTAGCGTAGTGGTTATCGCACCAGACCGGTATTCTGGAGGTCGTGGGTTCGGATCCCACCCGGCGGGCATTTTTTCACCACTTTCTTTTCGACTCAAAAAATTCTTCATCTCTTTCTATGACCCACCACAACCTCCCCTTCGCTTTCCGAGGTTTTCTTGACTGCCAACCCTTATTTTCTGTCTTATTTCACGGAGCCCCTCATTTCCCATTTTCTGATTCGCTACATGCTTAGCGAGGGCCTCTGTTCTGGCAGTCTTGGTGCCAAAGGGAGCTTAAGAGGGTTCAAAGCTGGTCGACCACTCTCGACATGTCGTAGACACTCGAGTCACGGCCCGGGGGTTAAAAAGAAGGTCCCCTTCACCCCGAGTAGTCCGAGTGGCGCTGGCTACCACCCCAAGTGCAGGAAACAAACATACCTTAACATAAATACCCGAGAAAGTGCTGGGGAAACAGCCCCGCTGGTAGCGTAGTGGTTATCGCACCAGACCGGTATTCTGGAGGTCGTGGGTTCGGATCCCACCCGGCGGGCATTTTTTCACCACTTTCTTTTCGACTCAAAAAATTCTTCATCTCTTTCTATGACCCACCACAACCTCCCCTTCGCTTTCCGAGGTTTTCTTGACTGCCAACCCTTATTTTCTGTCTTATTTCACGGAGCCCCTCATTTCCCATTTTCTGATTCGCTATATATATATATATATATATATATATATATATATATATATATAGTTCTGCTCTACGTTATTGAGACAACATTGGTTTGATAAAATGAGACATATTTTCACAAAGCTTTGCGAAGTACTTCAATTACAGCTTGTTCCCATAAATGCTGAACAAACCCGCCCTCGGCACCACTAAGCGATTCTATTCGGCTTGAGAAACGGCTCCATGCACGGTTCAGGTGCTCCTTAGAAATGTTGACAATAGAATTGAGCAATGGCTGCCTTCTGTGCGTATTTTGTATTATGAGGCACTTTGTTCGCCTATCTCTCGACGACGCCCGAGACATAGTAGTGGATCGGATTTAAATCTGGAGGACTAGATGGCCACATGTTGGGAGTAAAATGGACGTATATGTTGTGAGCCACCCCACTTGGGTGACGCAGGTGGTGTGCTCAGCAGCCGAATCTTGCTGAAAGACATATAGTTCTCCTTTCGAAACACTCTTTATCCATAGCTTTACAAGATGGAAATACCATCCACAGACGCGGCAACATTGACGGGGATCGTCTTGCACAAAATTGGGGCAGCACGATGTCATCTTTATTGCTTAGCACGCATAAAACCGTCACAGTCCACGGAAGTCTTGCGTGCATCACTGTAGGTTCCCCGTCATCGGTTGCGCAAAGCCACCGGCCGTTACGTCCGTTAACGTTTGGGTCTCGGTAAACGTTCTTTTCATTTAAAAAAACAGCATTCCAATTCCTCACGACTTTCAGCTTGATTAAGAAGTTCTTGGACCGGATCAGACGAATCTCCCGAGTTTTATTGTACCTGAATTCCCTCTCCTCGTGACATAGGAATGTTACCTCAAGTCCTCGTGCAAAGCGAGCCCTACAGTCGACTCTACGGCGTGACGTTCCTTTGCAATGGCAAGCATTTCCACCCCTGGGTCGTCCGTCACAATGACTTGCAGCCGCCAGATAAAATCAGGAGTTCTGACGATGTCCGACCACTGAATGTGCTTTTTCCCTTTTTGCAACAGATGCCACGTCGCCGCCACAACACATCAGCTTTTTCCGTGCCTTGTAAACGAAATCATCGCTTCTTTCGAAAAAGCGGCATTTTCCAAGTAATTGTGGTACCCAGCCAAGAAGACGAGGAGTGCACTTCCTGCATTCCCTGCGTCAACTTGTACGCCGCCATCGTTGAACAAACTGAGCATTATAAGTGATAAAGGATCGGCGAACAGGAAGCCGCAAGCCTGGATATATATGATGAGCCTGCTGATATGTGTGGCGATAAAGAATAGCGTCCTCAAAGAGCTGGTGCTCACTGTATATATTTATTTATTTAGGCCGGTGAAAAACGTTTGCTAGTAGGGCAATTGGAGTCGAGATTACGCATTCGCATGCATTCCAGAGGTGGCACAAACTGCCTCCCCATTTTCTATCATTGTTTTATTGCTCGAGAGAAAAAGAAACGCTATATTGTTGAATGCCGGAGAGCCTTTACAATAATCTTAGTGAGGTCATTGCTCCTTCAGTCGCTCAAGAAGAAAATGTCCTTATATCCTACGCATACCTTGCCTCACGGAAGAAAGCTTTTCCTCAAAGATTCTAGAAACACTCAACAGGGTTTCTCTGGAAAACATAAACAGATTTTACGCATGTGCACGGTTGTTAGAAAAAGTGGGGAGTCATTAAGATATTCCCTTTTGGGGAATGAATTTCACTTGTTGGTTACGCTTGCCTCGGTCCCTACCCTTATTCTATTGTGTGTGCGTGTCCCCTGTGAAAAACAAGCTCTATCTCCTCGAGGATATTGTACAAAGACAAGTCTTCTGCTTCTTCGCCCTGTTTCTGCCGTTTTCATCTCCCCTCTATCTCGTGTCCTATTCCTCCTCTCCTGTAATAGCAAAACGAAGTTTCGTTTCATTTATTTTTCCTTATTTGCACACCAAAAACTGTCTGATGCGGTTTTTTGATACCCTTTCTTACCTGTTCTCTCGCGAGAACCCATGCAATGTGTTCTTCTAACAAAAAGCCGGTACTTTTTCGGGTTGAGTTAGCTCAACACCGCGTATCGTCTTACAAAAGGGCCGCCAAGCCAGAGTGTATGCGTGATTGGATACCCAATCCCCAGAGTCAACAGGAAAAAAAACATGATTGATCGCGCCCCGCAAAAACGTGTCCAAAGAGCAAAACAGGATGACTTGTAATTTACGATGTAACAGTTTTCTGTATTGACTAACATAGTTTCCTCCCACTGATGCTCTTAAACTTCATTATTGAAACTCACGTAATAAACAACATGAAGCTTTCTCCGATTCAAATATACAATTTTTCCGTATGGACAGCTCGTAACACTCTTCTTCAGACAGCGTCAGCGTCTTGTGTACCCACTCGCGTCCTCTAGGATCCCAAATTAGTTCTCAATAATTTGGTAATATTATTTTTGTTATTTGTTAGGTGTTATTAAATATTACAAATATAAAAGTTGTGATTGATATGTATCCCTTTTAGCATACCGAGGCCGTACATGGCAATTGCGGGGTAGACCTTATCAAGCAGCAGTTAGGTGGTTTTTTATAGACATTTGCGATAAGGGTGCTTGTAGTTACAGTGAGCAAAAAAATTTGTGGTTGGGAAAACTCAGTGGTGAAGTAAATAATTAGGAAGAGTAATAAATATTTGTGTTATAACTATAGGTATTCTGGTTCAACAGGAATCTCCAAATACTAAGGCTAGCTCCTAACCACAATCTTGTTTTAAGAGCAGGTCTGTCTGCTTGGCGGTGTCATGCCTGAGAAGGGCACGAGCCCACTTCCAGATGTCGTCCCTCAATCACCGAAGTAGAAGCGGCTCAAGTAGAGCTCGCACCGTGAAAGTAGTGCGTATATTGCCCGCTCACGTCCTTTGGCCCTATGCACTCGGCACGGCAACAAGCGACAGCGGGAGCTCGCCAGAGAACAGCCGCGCCAAAGACGCACAGTGCAAATGGTGAGTTTCCACAGCGGGAAGCCGAATTAAAGAGTCCAAATGGAAGCGAATCGTCAAAGGCACTTCGCCATGATAGAGTCTTGCGGGAAAGCCAGCTTTCGGCTATTACACTACACATGCACATGCTATGGAGGTTGCAAAATCTCTTTGGGCAAATCAGAGCTACATCGCGACCGACGGCTGTCAACTTGCTTCGGCTAGCCAACCTGATCCACCTGATGACCTTCGGCCAACCTTCCTTGGCTGCCATCGTGATCGTCTGTCTCCGGCTGCATGAGCGCACAAACTGTTTCTTCTCCTTGATGTGCATTTAAACACAGACCTCAACGCTCGCTTCTCATCCCCCTTGCCGCTTCTCTCCCGCCCGAGAAGAACACGCGTAAGTTGGAATAACTAAATGAATTTCGGTACTACGATCCAACGCCATAAATTATTCTAAGTCCGAGTCCCGGGTTTCGGCACCATGTGGATGAACGTCCCGAGAGGCAAGAAGGGAGCAGGAGATTGTCTGGGAAAAAGTAATATATTAACACTGTTTACACCTAACTGTTCTTAGCTGCCATATTGATGCGTCGCCTTATTGTCTTCTCCTCCATCGCGGTATATTCCATTGAGCTCGGTGCTGGCTTCGTCCTGGTCCTCACCAAAAGTTAACACAGAGGTATTCTAAAAACCCATAAATTACCCGCTAAGAGGACTCTACCACCACACGGAGTTAACAGTGTATGATTATCTCGCGCACGTCTTTGTGTGGCGCAGCCCTGGTGGCCATCCTTATTCGCAGGGTGGAGAGACAGCCAATTTTCACACCTTTCATTTCATAGCTACCTCTTGGATGAGGAGCGCTTCTAGGTTGGAATTTTTGGCCGCTCTTCGTAGATTCCGTAGGAGAAGACAGTTTCGGAGAGGACCCTACGTCATTTTTGCTGGAGGAGGAAACATCATTGTAGTCACCGTCTTTTTTCACTTTTGTTTCACGTACAGTCACGACTTCCTCCGTCTTTATTCCAGCCATTGTCGTCTGCTCCGTCTGCGCATTTCAACCAATGGATATAACTCTGGGCTGTTCCAAGACCTGGCGCCTCAATAAACCAGCATTCGCCGTCGTTGCTACGAAGCGATTGCAGGGCAGGAGAAAAAAAATGGCTACGTATCTGCTCCTTTCGCTTCAAATGTGAACGAAAGACAAACGTCGACTGCTTTCACTGCCACGTAACTGCCTCCCGTCAATTTTCCGCTCACCTCTCATGCTCGCCCTCACCAGTCTTGTTCTTCTCAAGATAACACGATAAAGGTATGCTCAAGTGAATTTAAATTTACCGCGTTTGACAGCTACACGTCGGGTGACTCCTTGCCAGCGCTGCTATGGCGGAGATGCGGGTGAATCGAGTCACCCTACTACAACGTCTATACAACCATGTTGCTTTACTCCCCGAGCTTCCCAGGTGGAGAGTGGCACCAATCAAATTGAGTTTTTCGTTGTTGTTGACGTTAAATTTCCGAAATTCCACCATGAGCTATAAAACCACGGGCAACAGCAGGCGACTGTTTTCTGCACTTTGTGTAGTATTTTATGTCCTATTACAGTAACCAAGAATCTGTGAAATCTTTAATAAAGAAACACGGGAAATATCTCTTAATTTACGGCCTTATATTACCGTAATGTCTTGCTTTTGTTCAACTGTGTTGACTATTATAAATAATGACACCAGGCTTAGACGTTAAAATTTGGCTGTGGGTATATAGGACAATTCCGCAGCTTCTGTTCCACCATGGCGGGATGGCTGAATCGATACCTAGACAGACAGACAGACAGACAGACAGACAGACAGACAGACAGACAGACAGACAAGAAGAAACACTAACAAACAGTGAGACAGACAGGCCGAACTTTCGGGGTTTAGGCAGCCCAAAAACAATCGTCTTTCAAAGCCACCTTACTCCCCCGCATTTCTCCTATGCGCTCGTTGCCATCAGGGCCTCTTTAGTAAAATTCTCCTTTATGGTGGGACACCTTCCTAGTGTATTGTGTCGCAGCATGCAACTGCTCCCACCAGGCGGCCAGCGGGAGTCTTTTAAATGCGACGCATCTCTTGCTCTCGGGCTTGTCCCTCCTGCGTCGTCGTCGCGGCGTCCGTCCGCATCCCTCCTCCGTTCTTCTCTCCAACAGCTGTGTGCAACACTCTCACTTCGGCTCATTAGCATAACCACAGCTGGCGCGCTTGGTTGGCGCGCGCTTCGCTGCGTTAACAACTGCTCCGGTGCGCGCAAGTGCGCGCATGCGCGACTCTCCTCCGTTGTCTCCTCTCCTTCAATCGCTGTGAATATAAATCGGGTATCGCGCCGCGGCGGTTCAGTCAAGCGCTCGCTCTCGCACTGACGTGACCTCGCTTTGACTACTTCGTGCTTGACTACCTCGTGCATGACTTGATTCTTCTTCCCGCGTATGAGAACACCCGCATGTGATGGAAATGCATCCTACGCGTTCACAGCGTGTTTCACGCGATTTAGAGAATCAACCCAATGGAAACACCAATTGAACCCCCCGATGCGTCGCGTCACACCAGGGTTCCCTCGCGGGGAGATGGGCGTAATTTTAACCCAGCGCAGTACTTTAGAATAAATCATTTTTCCCCTTCACCTCGCCAGTTGTGCCTCAGAAAGCACGGCCATCAGAAAAGAAACAAATCAAAGCGGGCGCATCGCATTACTCCCATGCGCAGCTCTGCATTCTATGATCGTGTCAATTTAAAATGTAACACTACGCGCGAACACTAACGCAGCACATGCATATTGCCTTGAGGCAATGTAGCAGAAAAAGCAGCAATTTTCTGCCTACTAGATTGCGCCGGATTTCAAGGATATAGGCTTAGCGACGACTTCGGTGGAGGATTCATCCACCAGTTTCCCAAAAAATTATGCTGTGGCCCCTCTTCTCACTGCTGTATAACCCCCGGGGAATCTTTCTGGAACCTTCACAGTGAAGCTGTGTACGACAACATAAGCAAATGAGAGTCCGTGCGTGTACCCCGATGTGGTGTCAATGAACACCCGAATATGTCCGATGGTTCGCTTCTTCCATTACGGGATTGAGGAATATAGTGATAGAGGGAAGGCTGAGGGCACGCACCATTAGCAAAAATTGCGCTTTCACCGTAAGACCTCGGTGCGCAAAACAAGCAATCCCTTGACCACATTCGGTTTAACATTGCACTGCTCGCGTCCACGTGCGCAGTTTCACAAGGAGTCCCGTTGACGCAAAGCCGTAAAGCACCCGCATGTTACCTGTTGTGCATTTGTGGATTCGCTACTTCCTGCTACGTGCGAGCATATTAGAAGGACGCGCGATTGGCTTTGAATCTTCTGCATATTGTCGCGCCCGTCCTCGCTATAGTTGCAGTTAGAATATCTTGCATTGCTGCAACACACTACTGCTCCACTGGCCATGCTTCTCCAAAGAGAAAAAGAGTTCATGGATATTCAAGGAGGTTTCCTTTTGAAGCATGCTTGATACAGTTCTCCGAAAAAAAATTTTTTAGTAAACAAGATTACCGCTCAAGATAATGAACGGGCTGGGTTTGTTATACTCACCTGCTCCACCCACGAATGGAGTCTGTTCGCCTGTCCGGTAACCTGCAAGTAACATTTTTATTTATGCGCGACGGGACAACAGATACGTACGACTTTCCTACCAGAGAGAATACGCATCACCCGATGCATGTCATTACATTTTTTTTCGCAGAAGTTAAAACATGTCAACTAGTTCTAAGCAAAGGTTCTCTTAAATGCAGAGCTATTCTGGTTGTGCAATGACCATTTACACAACATTATTCGTTAAGACCAAAGAGGGGCAATTGACACTGCCACGTTAATAGACTTTTCAAATGCCCCATTTCAAATTCCCGGATAAATATACTGGTGGTGAACTAAATGAATATTCAAATCACTCGCAACTGTTGACGTTTTCACAGAAAATTAAAATCCTGAAGTCTCTTTTTTGAAACACCGCTGAGACCCCTGATGCTCAAACACCTCTGAAGCAACAATGAATCAACGAGAAAAGTGCGGAAGTGTCAAGCTTACTGCGCCGAAAATAAAATTTCAACTCTGATGCTGCGATTATAAAGCTTTCTTACAAAACGCATGACATCGACGACTTACCTGCTCATTTAAAGGTGTAACAGCGAAATTCGTTCCCTAAATATAGGGTATAAGTGGAACGATGCGATTCCGGTTTTGTGTAGCTGGACATGGCAGCATGCTCTCACAACAAATTATGCGGAGTATTTTAGACTTATAAAATAATAATGGAGAACCGTAGGTGAACTGCCCGCACAAAACCTCCTTTCGTGTGTATGTCGGAGCAAAAATTGTATTGGACGGCAGCAAAATACTCACTCTTGATATGCAACGTAATTCTAAGGCCGGTCCAATTGCGAATAAAGGCTATACGTTGCATTTCCCAGTATATATTTTTTCTAGTAAAGAAACGGTTGTAGTTTATTATAAGAAACCACGTGCCGTGTTTCACACACTTGTCCGCTATAGACGCACCCCCGCTAGCCCCCTTTGCTGTTTCCCCTCCAAATCTCCCTATCATTTTAAGGAAACCCTATTAAAACTACGTTTATTGGCTTCAGTCGCGACGGTTTCGAAGGTGGCGGACTTATCCGCTTTGACGCCATGATGCCAAGGTCTAACGCCAGCATGGCGACTTTTAAGTGCAGAGCACTTTATGGTCCCCCCTTCTCGTCGTAGCTAGTTTTCTTTCAGCAGAGAGTTTTCGGTAACGGTTTTCGACGGTCCGCTCCAGCATTGGCGGCACGCTCGGCGCAGCCGGAGCCAATTCCGTTCACGGTCAAGCGCACCGCGCATGAGCAATAGCACTGCCACTTGCTATCGGAGCGGAGAAGGCCGTGTAAAACGGTCAGCTAATCTCGCTACCCTGAGGCTAGCTACCGCTGCAATCATAAGGCGTAGCGACGCCGTAGCGCACCCAAAGAACCACGATCCATCTCCACTAACGTGACTCCTGGGAAGGGGCAACGAATGCAGTCAATAAATGCATTCTTGGCGCTTTGGCGTTTTTGCCCACGCATATGAAGCCACTGGGTATACAGGTATACACCTTTGCTGCAAATGTATCGCATCTTTGAAGCATGAAGCGTTTTAGCACGACGCGTTGGAAAACGACTGTCGTACAGCGTTCTTTATTACGCGTTCCGTTCATTCGCGACGCGTAGGGGAACGATTGTCTCGGTGTTTACGTACCGTGACTACATGAGGCGACGACGACCATGACGGGAGACGCCGGCAGCCCAAGAACCCTAAGAGGCTTCGGCGGTCGGGCCGCCGGCGGTTATTTTTTCTGCCCTTCTGTTTTGTCTTTCAAAAATCTGCATATGTTTCAACGAAAATAAATGACGTACCGTATTCTCTCTTTTGCTGTCTCTGGCTTTCTTGACTGCAAACTGTTATTGCAGTCCGAAAAGCACGAGTCATTCCTCATTCTGATTCGTTATATATATATATATATATATATATATATAATATATATATATATATATATATATATATATATATACAAGAGAAGAAAAACTTCGAAAAAGGTAGAAGCACGATTGTGGCCTACGTTTCAGCAAAGACACTTGCCTTTCCTCAGGGCGTGCCCTGAGGAAAGCAGTTACCTCAGTATGGAGGTATCACTGCAACCTCCATGCCTGCAGTCTTCTCCGCAGAACTGAAGCTGCCAAATGTTTGGCCTAAAATCAAAAGTTTCGTTCAGCCAAGTGGAGGCCCGTTTTCAGATCGGGCACATCACCTCAAAGTCGACGAAGTACCTCCACGTCGTCGCAGCTGTGTCACCAGAAATAGCCGACGCTATCGACGATATTATGGTTTCATCCCGCTCACAAGGGGAATACGACGCCCTCAAAAAGATGGTGCTGGACTGCCTTGAGGCGCCTGAAGAAAACAGACTTCAGCAGCTCTTATGTCGGAAATTAATTTCGGAACGAATGCAAAGCATGCTTTCCGCACTGGGCAAACAAAGTTGAACCGTGGACCGGAAAATTAATATGTGAAAACCAAAGTAATCATCAATAACCTCGGGGCAGCACAGCGGTGTAAGATGGGTGGCGTGGCAGAGGACGTAGTTAGCGAATATGCCTACTTAGGCCAAGTTGTGACCCCGGATCCCAACCGTGAGGCAGAGATAATTAGAAGGGTAAGAATGGGGAGCAGTGCATACGGCAGACCTTCACAGATAATGAATGGCAGCCTACCATTATCCCTGAGGAAGAAAGTGTATGACAGATGCATCTTACCGGTGCTCACCTATGGGAAGGAAACCTGGAGGCTCAGTAAGAGGGTTCAACTTAAATTAATGGAAGATGATAGGTGTAACATTAAGAGACAAGAAGAGAGCAGAGTGCGCCAGGGAACAAACGCGTGTTCAGGACATATTAGAAATTAAGAAGAAGAAATGGACGTTGGCAGGGCATGTATGCGAACCTAAGATAACCATTGGCCATTAAGGGTAACAGAGTGGATCCCTAGAGAAGGCAAGCGTTGCAGGGGGCGGCATAAAGTTAGATGGGCAGATGAGATGAAGTAGTTTGCGGGGATAAATTGGTCGCAGTTAGCACAGGACCTTGATTATTGGAGAATAATGGGAGATGTCTTTGCCCTTCAGTGGGCTTAGATAGGCTATTGATGATTATGTTGATGTTGTTGTTGTTGATGATGATGATAATGTCGGGAAGAGCTTGGCGAGCAACGACCTTCCCAACTGCTCCACCGGATGCAGCAACTTTTTGGTGTGCACGCGGGTCTGAACGGCCAGCACACACTTCGTGAACTTTTTCTGCAACGGCTGCGCCAGTCGGTGCGCGTGGTTCTCGCGCGTCAGATGAGACGTCACTTGATCGACTGGCGCAACTTGCCGATCGCATCACGGAATGCTCTACTCCAAACTTTAGCGCTCATTTCTGCTGGAAGAACACGAACAACCAGGTCGACTGTCGCGCCTTGAGGAGCAAGTGAAACATGATGATGATGATGGTTGGTGTTTAATGGCGCAAGGCCGACTAAGAGCCAAGAGCGCCAGAGAAGAAGTTGCTGAATTTTGATGAGACCGTAAATACTAAAACATGTCACTACAAGTAAACGTTACGGAAAACAAAAGACAATGGAGATGGCTGGTTTATAGGGCCAGGATGATTACACGTGATACGACAAGAGCTGCACAAAATTTACCTCAGCTAAAAACTAAATACACGTTGACGAGAAAACATTGGTTCGTCGGCTAAAAAGTATGATGGTTGCAGTGGAATGCGTCACCTGTAGATTTCTGGAAAGTGTTTGCCTCGTGTGGTGTGAAGTGCCTTGCATGTGATTAGTATGTGAACTACAGATAGGGCCCCTCCGCACCTGTTGCACTGGGGTCTTGAAGATCCCGTGAGCAGATACGAATGCGTTGCATGGGTGTGCCCTATCCGTAGGCTAGCCAAAGCAACTTCCGTGTATCTATTGTGTGAATCGTCTGTGTACCGTCCCAAGTGTGGCTTTATAACATGCAGTTTGTTGTCTGTCTGTTCATTCCAGTGTGTTTGCGATGTTCTACGCAAGTGTCGTCTAAGGAATGGCTGGAGGATTGTATAGGGTAACGTTGTAATGTCTACAGTGTTCTTAAGTACAGCAACAGCAGCCCTCTCGTCTGCCAACTCGTTCCCAGCGATCTCAGCATGTCCTGGGACCCAGAAGAGGAGCAGCGCATGCATTTGCGCATACACAGACATGGTAGTGTTGAATACAAGCTTAACTAAGTGATTTTTGGGGAGCTTGTGCGATGATAGTGCGCGAACAACACTCAAGGAATCTGTATAGATGATGGAATTGGGAATTGGATTTTCAAGAATGTGTCATACAATCAGTAAAATTCCATACGCTTCTGCTAAAAAAATGTGTGCACGCTCATGGTTCTGACTGCATTGAAATTGGGACAATGAGCAGCGCAGGAGACCATAGTGGAGGTTTTAGAAGCGTCACAGTAAAATTCTGCACCTGGGTATTTAAACTGCAGAGACAGAAAGTGCTACAGTATTGCAGCTTGCGGTACCCGGTTTTTGTCAAGTTTAATAAACTTAAGATCACAAGGCACAGGGCGAACTTGCCCAGGCGGTAAAATATTTGAAAATGATGACCTGTACACATCTAAAAACGAAGCGCTGAGATCCGAGGCTCGCTCTCTCATTATAAGCGAAAAGGGCAGAGGAACAGCTGGGCGATTTACAAAGAGCACAGATGTGAATGTATTGTTAAAGACAGGATAAAAAGGAGGGTTGTTTAGCGATCAAATTTTAAAATTCATAAAGCAAGTCTATGCACGTCCGTTGGTTCTCAAGGGACCACATGTTACACTCGACATACAGACTCTGGGAAGGGCTAGTGCGATTGATTGATTGAAAAACCTTTATTAAGACAGGAAGACCAGAGGGCTAGTGCGAAAAGCACCCGCCGCAAGACGTAGCCCCAAGTGTAGCACTCGGTCCAGCATTCGTAACGCTGTTTTAATCGCCGACCCGTACACCACACTGCCATAGTCTAAACGAGACCCAACCAAAGCAGTATACAAGCACAGTAGCAGTTCTTTGTCAGTCCCATACGATTGGTGGGAGAAAACCTCAGGGTATTCATTGTTTTCTTACAATTATGATAAAGTTCGTTGATGTGTGGAATGAATGGGAGTTTGTGGTCAAACCCAACACCTAAAAACGTGTGCTCCTTGTTCACAAGAAGCGACACGCCATGAGGAGTAATGTCGGGGTCCGGATGGACCCCGACGCGTGGCCGAAAAGAAGCCTTTACATGACAATGACAGGTGAGCGACTTCTTACAACTCTGAGTTCACACTTCATAAGCTGAGGGGTGCTCTGAGCACGGTAAAACCTCAGCTCCAGGCCCAGACATCACCTATACAATGATACAGAACTTACACACAGACACTCTTGTAACACTACTTCACCTTTTCGACAAGATAGGGCTTTCGGGGCAAATTCCAAAATCTTGGAGGGATGCCATAGTTGTAGCGTTCTTGAAAGAAAGGAAGGACCCTTCTTCTCCCGCTAGCTATCAACCCATTCCCTGACCAGCTGCCTGTGCAAGCTTCTCGAGAAGATGATAAACCAGGGGCTTGTGTACTTTTTGGAGTACAACGGCCTTCTCGAGAGCTGCCAGGCAGGCTTCAGGGCGGGGAGATCCACAAACGATGAACTTGTGGCACTACAGTCATACATCAAGGATGCCTTCATTCACAAACAGTTCTGTTTAACTGTGTTTTTCAACCTCCAAAAGGCCTATGACAACGCTTGCCGTTATGGGATCCTTAGTGACCTGAAGTCATTCGGTGTTTCTGGGGAGCGCCATCCAGCAACTCTTGCTGTCTGGCGCTCCCCAGCAGTCGGGCAATGTTGCACCGATCCCCTTGAATAATGCCAAGCTCTTCCCAGAAAAGCCAGTCACGAGATAGACATGATGGAGTTTGCTGGTACCAACGTCATTTGGGCACGTGTGCTAGCCACTGCACTCAACCTTGCTCGCTTCCGGGAAACGCTCCAGCCAGTCGTTAACGGCGGCTTACGACGAGGGCCCTCCACCCAGCCGCATGTTTTTCGTAGTCGACCGCGCAAGCAACTCGTGCCTGCTAGTCGACACAGGAGCCGAAATCTCTATTGTCCCGGCAACCCCACAGGATCGCCGATGTAGGAAGAACATACCGTTGCTGCAGCCAGTAAACAACACTGTAAACAGTCCGTTCGGCTTCCGCTCGCTGACAAGAGACGTCGTACTCAGGAGCCTGTTTCGCCGGGTCCTCGTGGTGGTGGACGTTCATTTCGCTTTACTCGGAGCAGACTTTCTGAGCCACGTCAACCTGGATGTGAGCGTACGGGACCGTTGCCCTCAAAGATAACCACACATCCCTCAAATTACGTGGTTTGGAGTCAAAGATCTGCTCATCTGGCATCTCCGCCTTCCAGCCACCACGTCCTGGCCGGATTCCCTTGTCTCACCAAGCCCCGCAACACGGAACAGCTGGTGAAACATAGCGTGACTGACCACATCGTCACTACTGGTCTGCCATTCACTGTCCGGCCACGACGGCTGTCCAGCAACATGCTTCAAGCTGCACGCTGTGAGTTCGAGCACATGCTGCAGCTGGGAATTATTCGCCCTTCGTCTAGCAATCATTTATTGCCGCTGCACCTGGTGCCTAAAGACGACGGGAACGAATGGCTCCCGTGCAGTGAATACAGAGCCTTGAATGCATCAATAACGCCGGACCAGTATCCTCTGCCACACATTCACCACTTTAGTGCGCAGCTGGCAGGCACAAAAATATACAGCAAGATCAACCTCGAAGGGGCATACCACCAAATCTCCGTCGAACTGGAGGACATACCATAAACAGCCATAACAACTCCATTCCGCCAGTTTGAGTTTGTCCTTATGCGCAACGGCTTGACAAATACAACACAGACCTTTCAAAGGTTTATGGATGAAGTGAGCCAGGGTCTTCCTTTCGTCTTTGTCTACCTGGATGACATTTTGGTGGCCAGCAGAACTCGTAGCGAGCCGAACAACACCTCCGCCAGATCTTTCAGCGTATAGATGAGCACGGTCTGGTGTTTGAACCTCAAACGTGCGTGTTTGGTGTCGAGGCTCTCAACTTCCTCGGCCACCACATCACTGCGGAAGGCATTATGCCATTAGATTCGAGGGTGGAATCCATCAAGAAGTTGCCTGCTCCAACATCTTTCCGCACGCTGAGAGAGTTCATCGGGCACTAAACTTGCCCCGGTGGTTCATTCCGTCTTGGGCTCAAGTACTTCTTCCGTTGGCCGACCTGCTGTGCCGAGACGACCAAAAGGCACCAGAATTTTGTTGGTCCGAGGAACACCACAATGCTTTCTAGAAAGCTAAAGACGAACTGGTCACGGCTACCCTTCTCATTAATTCACTGCCTGACGCTTCTACACGCCTCATGGTGGACGCGTCCTCCATATCGGTCGCAGCAGTGTTGCAGCAACAGGAGGGTGCACAGTGGAACACACTGGGCTTCTTTTCGAAACGCCTGAAGCCTGTAGAAGTACGGTACAGCACTTTCGCAAGGGAGATTCTCGCAATCTATTGTTCCATTTAGCATTTCCACTACTTCCTCGAAGTTCGTGAGGTCTACATCGTGACAGACCACAACCCCCTCACCTACGTATTCAACAAGTTTCTCCCACTCAGAACGGGAAATTAGTCAGCTCGCATTCGTCTCTGAGTTGTCTACAGACGTCCGCCACGTTTCCGGTGTGGAAAAACGAAGCAGCCGACGCCTTGTATCGCGTCAACGCTTCCGGCCCAAAAGTCCTGGACTTCGAGGAGATGGCCGCGGCTCAGCAGGAGGACACTGAGCTGACGAGACTGAAAGGGGGGATCTTCACTCGTGCTTTTCGAGGTGGCACTTCCTTGCGTCCAGGACAAGATAACCTGCGATACCTCCCAGGCAACCCCACGACCTTTTGTCCCACTGAATTTTTGCCCAGGGGTATTCAACACGTTCCGCTCCATCAGCCACCCAGGTGTCCGTGTCACCCAGCGGCTGATAACATCACGCTTTGTTTGGCCCGTTGCCACCGCGGACGTGCTACGTTTTGCTGGCATGTGAAACATGTCAGCAAGTGAAGGTGACTCGCCACACTCGGGCTGCACTACCAAAATTTCGAACTCCTGAGTCGCGGTTTGACCACTTTCGCCTCGACCTGGTGGGATAGCTACCGCCCTGCCAAGGTTTCAGGTACCTGCTCACATGCATCGATAGATACAGCCGATGGCCCTAAGCAATACCAATTGCGGACATATTAGCTGCGACCGTCGCACAGGCCTTATTCAGACATGTGTGTTCCGCTTTGGCTGCCCCACCCGCATAACAACTGACCTGGGACAGCAGTTCCTGGGCAACCACTTTTGCGCGCTTTCGACCCGCCACGGCACGCAGCACACCACCGCCTACCTCCACGCAAGACACGGAATGGTGGAGCGCTTGCACTGGCAACTGAAAGCTGCACTTACAGCGAATCTCGATCGCCAGCACTGGATGGAAAAGCTGCCGCTCGTTCTTCTTGGCCTACCCTCAGCGGTGAATTACGATCTCGGCTTCGGCGGAGCAGAAATGGTGTTCGGCTCATCAGTGCGCCTCCCGGGAGAATTCTTCTCCGACCAGACACGTTCCGCCCCAGCAGCCTCCGACCACATCGAGAAGCTGTGCGCATGGATTGCGCAACTCAGGCAAAAAGCACCTTGCATCGCCCGCTACCAAAACGGTTTTCACTTTCCCCGACATGGACTGAGCTACACATGTGTTTGTGCGACATGACGCAACGAAGCCGCTCCTCACTCCACCGTACGACGACCCTTTCAAAGTTTTGGGACGTAATAACAAGACCATGTCAATAGACGTCCGGGGCAAACGAGAAGTTGTCACCGTCGATCGCGCCAAGCCTGCTCATATTAAGGTTTCTGTTCATGCAGCCTCTCATGTACGTGTTCAGTGATAATCACTGGACTCTGACATTTCGCCATTGCTGCCTTTATTTAAAAGCTCCGCAATCTAGTGGGGGAGCCTTTGTCGCGGAAGCCGCTCGGCACCTACGCGCAAGCGCTCCCGCGGATGGGAACTTTTGCTTTTTCTCCGGTCTAATGCCGACTTGACGACAGTGCGCCTTTATGGAAGACGCATATTGGCGATGCCGCCGCCGGCTTACTACGCGGTCTTACCCCGCCCTCTTCCACAGTCGCCTTTCGGGGAGCGCAAACTTGTGGTCCGGCCGACTCCTGGCAATATTCCTGGCGCCGTTGTCGTCTGCTCTCTTGGGGGACCTTTTTCCTCTCTCTTTCGAACTACGCGGGGGTTCCCCTTCTTCCCCTCGTCGGGGGAAGCTCTTGGCGTACGCATATTTTGAAAAAACAGTCTTGTCTTAAAACTGCAAAACCATTTGCGATAAAGGTGCGTTTACTGACAGTGCGCAAAAAGTTTGTGGTTGGAAAAAACTCAATGGTGAACTAATTAATTAGGACGAGTAACAAATTTTTGTGGTATATTTATAGGTATATTGGCTCAACGGGAATCTCCAAATACTACGCCTAGCTCCTAACCGCACTCTTGTTTTAATTGAAGGTTTGCCTGCTTGCTGGTGTCATGCCTGAGAAAGATACAAACCCACTGCCTCACAGAAGTAGCAGCGGCCCAATTAGAGCGCGCACCTTGAAAGTAGCGGGTATACAGCCCGCTCTCGTCATGTGACCCTGTGCAATCGGCACGGCACGAGCGACAGTGGGAGGTCGCCAAAGAACAGCCGCGCCAAAGGCGCACAGCGCAAATGGTCAGTTTCGACAGCGGGAAGCCGAATTGAGAGTCGAAATAGAGGTAATCATCAAAACGTGCTCCGCCAAGATGTAGTCATGGGGGAAAGCCAGCTTTCTGGTTAATACACTGCACATGCACATGCAATGGAGGTTGTAGAATCTCTTTGGGGAAATCAGAGCTACATCGCGATCGACGGCCGTCAACCCGCTGCGACCAGCCAACCTGATCGACGTGATGGCCTTCTGCCAAGTTCGTTGGCTGGCATCGCGATCGTCATGTCTCCGGCTGCATGAGCCCACACACTTTCTTCCTCTTTCCTTGATTCCTCTTGATGTGCAATAAACACAGGCCTCGACGGTCGCTTCTCATCCCCCTTGACGCTTCTCTCCCGCCCAAAATGAACTTGCGTAATCGGAAATAAATAAATCTGCTTCGGTACTACGATCCAACGCCATAAAATATTTTACGTCTGAGTCCCGGGTTTTGGCACCATGAGGAGGAACGTCCAGAGAGGCAAGGGAGCAGGGCATTGTAAGGAAAAATGTAATATATTCACACTGTTTACACAGAGGCGTTCTGAGCTGTCATCTTGATGCCTCGCCTTGCTGTCTTTTCCTTCCTCCGGGTATGTTCCATTGATCTCGGTGCCTTCTTCGTCCTTGTCTTCACGAAACGTTCCAACACAGGTATTCAGAAAAAATTTGCTCCAGTCTATGCGGTGAAGGATGTTTGGAAGGCAAAGCTGTAAACGAAACCCACAGCGATTGCCCATGCGACGACACTATAATTCACACACGTGGCTCTAGAAAGACTAAAACCAGTGATTCTGGCTGCCGTTACCTACAATTCGCGGTGGCGGCGTCCTGAATGCAGAAGCATCTGTCACGGCCATGGCTTCATCACCACGCGACACAAGCGCGGACACCGACAGAATTCGGCATGTGAGCATAGTGATTCCATTCTATACCGATTTAAACCATTTATTTTTGTAAGTTTGGTAATTTCAAGAAAGGTGAAGGAACTCCCATAATCGTTAATTATCAGCACCAGTTACTATTGCGCCTTTAGTAATACCTGTTAAACCACAACCTAATTGGTAATCACCAATTTAGAAAACATAGTTCTATTCGTGGAAAGCAGTGCGCAAAAGGTAGTGTTTGTTTAGCGGCCAGATGTCTATACGGGTTCTGTACATTTTGTTTTCGTGCTCTGCAAACAAATATTTAACGTATGTTTGCCGTACGAACACTTAATTCTGTTGTGTCCTGGTTCCCATGGAGCGGCTGTCGAACAATTTAATCAAGCCGTGCGAAGGAAGCACGCAGGGGACGCGACGCTGCCCCCAAACAAGCCCAAACCAACCGTCGATAAGGCAGACGACAACACTGGATCACACCGATGCCCCAGCCGAGATAAGCACACGGTGAACGCTGGGTAAATGCGCGAGAGCTCAGGCTACAACCGTCCCTCCCTTGGCAGCCGCCTTGAGAGTTTCGTGTCCCGCACACCAAGAAATAACCATTGGCTGGAAAGGTAGAAAGCTTTAAAAAGGACAAATTACCCGCTCAGAGGACTTTACCACTACACGGAGTTGACACTATATGATTGTCTCGCGCACGTCTTTGTCTGCGCCCTGCTCTGGCGGTCATCCTTATTGACGGAGGGGAGGGGCACGCTATTTTTTACTCCTCTCGTTTCATGGCTCCCTCTCGGAGGAGGAACGCTTCCAGGGTGGCATTTTTTGGCTGCATTTTGTTGGTTTCCTAAGAAAGAAAGTTTATGAGACACCATTACGTAACTTTTGCTGAAGGGGAAATAAGCAGCGTTTACCCCTGTTGTTTCACGCACAGTCACGACTTCCTCCGTCTTTATTCCAGGCTCCAGCCACTGTCGTTTGCTCAGCCTGCGCATTTCGACCATTGTATATTACTCTGGGCTGTTCCAAGACCGGGCGCCTCGATAAACCAGCGTTCGCCACCGTTGCTACGAAGTGATTGCAGGGCAGGAGAGAAAAATTGGCTGCGTATCTGCTCCTTTCGCTATAAATGTTGACGAAAGACAACAGTCGACTGGAGTCCCTGCCACGTAACTGCCTCCCTTCCCTTTCCCCCTCGGATCTCATACTCGTCCTCACCAGTCTTGTCCTTCTCAAGGTAACACGATAGAGGTTTCTGTTTCCTCAAGTGAATTTAAATTTACCGCGTTTGACAGCTACACGTCGGGTGACTCGTTGCCAGTGCTGCCGCATGGCGGAGATGCGCGTGAATCGAGGCACCCTACTACAACGTCTATACAACCATGTCGCTTTACTCCACGAGCGTCCAAGGTGGAGCGTGGCACGTATCAAATGGAGTTTTTCGTTGCTGTTGAGGTTTGATTTCTGAAATACCTCCATGAGGTATAAAATCGCGAGCAACAGCAGGCGACTGTTTTCTGCAGTTGATGTAGCATTGCATTTGCTATCCCGCAAAACAAGCATTCGTGGTTTTTTTAATGAAGAAACACTGCTAACATCGCTTACGTATTGAGTTTCTGCCGTGCATTTGCGTAATACCTTGTTCTTGTTCAACAGTGTTCACAAGTATAAACATTAACAGTGCACTTAGACGTTTCAGTTGGGCTGTGGGTGTAACATATTATTGCGGGGCTTCTGTTTCACTCTTGCCGGGTGGCCAAATCGAGTCGCGGACAGACAGGGAGAGAGTTGAACAGACCACATTTTCTGCGTTTAGTTAGGCCAAGAAACACTGGCAATTTTAAATTCCAGCTGACTCCGCCAAAGTTGATCCTACGGGCTTGATGCCAGAAGGGCCTCTTCTATAACGTTCCCCTTATGGTGGGTTTCCTTCGTTGCGCATTCTGTCACCAACTGCAACACCTCCCGGAGGCTGCCGGCGGGAGTCACTATAGCGACGTGCAATCCTTTGGAATTGATCTTTGTTCCCCTTCGCCTTGGCAGTAATGCGTCAACAGCGCCGCCATTGGAAAGGAAACCCGGCGCAAAGCGGTCGCATAAGAATACTCCAATGAATAGCTGCGCATTGCATGATGGTGCCGATCAGAAATGTAACACTACACGTGAACACTGACGCAGCATACGCATATTCCGTTGAGGCTATCTAGCAGATTAAAAGGACAGCAATTTCCCACCCACTATAACAGTTACTAGGATGTCACAGATATAGGCTTAGGGTCAACTTCAGGCGAAGATTCGTCCTCATATTTCACAAAAGGATGCGCTGTGGCTTCCTCATCGTGTAATAACAGCCAAAACAATCTTCTGGAACCTTCACAGCGAAGCTCTGTGCGGTACATTAGCATGAGTCCGTGTACATCGCTGCGGCGACAATGACTACGCGAAAATGTCCATGGTTAGTTTGTCCCAGAACGGATATGAAGAAGATAGGGATGGAGGTAAGGCTGAGGGCACTCACCGTCGTAATGCAGTGCGTTCACCGCACGACCTTGGCGGTCAAAATAAGCTATCACTCGACCATGTTCGGTTTAACATTGCACTGCTCGCGTTTACTGGACAGTTCAATAAGCTTCCGTGGCAGCAAAGCCGTAAAGCACCCGCATGTTACCTGTTGTGCCATTTCGGATTCGCTACTTCCTGCTACGTGGCTGCGTATTAGCAGAAGGCACGATTAGCTTTGAACTTACCCGATGCCCTCGCACCCATTCTGGCTATGTTTGCACTTATTTTTTTGCATTGAGCAATACACTACTGCTGCAGTGGCCATGCTTCTACAAAGGGACAAAACGTCAATAGATATAATGGAGGTTTACATTTCTAAACATACTTGACACAGTTTTTCGCGAACAAACATTTTTTTAGAAATAAAGAGCACCGCTCAAGAGGATGACCAGGCTTGGTTTGTTATACTCACCTGCTGCGCCCGCGTATGGAGTCGGTACGTCTATCGGGTAATCTGTAAGTGGCAATTTTGTTATTCTAAGACGGGACAATGGATACCATCAAAGTTTTCTACCAGAGGTAATACACTTCACCCGACGCATGTCATTACGCTTGTTCGCAGGAATTAAATCATGTGAAATGGTTCTAAGCAAAGATTCGCCAAACTGCTTAACTACCTTTTGTTGTGCAATTACCATGGGGACATAAAATTATGGTTTACGGCCAAAGATGGGCAATGGGCACTGCTACGTTAATAAACTCCGGAAATGTGACGTTTAAAATTCCCGGTAAAATGTACTGGTGGTGCTCGATATGTTTATTCGTTCCACTCGTATTCATTGGCGTTTCATACCCAAGTCTATTTTTTTTTCTAACACCAATGAGAACTCGGATGCTCACCCCACTGAGGCGTCATTTACACGTACAAAAAAATCAGTGAGAGGAACATGCAAACGTCTGACTTGCTCCGCAGCAAATAAGGCAATTTTTTTCCGGTGCTGCGAGTATTACTCTTAGTTATGAAAGGCGGGACATTGAAGACTTTCGCGCTAATTTAAAGGTGCAATAGTGAAATACTGTCTGTAATTATAGGATATAAGTGAGACGATACGATTCCCGTTTTCTTCACTGGACATGGCAGCATATTCTCACACGAAATTCTGCTCTGTATTTTACCCTAATGAAAACACAGTGGTAACAGTGGGTGAACTGCGCGCCAAAGACCTCGTTTCTTGTTCATTTTCGTGCAGAAATTGTACTAAACGGCTGCAAATTATGCACTCTTGCCATACAAGACACTGATATTACCTGTTAAAGTTGAAGTTTAAGATTTATTTTTTCTTGCCGCAGGCAGGGCGAAATGACAGAAAGATCGGGGGAAATGCAAAATGATAGAAGCCTGATAGAGGCTTTTCCCCCGACGCTAGCCTTACGCGGCCATGCATCACGTGAAGAACATATCAAGAAAATTTACACAGCGCACATCTTTGACGTACACCAAAAAATAATTTCAGAATAGCACACACGTACAAAAAAACAAAGTCCCTGAAAAAGCATACATCGCGTAATTAATCAAAACATACAATGTTAGCATGGTCAAAAGTGAACCAGCTGAAAAAAAAAGACAATTTCAAGAAAGCTGTTTACATACGCAATCTGGAACATTACGACAATTGTATGTCATTTTTATTAGTACTGTTTTATATTTCTTCTTCGATCTTATACTACTAAGATCGATGAGGTGACCAACTTTATTTAGAAGGGTAGAAACTTGGTAGTTTACGTGTTGCTTGCCGTAGTTAGTTCTAATGAGTGGTCTCTTAACTTGCGGTTTACGGAAAGTATAATGCCGACTTACGGCACAAGTGTCGCTAACGTATAATTTGTTGCTTCTGATGTAATGTAATCACTTCAGATAGTAAACTTGGGTTGCTCGCAATATATCTTGTTTTTTTTTAATATTGGGATGGCATGGAGAAGTCGAGGTGGGCCGGTATATCCTTCGAATAGCCTTAAATTTTTTTTCTGGAGTATATGTAGTCTGGTATAGTTTCTAGAGGTCGTGGTGCCCCATACTAGCGTGCAGTAAGTTAACTTAGAATAAAACAGCGTGCAATGCTGAACTGTCTTTAACCGTAAAGAAATAGGTCGTGACAATTTGCATACCAACCAATCGATTTGCTAAGTTGTTCCGCTAGTTTATCAACATGAGTGTTCCAACAAAAGTTTTAGATGCAACGCATCTCATTCACCCGCCTTGTTCCTGCATCCGGCGTTGTCGTCGTCGGCGTCCGCCCCTCCCCCATTCTCCTCGCCGCGCCAGCAGCGCTTTCCGCCGCTCATCCCCTCTCCTCTCCGATAGCGAACACACTCTCGCGAGGGGCATTGGATTGGATTGGCATGGCTTGGCTTGGCTTGGCTTGGCTAGGATTGGATTGGATTGGATTTGGATTGGATTGGATTAAAGTTGATTGTGTTGGATTGTGTTGTGTCATAGCCGCGGCAGACGCACTGGTGCCGGCTCGTCCCCTCACCGTTATGCGCGCTTTAAAACGCGGTGCCTGCGCCGCTCCGCTCCATCGTTCCAGCGCCGTTCTTCCGCTGTCCAACGCTGCAACGTGAACCCCCTATGCGTCGCATCTACACAGGGGTTCCCGCGAGGGGAGGTAGGAGTTTTTTCCTGGAACCACACGCCTGAGCATTTTTCCGTTTTTACACGATCAAGCTTAGCTCCAACAAAGAAAATATCAATATTTGCACCCATTGGTTTGTAAGATGATGTATTTGGTTTTTGCTCGTTCATCTGTAACTAATTTATACGAAGCTAGACGGACAATTCTTTGAGATAAGCATTCACTGTGTTTTGGAGTTGGGTAAGCGAAGATACTGGAAAAAATATTTTGGTGTGCTCGGCATACATGATAAATTTCGGGGAGTCACGAATATGGCACAGATCACTTATCTCTATGATGAACAGCAATGGCCCAAGTATGGATCCCTGGGATATACTTTCTTTATGCGTAACATTGATGACGACGCTTGGTTCACTTTCACAAATTGGTAGCAATTAGTAAAGTAGCTTTCAATTATTTTAGCACAAAACCTCAAAGATTGTATTTATGTAATTGAGCCAAGCGAAAATCGTGTCATACCGAATCAAATGCTTTGCGTAGGTCACGACACGAATAGCCCTAAAGTGTACAGTCTATTCTCAAAATTAAATATAATGTCATGTTTGATACTTAGCAGTGCTGGTTTCATTGATTTCCCTCTCTGAAAACCATACTGAATATTGCTAATTACCTTATATTTGCCGAAAAAAATTTATCACCTGTTTTTTTATGGCACCCTCAAATACTTTTGACGAGACAGGTAGGACAGATATTGGTCGATAGTTTGACAATTCCTTTGTGTTACAGCCTTTCTGTACAGGAGATATTCTGGCTAGTTTAAGACGGTCGGGTAAAATTACTGTTTCAAAAGTTGCATTTATGAGGGCGGTTAAATTTGGAGATACGATGTCAGTCACATATTTAATACGGATTGCTTTTTTCTCGTCGACACCGGCCGCAACACTATTCCTACTGCTGTTGATGCTTGTTTCTATTTGAGACGGTGTGCCAGGTGTTAGGACTACTGAATTTATTAGCACAAACTCGGTCAAGCAGTTTTTGGACATCGGCATCATCAAGAGGTGTTTCGTCGTAACTAGCACTATTTACAAAATATGTTTTCATTGCTGAAGCAGCAGTGCCACCGTTAAACACTCCAGTGGGCGTTTCTATAATACGCATAGGGCTAATATGCTTTTCGGAAGTCAGATTTTTTATCTCATGCAACACTTTTTTTTCGGTCATCACTAATTTTGGAGAATAGGTTTTGATAATATCTTATTTTCTCTATTTTACGTCAGCGTTTAATTTATGCCGAATTTTTTATAAGAGTTGAACTTATCTCTATCGCCACTTTTTACGAAATAATGATAGATGTTAATTTTCCGCGTAATTTTTTTCAACAAATCTGCACTAATCCAGGGCTTTCGTGTTTTACTAAGGCTTGCTTTACCTCGCTTGAGAGGAAATGCTTTGTTATAATATGTAAATAGCTTTTCAAAGAACTTGTTGCACGTAGTGTTTCGGTCTTTTTCAATGATTATACACCTCCAATCTGTATTGCATACAAATAAGCGAAAGCGGGTCAAACTGTGTTCATCAATCCCACGCGTCAGCTCATGTTGTTTATTTTCAATTGTTCGTGATACCGGAAGCAAACAAAAAATTGGGCAAGTGATCACTTATGTCAAGTGATAAGATACCTGCAGCGACATCAGATGGATGCACGTGCATTGCAAGTTAAGGTTATTTCTCACTCGTTTCCATGTTGCACTTCTTAATTTACATCATGTCTAGTCATGTAAAGGTTGTTTTTTATTACCCTTAAAACACCAGGCGGTGCGTTTCACAAAACGGTTTACCTATAGAATCACCCCCACTAGCCCCCTTCGCTGTTTCCCCTTCACCACTCCCCATCTTTTTTAGCAAATCGTATTACTGTGTAGCGGCCCTTCGTCATCGATAGCAGGCGCCCACCTTCATCATCCATCATTGGCCGCTACCTCCATAGTCAGCAGCGCGTGGCCTCGACACGCACTACGAGCCACGCGCCAGAGAACACACAGGCTACTGCGCTGCTCGGCCACATTCTACGGGCGCTCCCCGACTCGCGGGGCATCTGCTTCACCCGAATTGGCCCCTGCAAATAAATGTAGGCTCCGTCGCACGACCACATCGGCGCCCACAGCTGCAACGTGATCGGCCTCAGTTGCGAGGGGTCGAATAGTGGCGGAGTCGTGCGTTGTGATGCTAAGAGACGGATTCGGAATGGCAGCGAGACGAGCATCTTTAAGTGCGGACTAGGTTAAAGTCACGCCTTTCGTCGCAGCCCGTTAGCTGTAATCCTGACTAGCCACCGCCGCAATGAGGCAGCGTAGCGACGTAATGAACCCAAAGGCAACCCCACGGTGGGGTGGCGGCGTAACGGGCCCAAGGAATCCAGGGCAATCTATACTAATGTGAAACCTTGGGAAGAGCGAAGCATGCAGTTCATAAGCTTATTCTTGGTGCCTTGGCGTTTCTGCTTACGGATATCAAACTGGGCGGGGGGGGGGGGGGGGGGGGGGGGTCGTAGGAGGGTTCAAGTACACAGCTTTACCATAAAAATCTCGTATCTTTGAAGCACGAAGCGTTCTGACGCGAGGCTTTGGAAAACTTGTGTCCCGGTGTTTTGTACCCTGAGTACACGAGATGACGACGACGACGACGACGACTACGACAGGAGACGCCGGCAGCACGAGACCCTAAGTGGCTTCGCCCCTAAAGGAAGGGGTGGTACCAGATCTACCGGACAATCTCTGCGTGACAAACAACGCCCCAACTCGCCCTCGTGGCTGAGTCGCATGCCCAGTTCGTATAGCTCTCCAGGCTAAGCTTTGCGATATTGTTCCTACGCTTGACAAAGTGGCTGGCTTGCCTGGCACTGTCAAGTTTCATGAAAGACGGTATGTGCACCACGAACTAAGGTATTGGAAAGCGATTTACCAAATAAAAACTCGAAACTTTGGAGTGCAACACGGAACTTGAGAAGCAGACCAAAAAATTGTGCAAACGTGTGAATGCCATAGACAAGCACTTGCGAGGGAATAAGGGGGACCTGAAGAAAATTATTCAAACTTTCGCAAACAAAACTGAATATCCCGCTGAGTAGAAAGGCACCGATGAGTGCCACAGAGTATCATGGCCGCATGATCCACAAGTAAACAGCACTGTCGGCAGGTTTGTTTTCCGGAAGATTCGGAAGGAATTCCATGCAAATGCAAAGAAGGCGCGTGTATTAACCGGTGACTTGGGCCATCGACCGTAAAACAATCAGTGTATGTAAATGAGAATCTTACTGGAGCGCTCACAAAAAGCTTTTGTGCCCAAGCATGAAAACTTAAAAAAAAAACTTGGAGTACGTCTGGACGGAACATGGGCACGTTAAAGGGACACCGAAGCGAATTGTAGACATTGCGGGATTACTAGCAAAAATTGTAGTCCGGAGTCCAGAGGCCATGTTTTGACCCCTCTGAGTGCGTTTACGCGAATTTGTTTAGTAGAAAATTCAATTCGAAAATGCTTTCCTCCTCTCTGCATCCTCGCCCATTTTCTGTGGTGTTTTCGTGTGACGTCACGAGATGATGATTTGACTTGACTGCGCTAACGCACGGCTCGCCGACCTTCCGACAGAGTCAGTCGGCCCAGCGTATATTGCGCCGGTCGCTGACTAGTCGTGGCAATTCGTTCGTCAGTTGGAACTAAGCCATGACACGTTTGTGAATGGAAGAATGTGCGTTTCTTTATTTTGTTAGTTTGTACACTGTATCAAGCTCCAAGTTTTGGTCGCTCCTCCACAAGCGCTGCACAAGCGAAAATGCGGCGCTTTGCTCACTGGTATTCTACTAGGAAAATCTGATGCCAATTTAAGGCGGGAGAAGGGTCAGCGACGTTTAATATAGGCACTAAGGTAATAAAATCAACTGAATCTTTTACCGTACAGCGTAAAAAGGCTGTAGAAAGCACTTTTTTGCGCTGGGTGAACAAGCACAGCGGTCACCAGCACGACCACATATCTGCGGATTCTTTTCCGAATAAGAAATGCAATTGGTAGACGTGAGATGTGGAAATTTGGGGGACGCTTACAGCACGAGCGCTATGCTACAAATAGTCACCCGAGCTGCGTAAAATGCTAAAACTAAATAAAATTGTGAACGGGTTATACATTATGTACCTCATATTTCTTACGCCGGCGACGCTGCTCTATGGCCGTGTGTTCTGGAGCACTGCGCTTGTTTTTTTGCAATTTGCAAGTTCGAATACCCGATGATACATTCCTTTTTTTGTAAGTTGATTTGTTCTTTTTCGGCCGATGTTTTCTATATTGAGTTCACCATTCTGTGGCCTTCACGTTCACCGCTCCACGAACGAGTTCGCAGAACGCGCGCAGACTGACACTGACGCGCTAGCGAGTTCTTGTTCGCGTGCTGTTGCCATAAGCACCGAGAGCTTGCGGGCAGTGGGCACAAGCCAGAATCAGCAGACCTTTGGCATGGTGCGAACACGCTTGTTACAATACAAGCATGATTGATGCAAGCTCCAAATATGGGGGAAAAGCGCAGGACATTTCAGCGTATGCGGTGACGCGGTGGGCGTTCATCCACTGCGTAGGCCTCGGCTAGTGATTGGTACAATTCCAAGCCGTCCTGGGAGGCTTACCTTACGCATTTTAGAGCCTAGAACACGACAGAAACGCGGTATGACGATCATTGAGATATCGAGCATGCCCATCCAACAATAACATCGGATGTCACACACGTTGTTTTATCGAACCAAAACCGAAACTTTGTTTGAAGGCTAATCTTGGAACTCGTGGCATCATGGGGCAACTCTTCCCGACGTCATTGCATTTAGTTGGTGCGGCCACCGCAGACCGCGCACGGTAGTTTTTCTTCTTTTTGGGCTTTTTAATATAATTACCGACTTATCAAGCGCATAAACGATGAAAAGTGTGCTAATTTGAACCAATCTACGCAGTGCAGACAAAAACAGGAGCTTGACAAATTCATTGCAGTGTCCCTTTAAATTATGCAAGACAAACATGACAAGCACACAAGCAAGACCAGAATGCAAGATAGCAATATCGTGCCTACTACATCCGAGGATAGGTCATCTAAAGTAGGAACGGCTAACCTCGTCGACATGGCTTATCACAGCGTTGACAAAATTAATCTTGGTGTCTGCAAAAACGCTTATACGTGGTTCCAATTTCCATGCTTGCCGTATAAGAAACATTTACATGGCCATCAGTAACCTCAATATTTTTAAGCGTAAGCCCACGTATATAGGCACATTATAACATGGTTGACTGAAGTAGCAGTGCCAATTTTTAATTTTCCTAGTTATCACTTTGACTCTGACTGCCGTGAAGGGAACTTGTCAACCAACGCGCGTGGTGGAGCTGCCGTTTGCGTTCTGCAGATGTCGCATACAAGTCACGAATGGATATTAAAGTAGCAATCAACTAAGGTGAATACGTCTGCATCGAAATTGATAAATCTCAGCTTACATTTCAGCAGGACTTAGCACTTTTGTTATCGTCAGCGTCATCATCGCAGCTTTGCGCAAAGCTCGAAAACATTATGCGTGCGTTGTTTGCCATAATTATGTGTGATATTAATATCAATTCAAGTGATATTAAGTTGGCGTTTAGTAGGAATATGTACCGTGTTTCTCTTTTTATGCGTACAACATCCTTGTGGAGTCCTCAACAGGTGTTGCAGCCCAGTGTAGCACGATTATATATCGTAAATTACCCAACACTCCTGGGTGTAAAATTCCGCTGTTATTGAAGGTTATATTTCCGAACATTACCCTACAAAGAGAACCTTATATAACCTAATCAACGTTGCCTTGTATAAAAAGAAAGTATCACATACGGAAACTGAAAAAAACAATCCTTTATCTGGTCCATATCTGAAAGATACTCTAAACATTCATTTACAAAGTTCTTGGGAAGAAACAGCAAACATTCTGTACCGGAACCTATAGTTCATAATTATGTCATTTTGAGTTCTCCTGAAGACATTGGTAATGCCTTCGGAGACATTTTTCTTCATTCGGGACTCCTAGAATGAAAAAGTATGATTCAAGCCGTATACTCCGTTCAGCTTGTTCATTTTACCTTTATCCTATAGATGAATATGAAGTATTTCTACTCATATGAAGATTACGCACGACTGATAGACGGTATTAATAACATCTACGCCCACGCAATTAGGCTTGTAAAAGATAACATATTTTCTTTTCGTGCCCATGCAATAAACACTTTTTTCTGACAAGCATAGAGAAAATTATAGGCCAATATCCGTACACCTCTTTTTAAACAAGGAAGTGGAAACAATTATACGTACTCGTTTTAACGCGGAAAATTATCGGCCAATATCCATACACCCCTCTTGGAGCAAACAAGTGGAAACACTTATTGTTGTTCGTTTAAATGCGTGCCTTCAAAAGCAGTACCATTCTCACAAAAGGTTTGCTCGGATTTAGGGGAGGATATTCTACTAGAAGAGCTGTTTTGCGGAAATATGTAGACAATGGCTGTTTAGCGGAACGAATCTCCCAATATTTTTCTGAAGCATTTGTTTTCTTGAACCATGTAATGGTTAAAGCAGACTTAGAGCATTGTGACATTCTTGGCACACCTTTGAGTCTCATAGATATTATTTTGAAAGATAAAGAACAAACAGTACGTATTGGCCAATCCCATTCAGAAGCTGAAACTATAAATCTCGGAGCTCCTCAAGGACCAATTATGCTGCCATTATTGGTTTCATTGTACTTCAGTGACCGGCCTTTTCAGCTATTTTACGCCATGTGGGAGCTTTACGCAGAAGATACGAAACTAATATTTCCGGACCGCAGTGAGAGAGCCTTATTACGGAACGTATTGACCTGAAAATATTGTATTTATGGTGTACAGCTAATGTCCTTGAACTTCGTACTCAAAAGGCAGTTTACATTGTATTCCACTCAGAGGCTAGAAGCGTAGATCTATTTCCTGGTGATTATAACTTTTTGTTGACAGCACGCACTAAGAACACAAACTTTTCAGTTACGGTTATTGATTATAACCTAAAATTCACTGATCATATACCATTATTATATGATGTCTTATGAATTGCATGTCGACATTTCTTTCCTTCATACATACTCGTAATAAGATACTATGCATTCGTAGAGTCCTACATAAATTACTGTGTCGTAGTCTGGGGCTGCACATGTAAAACACAACTGCTGCCCATTCCGCTGTTACAAAGAAGAGCACTTCGAGTAGTTTTACGTTGTACAAGTAACAAAATAATGAATATGTTTATATTTTTGTATACTCAATGTGTATAACTTACTGACGTATAACTTCATTCAAGTCATGTTGCAAGTTATTTATCGAAATATAAACATAAACAGTGTTTGTCTTGAACCTTCGCTATGAACTACTGATACCACCCCACAACGCCTTCTCTTGCCTAAAATTCGTACCACACATGCTGTTTTTCACGGGAGCAAAATGCTGGAATAGCTTGAATGCCGAAACTCAATACCTTGGTTCTTGTATATTGTATAAAAAACCTGTCAAGCAACATCTTGACTGAAAATTGCATTCGATGGCGTGATCTTTGTTCTTGATTGTTATTATTGTTCTCTTTTCTCTTTTCTGCAATTGCCACGGCCGTCGTGTCATAAAGGTGTAGTAATATCTTGTTGGCACCCTTTGAAAACACTGTTGGGTTAATTAGTACATTTGATATATCGTCTTTGGTTTAAATAAATAAACTGCATTCTTCAAACAAAGTTATATAAACAGCCGAATTGCTGTTTTGTAAGATGTACATCCCTACGGAAGTTGTTTCATTTACCAACACCAGCATCATAAAATCATAAAACTACTCCACGAAGCGATCATTACCGACATTGCCACTAGCATCAGCCGGGTACTCCTCGTAGATATAGGAACGTCGATGTATGAACTCCTTTTTAAAGTAAAGAGTGCCTGCTGCACATGAGAACAAAGATCCCTCCAAAGATCGTTTCAACTTTCTTCGAATGCCTAAATGCTTGCCCAACGTAGTCAAACAACACATGAGTTACTTCGATTAGAGCGTTGCAAAGTACTTTAGCCAAAAAAATCCTCTATAAACATCAGCTGACACGACAGTTATAGTACATTTGTGTTTACTGACGCAAGATAACGTAGTAATGTGGTCAAAATATTTCTGTCTCTTTCGTTGCCATGACGTTCTTCGACCGCTAGAATTACGTCATTACAGTGGTGTAGCGGTTATTGGCAGGCGTTCTTTGAGTTGCATCAATGAACGCATTATACAGCCACCTTAATAAGAAACCCACAAAATACAAGCAGAAACGGAAGGCGGATCTGCTCCGACGAGGAAATGACGCAATGGCTTTCCGTAGGGGCCTTACCTATAGCTTTCTCGGTGCTTTCTTACCGGAAAGAAAGAGTGAATGCGTTTATTTAAACTCTTCCAGAGGACTTTCAAAAGAAAGGTCCTCTGCAACACCTCGGAAAAAGGGTTCCTTCTTATATGTGTGTGTTTGTGTATTTAAAGGAACACTGAAGTGAATTTGAAAAACTTCTGTTTTTGTTATTACCTAGACTGGCTCAGACGAACACACATTTGATCATTTCTCTGGTTGAACAGCAATATTTAATCTTGAAGTCGTAAAAGAAGTAACGCAAACATGCTATATTTGCAGCGGCCGCATCAACTAATAGTAAGACGCACAGATGAGACGCAATGTTGAATGGAGGTGTTTCATGATAATAATTCAAACATGTTTTGGTTTCGCGTCTTTGAAACAACATGCTTGCCATCAAACACTCTCTTTGGCTGGGCGTTTTCGATATCTCAGCAATCAGCACACCACCCTGCTACCATGTTGCGGGCTGTAAAATGCGCCAGATAAGTCTGCTACCTGCGGCTTGAAATCATTACTATCTGAGACTCTCAAAGGCGCTGCATTTCGCCACCAACTTTGAAGCTTTCCTGGTGCGTGCCTGTTTCGCAATAGGCGTTTTCGCAGCAGGCTAAGGGTGGCTGATTTGGCACTGTGCCCGCAAGCATTTGGTTCTTATGCCAACACGATACCAATGAGAACTCCCCAGCACATCAGTGTCAGTTTGGACGTATTGTTTGTGGAGCACCTCGCTCGTGGAGGAATGAGCAATAATGCGAAAAATGGTGAATTTTGTACAGAAAACACTACCCAAAAACAAATACATCAAGGCAATAAAGAAACAGACGCGCTATCGGTGAGTCGATCTGGGCGAGTTGAAAAACAATGCATCTAGTGTTTCAGAACACGAAAACATAGGCCAGCACTGGCTGGAACGGATATATATATATATTATATTATGTATCCCGCTTAGATTTGTATTTCTTTTAAGCCTTCCGAGCATGTTATATCCCCATTTCTAGAATAACGCGCGTGCAGTAAGGGTTCCCTAGATTCCCCCAAAAATGTCATCTCTGGCGAGTGCATTCTTCGTGCACAAAAGCGATCGCAAGTGTGCGGCCGTGCAGCAGACCACTGGGCTAGTTCCCCCAACGCAAAACATGCTTCCCGCACCTTTGTTTTGCGCTGCACAACAGACGTTTCGGTTGATTTTATTTCTTAGTAGATATGTTGCCTTCGCTAGCTCTTCTTCCGCCTTTAATTGGCGTTGTATTTGTCTACTAGCATAGTACTCAGCGAAGCGCCGCATGCTCGCTTGTTTGCAACTGCTTCGACTTGGAGCTTGACATAGTCTACAAACTGCAGTCTACAAAGTCGCATTCTTCCACGAAGAAATCGCGTTGTGTCTTAGTTTCAACTAAGCGAGCAATTTGATCGACACGCCGGCAGCCGGCCGACTGAACACTGTACGGACACATTCAGCAGTAGGGTTTTGCAGATGACGAAAGGAAACGAAAGACATTTTATAAAACACTCGAACATTAGCAGAAATAAGTTTTAGACACTGCGAATAAAAGAAATATTCGGAACATTGTGGATGCCGCCAAAACTTTGTCTTTCTTGTAAGATGCTGTGCTCATCATGATGGCGTTTCAGCTTGCATACTACGGTGGGGATATGTTTAATGGGATAGATACAGGTTTATTCGCTTCTTCGAAAGCGCACAAAGTAGATACTGAGGTCTTATTTTTAGCCGAATCTTCACAAAAGTATTCCTAATAATGCGTTTGTAACAAGCTCTTTTTTTGTTTGCGTTGTCATGTTTTTATAAAAAGCATTCATTATATCATCATTTGCGCCAGTCCAAGGTTGAGAAGCCGAACGCGTGCAAATCCTAGGAGCTGAAGCGGAGTCCCGAATGGCACGATGTCTGATTTTAACGTTCCAGCTGCCTGCCGCACCACGACCAGGTCGAAAAAGATTGTTAGTTTTGCACTCCTTCCTTTCTTATGCTTGGGAAGTCCACGCCAACTGCGAAGTCCAATATTGCTTAGTAATTTCGCTAACTGCGCACAAGTATCTTTCAATTTACGTAATGTTCGAGGCATTCGAAGACCAAACTAAGTTCTTTTGCCATGGGTATAAGAGCTGCATGGACCCACAGGGTCATTGTTATCGTACTGCTGGGACCACGGTATCCTGTGTTAGGCGTTCCTTGTCAAGCGAACGTTCTTCCCATTGAGTCATGACGGCGTATGGATCCATTACTATCCAATAGGCTAAGGATCCAGACATTCATGCATGTATTTGGTGAAAATGAAAAAGAGACAATAAACAATCTTAATCCAGCGAACAGGCCATTACGCGAAGGGAGGATAAAAACGCTAACCGCGGAGCGCAACTCAGAGTGCTGACGCGGTCAGCGAAAGAATGAGAGGAGGACGTTCTTAGTAAGCATACAATAAAATATTATCCCCGTGAACACACACTACTGAAAGAAAGATGCGGCAGGAACAAATGTCATCTCATTGAATTGCAAGCGACGGAAAGCATTATCACAGGCCACGTCTCGTACGAGTCGCTCGTGTATTTTTGTTCTTTGTGTTGACTTAGTACTCACATAATCTTTCTTCTCCTGAATTAAACTGGAAAGCTTACCACCAAGGAGTCGCGCATCGCTTTATTATGGAGCAAAAAAAATGATTTGATTGAATTGTTGAGTGACCGCTTCTAAACCCCGTGCAGTGCAAAGTTCTTCCAAACATTTCGAGCAATCCTTACTTTATGTAAAGGAAAGTTTGACATCCACCTAAATGCAGCCATACGGCTACAATCCTTACTTTAAAACAGGACGATTTGCTTCAATACATAAACATAGATTTTCCGTCCCTGTTTCGACACATATGCATCCGTAAGTGTCACCAAAAGCAAACGTTTCATAAAACAGACAAAATTGCTTGTCCTAACACTAAAACACTGTTGCCTAGGCACCGATTCGATAATGCATCCCACAACTCTCATTACCACAGTGGTCTCAGTATGCAATGGCCACACAAGACATTGTCTTTTAAGCTAGGCTACTCACAGCGACCTCCAGGCCGTAATGCAAGCTCTTCAGTGTCCTTCCCGTCTGTCAAGAATCATCTCTAGCAAAGCTTGGAGCAGTGCGAAGAGTGCACGAAACAGAACACATTTTAATTTACGATTGAGCATACCTTCTGCCTAATTGGCTGGACAAAGCTTGGTAGGAAAAGGCTTTGAATTCAGCGTGCAAACATAGTGGCGTCAGTTTCCTTCCGGTAGAAGGTCAGCTGCTCACAGGAGATTGCAATTTCGCAGTATTAATAACTTCACTGCAAACTACGTATTCAATACAAAGCGAATGAACTCACCATATTTTTTTCGTAGTGTTAGAGGCAAATTACTCTTTAATACATTTCGGGACAATTTTAAAAACATTACTTGTAGCAGATTTCTGTACCCCTACTCCCCCCTCGATGGCCGTGTAGTGATAGCAGACGGTAATTTCATCGCGTTTAGAACTTTACTGTTCACTAAATAGCAACGAAAAGTATACGTATCTCCCCGCCACCATACAGTTGTCTTAGCGCTTTATCATTATAATAATTGTGTTCGGACTGTTTTGACGAAACTACAGTCACGGCCTTTTTCTGGAGCCAGAGTACCTACGTAGACCGCCATGTGTTGGCAGCTAAAGGTATTTCTGTAACGTTTACAGCTTCGCTGGGGAAAAATTACCAAAGGCAAACAAAACTCGGTTGTGTGATAGAGTTTGTTTCGCAGCAAATATCAAAATATTTTTTTAATACTTACAATATGTCTGGAGTTACAGAGTCTTTTACTCTATCTCTAAAGGCAAAACTTTCTATTCCACGCAGCTGTGTCGACAGACGCATGTTTTGTCATAGTCCCAGTCATATACAGCGTTGATTTAAAAGAGTGACGTGAAATTCAACAGACGTACACGTCTCTCTGCTTTCTGATGCTGTATCCACGTCTGTCAAGGTCATTTTACTGGATAACCACCTTCACAAAGCAGAATGATCTGCGTTCTTTTTAATAAGTAGGCTGCACACAATGTGGAAAAACCAGCACACAAAGGTCAAGCTTACATCAATATTCCCACAGTTCACTTCATTTCTACACATCAAAGCCTTTCAGGGAAGACAATTTTCTGAAGCAATACACGCGGCCCCTCTGTATTGACACGCGACGGTCCTAAGACACTGTGAGTGAAGCTTGGGACTTTTAGAACTCACCTGTCAACATTCCTATGGGACTTAATACTATATTACCCCGGTCTTAAAAACCATCGTGCACGAATACAAAAAGTTTTAAAAGTACATGTAAACGTGCACAACGGCATAGTTAGCTTTTTTTCTTATATGTCACTTCAGTGCTGAAATAAAAAATAAAACTCGCACGAAAAACCGCTAGCGCAATGTAATGAAATCTAGATAAAGTAAAACGCATTAATGAAAACTAGGTAAAGCAAAACGAGCTCCGTGTTTGTTTTAAAACGAAAGTGTTTAATGGCCGGGTACAACGAGATCTGAGTGACGTCATATCCGTCACGAAAGTGACATCGTCAGAAAAAGTGCCCCTGACGCGGTGGCGCCCGGATTCGAGCCCACGAACTCTCGCCTCTCGCCACAACGGGAGGTACGTGGCGTTCTGCCCATTGCGCTATGAACAGACACGTGAGTAGCTCTACAAACATGCCTTATGTCCTTCCCTATGAGTCAGTCAGATGGAGCTGCCGTCTAGGAGAGACGAAGCGAAGTAGAGCATCATGACGCTAGTGAGCGCCGACACTTGGCGCCTCGATGCCACCGCCTTCATGTACGGGGCACGGGCGTGAATGCAGGCTCCCCCGCTGTCGCATTGTTCCCATGACCGTTATGTGTTTCAAGCTGCTGATTCTGTGCATGTCGCTTTTAAGTGAGAATGCACTTCTTAAGCGAGCCTGAATCGTCCGCCGCCGTCGTCCGCATAGCAACAGCTGCGGGTGCGCGCGCTCCTCGTCTTCCTCCTCGTCTTCCATAGCAACGGGGGGAGATGGGCGCGCGGCTACTCTCCCTCCTCCTCCTCTCCGCTCAGTGACTGCGGGTGTTGGGCGCCTCCTCTCCACTACAAGATCGCGATATCCACCGTGATCACGCAATCAACAACCGTGCATTCGCACTTACACACTCTCCCCCTCGGGGAAGTGCGAGGGAATTTTTGGTTTGTTGTCCCGTAATAAACCGGTTTTTATTTTGTTTCTTGCGTTTGGGCATCACTTCGTCTGGCGGGGTCATGCTTGCGAAGCCTTCGCACAACAAGGCGGTTCCTTTAACGTTCAACTGCTCCTATGAAGGCCCCTTTAAGGTTCGCGTTTCACGAATTCCTATGAAAGAGTGATCAACCACATTTTTTTTATATTTCAGCAGAGATTCGCTGAATTTCCTAAAGAAACAAACTAGGCCGTGGAAGATGTAGATGGATTTGTAAAACTTTTCGTATTGGCGCTCGATGCTTTTTGAGCCTGCGGGCCATTGATTATTAGGCGCCATCGAAAAGGGGTCAAGTGACTTCCTCTTAGTCAGAACAGGCGTACAACGGAAGCGCTAAAGTCAGCTGGACTACCAAACACGATTTGCTTGCTAGAAACGCATTGTTCTGGGGCATTAGAAACTCCCTTTTTTTTTAAAATTTCAAGCAACTTTAGTGCCTTAGCAGTGTAAGCTTAGTCTTTGTTTGCTGGCTTTCCCACATTGCTTTTTCAGCGCGGACGCCATAAAAACACGTATCCTCCACATATACAGTTTCTCTTTGAAAATACCATGTCATCGAGGCCTGACACAGCGACGCTAGTGCAATCCCGTGAGGTCATGCCGACGCCAATGCGGCGGCCACCGAAAGTGCCCAAGAGCGAGAGACTACATCCTTCTCTGGAGTCAGAAAAATCCCCGAAATGCCTTCGACGATAAGGAGCACCCTTGGCATAGCTGAATGTAGCATAATCCAGCTTTCGAAGAGAATTTCCCGATCACCATTTCGGCTGGGGTTGATATATAAGTGACCGGTATCACTTTGGGAGTGACCACACACAGACGTGAAAGTCTGATATACATTGGCAGGGTAGCCACACATTATCACTTTTCAACGCACAAAATGTGACTGTACAGCTAGTCTCATACATTGGAACGGCCGGACAACCTTTACTTTTGTAATTGATATTTCTGTCAATTCACTTGGGGCGTTTTACAATCCCATGCTGTGAAACCTGTCTAAAGTCCTAACGACGAGCCCGAAAAGTAAGTATTTTTTTGCCTTTCTATTAACCATTATTTTGATGGTGCGTGTAATAGATGTCACCAGGTGCATAGTGAACCGGTGGCCTTGGGCAGCTTCAGGGCAAAAAGCGGGCAAATAAAAGTTTGTCTTCTTACATTCAGAGGTATTCCGTGGATTGGTTATCATAAGAATAACGATACACTGCTGTAAAACATAGCTTCTAACCTAGGCGACAAGAAGCGCGACAAAGCAAACGATAAGCACTTCACTCTTCCAAGTTGCGGTGAAGACATAAAAGCAAAAGCAAAAGAAATACCGGGTTAAATTTTTAAAAAGGAATCTCGAAAAGCAAAGAAAAACGTAAACTCACGACAAAAATTAATTCTTCAATCAATAAACGAAAAGGTAAAACATGAATAACCTTATGGTAAACAGACAATGCACAAGGACAACTGAGACGTTTGTCGCTTGTTGCATCTATTATGCGTGACAAATTGCTGGGTCCGCACGACGCTCACGATTACGCGCACGAACGCGTACCCGCATAAGCGCCTGCAATTTGTCCAGACGAATAACGCGTGCTACCCATAGGCCTTGAAAACTAAGATTCAATTCACCATTATCATCATCACCGCATCATAATCATCATCATCATTATCATCATAACCACCATAACTTCCTAAGGTGTCCGGTACTGCATTGCGTTCAGCAGACTCACATCGCCCGAGCAATGATGTTATTTGAAGCTTCGCTTGATAAATTGGCGTCCGGTTGAGCTGAAAGCTAAATAAGAATAAACTACGCAATATAAAACACCGTGCTTATGCAGCTCACTCAAATACGCCATGACAGGCTCGATGAAGATATAATCACTCGGTGACCTCTCGAGTACGGACACGGGGTGCGGGTACATGTACCTTGTCCGCGACCCTCAAAGCGCTTGCGTCCAATGCTACTGATCGATTGAATGATTTACTGCCATCCCTTCTCCAGAATGCATCACGGTCACAACGCGTTGCCCAAGTTAACATTGCCGGTATGTACTACACTACCCTTTGTACGATCAGTCAAGAAAGTAAACGAACAACGACGCAAACACCCCCAGCAGCAGCACGGCTGCACTGTCGGCGCTGCTATCGCGCTCAACGCGATCACGCTGAGAGTGATCCGGGTGACGCTAAACTTCGCCCCCACACTCGCGCGGGTGCTTGTCATGTTTGATAAATTTGTAGTGCAGCCTTTCGTCGCTCAGCTGCTGACGTTCACGACGAATGGAACCATGCACCGTCGTTAATCCACCGCATTGAGCCAATGGCGTCGGCAAGGAAGTGCAAAGGGGGCACTGGCCCCCCTACGTCACGCAAGCAAAATTGCCCGTCCCCTCTCCCTCTCTTTCGTCCCCATCTATACAATGGGTTTTTCCTCCTCAAGACGAAATCCTGCCGATTCCCACGCATGGAGCTGTGGCCCAGTATCCGACGGCCGCACGGCTTCAAACTGTGGCCCTGTTAAAAACATTGGCTGGCAATTACGCGACTCCCTAATGCGATATTTCGGCTCAGCCGCAGTGCGTTGAGGCAGCACTCACTCGTGGGTTCTCTCGATAGCAGCGATGATGAGCCTCTGCGTCGGCGGCGCGAAGTGCGTCCCAGGATAGGATCTCTAACGGCATCTTAAGCGAACGCACAGTCATAGTCACGCGCACGTTCCCCTCACGTTTCCGCCAAGCGTCGCGCCGTAGAGCGTCTCGTGCGGGCGCTGCATACTGCCCCCTCCTCTTTATTACCGCACACTTTGGGAGAGCTCTGGCTAGCGCCGCCACGGCGAACCACCCTTCCCACCTCAATTCACGACCCTCTCCTGCTTTGCGCTTTTCCTTTCTCCTGTCAACCTTTCCATCGTTCACTCAGTTATGCCGACAATGCGGCTCAGCCCAGAGATGGCAGCCAAAGGGCTGCGCCCTAAACTGAAGACCGTCTTTGTTACAGACCGATGTAGACAACAATCCCACGTCAGCGCATCGCCACCTTAACAAATAGGAAAACCCGTGCTAGGGCCTTCGTATTTTGTTATGACGGCATATATTGCCCCAGAACTGTCTTCCCAGATACATATTACGTGTCTGAAAGTGAAGCCAACTTTAAGTGTATTTGTGAAAGCTTAGTTTTTGTAAGACAGCTTTCGCACATGGAGTATTCCAAAGTGAAGCATGTCCACAATGCAAGGAGTACGCTTGAAGAACAGGGCTCTAGCTTTTTGGTTAATCAAATCATCCTCACGTCACTAAATGGACAGTTAGCCTTAAAGACGACTGTCATATTACGCCGTGTTTCATTTACTTTAGATAAGTGCAGAATGAAGTTGTACATGTTGTGGGATACCGTTCTGCTGTCAACACACGCCTTCTGCGGAGGTCGACGGCAGCTTTTTATTCAACAGACGACTCTTTTATGCCGTTGAATGCCGTTATTGCCTACTTCCATGAATAACCTTTCCGGAATGTCTCTAGTGGTTTCGGATTGAGCTCCGCAATCATCTCTTGCTGACGTCACGCCTGATATTCAAGAACTACGCACATGTTTTTGTAGCCAATTGAAGCGGTGTTTATATTTTCACACTGTTATAAATGTTAAACTCACAACTATAGACGACACCGGAAAAACAATTTCGACACAGACGCAGAGACTGTCGCAAACCTTGCCGCTTCTTTAACGTATCGTTCCGTCGTTAAAAAGCGCGCGTCACTGTAGCCGCCGTTGTGGCGTGTTGCGCCGCCTTGCCTCAAATCGAGCAGCGGCAGACGCAGGTGACAGACAGTAATTTGGAGCATAAGGCTAACATGAATTGCCAACTAAGAATACAGTGTCCTTCCCCTCTGGGTAGTAGGATGACTAGTGAATATGGGGTGGCGAGACTCAACGTGAGCTGCAATATGATGTGACCAGGCGTATAGTCGAAAGAGTACACGAGACCAAACGCGTTTTTTACATACTTTCCGGTTAATTTAGTGAGTGAAAGTAGGACGGACTAGAGTTTTATTCCAACGGACAAACATCGTGCTGTCCGTTTCCCCTCCTATTTATTGACAGCAGACAGGAATTTCACACAGTTCACAACTTCACTGCGAACTATAGAAATATTTCTTTCGACCAGTAAACAAAACTCGGCGTCATATTAGATGCTTTTAATGACTAACCATCATGCAATTTCTTTGAGGACAGTGTTGACAAATAAGAGTTACTATGTACTTTTGAAAAGTAAATCCATTTCAAGGTAATCATAGAGCCGTCTTAGCGACTAATTGTCATGTAATTGGTTTCATGATTGCTTTATTAAACCAAAGTTAGAGCCGTTTTCTTCAGTCATACGCTTTCCGCGGGTGGAGTTGATTTAGTGTGCTACACCTTTTGAGAAAAAGCTTTGTTTAGGAAAAAACCAACCTTACACCAGCCACCTTAAAGGTGGCTTCACCCGTAACCACCTTCGTATTGCTGGGAAGGCATTCTTGAACGGAAATATGTGACATCACTTCAACGTACACATGCCGTAAAACATTTTATTTATTTTTAAGGTGGTGTACGCTTGCCGTTCAGTGGTCGGGTACGATGTGTAGATCGTAGCCTTTGACAGCTTTGCTGTAGAACGGAACGGGTCTTTGCTAGAGTTCCTGTATATCGCGCAGCGCAAGAGTTGCGCGTCTGATTGCCACATTACGATGGTTCCAGTTCGACAGAAAGCCCGCTTTCAGTGCTGCGCACTGTCGGTTCTACTGAACCGGGCATCGGCAATTGTGGAAGCGGCAGCAGCGGCGACCGCTCATCTGATAAGCGGTCCAATATCGTTTTAAATGCAGAGCATTTCTTTAACTCACGATGTCACCCGTTCTAGGCGTCCGTAGTAGTCCGCATCGCTCGCAGGTGCGCCCTCTCGGCGCGATCGTGGCGTGATAAAGGCGGGTGTCGGCGAGGCTGGAACGCACTCCTCGCCGCGCTCTCTCGTCAGCCCCGCTCCTCCTCGCGTACTCCTCTCCGCTCGCATCGCGCGCCCTCCCCGCGGTCGGTTCGCTCCCAACATTTGGGGGCGCGCGCGTCGCGGGATCAACAACATCTGTCGCGTGATCGTGACGTCAGCATCGCGCGCGCGTGGCGCGATCGTGGCGTGATGAAGGCGGGTGTCGGCGAGGCTGGAACGCACTCATCGCGCCGCTCTCTCGTCAGCAGTTGCCACAAGTGCAACAACATTAACGTAACGCAAACTACTTAACGTCGTGCGCCCCCGGAAATGCTCTGCATTTGATCCTGCCCCTCGCGAGGGGGATGTTTTCTTCATCAGGAAAACGGCTACCCACTGGCGGAATCGAACCAGCGTCCTCGGGCACAGCATTTTTCTTCCAACCGTCGTCTTGTCAATCATTCACTCATTTAGGACGGTGACGCTGCTGAGCCAAGAAACGGCCGCCAAAGGTATTCGCCCTAAAATAACAGCTTCAAAATACCATTTAAAGTGGCAATCGAAGGCGTTCATCGCTGAAACTTAAGAAAAGCCGGCAAATAGCCTCTAAACCTTCATAATCATGTAATTACAGCGGTTCGAAGAATGTTGAGACCGGGAATGAGAGGAAAATAAAATTGTAGTGGCTCACTAGAAACGCGCGCGAAGCGAGTTAACCTTCGTTTCCATTTTTGCCCGGCCGCTCCTCGCCACTCGTCCTCGCCGCTGCCACTGGCGCGGCGGCCGGAGGCAGCTTTGTCACGCGAGAAGGGTGGCTTTCTCGCACGACCTGGAACTCAAGATGGCGGATGGACGCGCAACTCTGCTCCACTAGGGGAGTTATATTCGCCCTTTTTTGTTTGGCAACAAACTTCGCCTACGCTATGATTGGTTAGCCCAACCAGTCTTCCGGTTTGGGACTTCCGGTCCGCCCGACGCCGCTGTTTACCTACGACGCGGGCAGCGACTGAGTTTGTTGTGGAAGTAAGAGGTTGGTGAGAAGTCGCTCGGTCGTAATTTTATCCGCGTGAGAGTTAGACCATGAGCAGCGAGTACTACCGAGCGTTGGACATCACGGCCAGAGAGAGGTACCGTCAAAAGTTGACTTTCAACGGGGAAGAGCTGCCGGACCCACTCGATCCACCGCTCCGTCAACACGTGTTTTTGACCGACTCGAGGCGGTTGCCTTCGGTGCACGTCGGCGACATCTACATGTTCCTCGTAGAGGGTACGTGTTTCTACTCGAAAGAAGAGTTTAGGAGTTTCAAGCTGTCCGGCGGGTACAACAGCTTCATCAGCGGTAAGGTTCGACAACTGCGCTGCTTCAGTGCAGCTTTCGGAAGCAGCGCGGTAGTGCTCGTCGCTGCCGACGTCGAGGCCAGCCAGACCGTCAAAAAAGTACACCAGCCCTGGACTCTTGTTGAAAAAGACGGCACCGTAATCAACGCCCATTGCACTTGCATGGCCGGGTAAGCTTTTTTTTTCTCAACTGCCAACTCCGAGTCGAGTAGACGCGCCGTGCTCGCGATCTAATGAGTATGTTTCGCTGCAGTCTGGGTGAGGCGTGCAGTCATGTGTCGGCGCTGCTGTTTCGCGTGGAAGCCGAGGTCAAGCACGGGCTCAACGACCCATCGTCCACCTCGGTGGAGTGCCGGTGGATTTGTCCGTCCACGTCAGTACAGGTATGACATGGTCATTCGCGTATTGCCGTCCAAAAAAAAGCACTCCAACGAGCGCATAAGTGATACGACCAGTTTCTTATATAGTCATCTTGAAAAGGTGTTCGGGAAGTATTATTCTAGGAGAAAGCATAACTTCATGATTGATTTGTCGTGCAGGCTGCCCAGGTTGTTGACATTCAGTTTGTCAAGCCAGGAACTCAAAGAAAAAGGAAGTGTTGTGGGAACCCAGCCGCAGAAACCCGGCAGCAGCATCAGGTGGGCACTGCATCAGACGACCAGGTGCAAAGTTTCCTGAAGAGAGTGAACGTATGTGCGTAAACCATACTTGGTGAAGTAAGGCAGAAAAGACGGCTGAAAGTTTGGATTTTATTATCACTGCTAGTAATGATACAAATCAACATTTAAAAGATTTACAAATGTCACTATTGCACTTAATTGCGAAATTACGTGAGTACCTTGTCGTATCTATTGAAACCTTGTTTTTAAGTAGGCTCAATCACCCAGGTGATCAATATTGCTGTGTCTGTATATTATACATGCCAATATCCAAACATGTTCTGGCAATGGGTGCATGCACGAAAAGCTTTGGTTAGCTAGGAGCAGAATAAGCTTCATTCAGGAACTGTTTTGGCATAACTTGGCAAGAAACAGTGCGGCCACCTCAAGCTCAGATTCACAGTGCAAAGCTTGTAGCCGCACTCCACAGGAGGCAAACATTCGTGTAGTGGATTGTCTTGTGTGCCTCATTCCAATTTTCTTGTCTGCTACCTGCGACTCTGACTTTTATCTTTTACCTGTTTACGCTGTCATTTGTAAGCTTATGCGTGCCCTGCAGAATCATCTGCTGTCCTTATGGCCAATTCACGAACAGAAGGGCTGTGGATGACAGCACAGCTATCATGCTAGCAATAAGCTCTAATTTCAAAACGATTTTCAGTGATCATGAGTCATGCCGGTCAGACGGCATTAATTTCACAGCCTGTCGAGCTCAGTAGTTTAATGAAAGTAACAATAGAGTTAATTAATAGCTGGAAAAAGGAGCAACGCATGTGCGCATTACGATCAGTTTTATGGTGACCTGTCGCCCCCTGCTGTTCATAATAAGTTGCTCATGAAGATGTGCATGGCTCTCATTAGGTCACTCTGCACTACTGTTGGTGTCTGCCGACTTGATAGTGTAAAATTACAATCATAAAAATACACTGGTGGCCACTATGCTACTGGTATGGATGACCAAATTACATCAGTGCAGTCCATCTGTGTGCAATTCAAATGCGGGCGGTTGACAACAGTCGATTGCGGAATGTTAACGAGATTGCTCCTGGCAGGCTCATAGCGAAGGAACACCCTGAAATATTTTTGCTGGCTCCCTTTTTCTTCCCATTCATAGCATTTTGTCATCGGCGTGCCCCTACTACTACAGTAAAAGCTCGTTAATTCGAACTCGAAGGGGACCATAAAATTGTTCAAATTAAGCGGAGTTCGAATTAGTGGGAGGGCGCTAGAATTGATGAATGGACATCACGCCACACTGCGCAGGCAGAACCAAAGAAGCCATCTCTGGACTCATTATCGTGGATTAGGCATTATGACACGTTTGTGGCAGATAATTTCGTAAATTATGTTTTGTAAGTAATAATGGCATGCGCCTGAGCACTGGCACCGGGTGCTCAGTGCCCTCTGTAGAAGCGAAATACACTGTTGCAGGAGCGTAGTGCACGCCACGCTGTTGCGTTTCTGTTTTGTTCTTTTGGGTCTTAGTAAAGTTGGTTTCGTTTGTATTTGCAACACATTGTAGTCACTCTGGGCCGACTTTTTCTGCCAGGAGCGATGGAAATCAGGGGATCATAGTTCGAATTAACTATTCTAGACGCCATTGTGTTCGAATTATCAGGAGTTTTCCCCATTGAAATATACAGGGCTTGTGCCGGGACCGGGCGTGAGTTCGAATTAACGAGATTTTACTGTACTGCTGTCGTTTTCGGAAAAAGAAAATGGCGCTTTGCTTGTGGCTCTGAGATGCCGGTAGGTCCCCCCAATACGAAATCTTGCTTTCATGCCTGGTGCAACAGTTTTTCCATTTCGGTCAATGCTATGTGGAATGGATCCTGACGCTCACAGCCATAACAGGCAATCATGTGACGTGCCTTGTGCTCTCGTTTTACGCCACTGGTGTTCAGCATAGCCTTTGCGCTAGCGGAGGCAATCTAAAGGACAGATGTTCTTCCCCAAACATTGCTGAAGCTGGGTAATAGCAGAGTCTTTCAATGCTTTACTGGTCACGAAACTGCTCCGTAACTCAATGGGAGAGCTTCATATGCTGCGTTTGGCCGCCGCGCGGTGGCGCCACCCTCTCACTGAGGTCACTCCTCGGGCGGCGTTGCGCTGGCTCGAACGGCGGAGCCGCGGCGAGTTGTGTTTGTTTTGTGCGGGGAAAAAATGTAACGTGCGTATCGCGCTCTTGTGATGCGACTTAAGTAGTGCAGCGACGATGCCGAACATGTGTTGCGTCCCGGGATGTCGTCCCTTGTACAACGATACCACAGAAAATGTTTCCTTGTTCTGTTGACCGAGCGACGGGCAGCTGTGTGAGAAATGGTGGGGCGTCATTCCAAGGCAAGCAACGGGAGATTTCAGCTTCGATTATAAGTGTGCGACAGTGTGTGGAAATGCACTGTGTGTGAGAATGGAAAAAGCAATGTACCCTTTTGAGAGCATCGTGGACCTGGAATTGTACAAGGCTAACTTAAAGCCGGATTTTGTCATATCAGTCAGGTTGTAGCGGCGCTTCATTACCTGTTTGCAAACTTGTATTATCTTGCGCTCAGGCTCGCGTGTAAAAAAAGCTTTGGGACGTCCTTGTGCTTTTACTTTCATATTACGCGAATATCCCTTAGGGTTCGTTTTGTTTGTTTGTAACCACGCATGGCCGATTCCGGTTTTTTTATCTGGCGTTTCAACCGGAGCGCCATTTGCTCTTTTTGTCGTACGTCCCGTCAGGAAATATTTTTTGATATGGAAAGGGTGCCACCTTGTCGCTAACTTGATTTCTTGCTTCTTCAACAATGTTCTCGACCTATTTCCATGGATCTGAAATTAATAACGCTCCGAGAGTAATGCAAGCATAGCAAACGCCACGCAACTCACTTTATCGAGAGAGAGGGAGAAATAACATTTATTGAAAGAGCTCCTCCTTATGGGGCGTGGCGGCTGCCCACAGGGCCGCAGCGACCTGGAGGCCTCGGAGGGTGACTAGCACCTGGTCCAAAACCTCGGAGCTCCGACGTTCATCTGTGCACGTCACACTGCGGACTGCTTCTTCGACGTTTGTGTTTCATTCTAGTCTTTGTAGTGCAGGAGATCGCTAGCTCGCTGCGTTCAGACAGCTTTGCGTCGTTCTTGGCTACGTGTTTCAATATTCTGTTTCCTCCGTGTGCTGACATCGCAGCGCGAAAAATAAATTTTTTTACGCTGGACCCGCTCTTTTGTCTCCCTCTGTAACATTGAAATTTTCTTGTTGCGTGTGATAAAATCAGTTTCATTGTTCTTTTTTCGCTTCCTGTTTGTGCAAGGATTGCAAAGCCTTGGAAGCAGAAAAACCACGTGTGCAACATATGTCTTTCGTGTTTTGATCCTTCGCGTTTCTGCCCCGTTTTTAGATGTTCTCAAGTATGTACCCACTCATCGAAACGACAATACTATTGGGCTATTTCTTTTAGCGTTTTGGTGCATTCCAGAGCAATCACGGATTCATTAAGCGTAGTATGGGCGACGCGTACTACGTTTCTTTCAGTTTTTTTATGTATTATCGTAGGCCCGCAGCAGTCCGTGACTACACAGCTACCGAATGTGTGGTATTTACCACGTTTGCTTTAAGAAAAGAAGATTTAAAAATCCGTAAACACGACCGTGCAGCGCTTGTGCCAGAGCACACAGAAACCGTACGTTGCCGTTCGCGGCCGAAGTTTACGGTAACTTACTTCGAAAATAAAAACCCCATTGAAGGCAGGTGATAAACACAATAACTGACTATTCATCGCTAACTATTACGAAAAAAAAACCCAAACCTACTCAGCGCGCAGACACCAAAAGCAGCGAGCTTTTGCACTCCCAGAGCTGCCAATACGCCGCACGCGCGGCGGCTGGTTGACCTTCGTGCGGCGGTGGCGCCTGTAGTGGCGCGCGCGGTGTCCCTATATGAAGGGAGCGCCGAAGTTTCGTGACCAGGAAAACATTGAAGGACTCCGGTAATAGTAACTGATTTTTGAGAGCGGAGTCTAAGGAAACGTACACTTGTCCCGCAACAGAAGTTGTTCCAATTAATTGCTTATGACTGCCCATTGTGTAGCTGCTTGTCTACAATAGTAGTTGTGAAAGCAGTGTGCGTTAAAGGGCTTTTTTTTTATCAGGAAATAGCTCCAAGCACCTGCTGCTCTCTTCGGTGACGGACAGCGCGGATACGGATACGCAAGCGACTCAGACGGAGATCTCCCAGTCGACGGAGATCTCCCAGCCGCCGGTGCCACGTTTCCGAACTCCGTTGTAGAAATGTAATGTGCCCCTCATGAATGAATGTCGGCAGGGGTTTTTGCAACTGACTACCCTGCAGTGTGGGCAGATCGAAGTGGGCACGCACATCAGCCCAGTGTAAGCCTGGTTTTCGAGCAAGACAAGGAGTAATGCCTCAATCCTTGGGAGGGTCTTTCATCCGTACTGGACAGGAAGGCAATGTGTCGGAGATTATGGGCTATGTCAAGGCCCTGACGTAGCTGTCAAGACATTGAAAGAGACTGAGGGTGATGCTCTGGGAGGGCATTCGTCGTATTGCGAGGAACAAATCCACATGAAACTTTAAGTAGAGAAAACGGGCCTCTTTGTCTGTCCTGAGAAGCCCTTCCTGGGAGCCTCACCGACGGTCTCGTTACATGTTCGTGTGTGCTAAAGCAGTGTTAGAGATCAAGTGCCCTCAACGTGCAAGGGCAAGAAGCTGCGACCCTTCTACTAAGCTGCCATCTATTTAACAAAGGAGCTGCAGCTTCACACCACTCACCACTATTATGCTCAAGTACAGGCAAAGATGCGCTGAGTGGTGTAGATAGAGCCTTTTTTTGTGTGTACACTGGTGCCGACATTAATGTTGAGACTATATGTTTCAACGCTATTTTCTGGAGTGCAGCAGTTGCAAAGGCCGAGATTTTTTTTTTAGCCATGTGTTTCCAGAGCTTCACTCTAAGGATTTGCAGAAGAAGCTCGGAACTGCAATGAGGTCCTGCGCCTGTAAAGGAGCAAAAGCTGGTGCTGTAGTGCAGTGCAGTGCATGCGGAGCAGTAGCTCATTTAAAGTGCTTGGGGTTAAAACGGAGGCCCAAGGTTTGGGTCTGTTCAGATTGTCAGGACTGCATCGGGGAAGATAAGGAATAGTTCTGTCTTCTTACACTGCAGTGATCTCATTATGAATGATGTGTGTAGGCTAGCATTTTTTTTTGGCCATACCAACAGACCACCGGTCATCGACTTGTTCAGTGTTGCCTCATTTTAACGGAACTTTTTCACTGTCATGCCCGAGGGAAGGCGTGCTCTAAATGTTTTTTTGTCCTATACTGCTGGTAACTTACCCCAAAACATTCATGCTTAGTGCACACTTTGTGCCATCCCTTGTCACAGTGTAGTTCAGTTTCTAGATTTCTTTGTTTGTCTCTTTGGTGAGGGTGTAAATGTTTGGTCCTTTGAAACACACGCATAGTCCCCGCAGGTTTCAATACGTGCATGCAAACACTTTTTTTATGGATGCTTGACTGGTGGCTTACATCTGAACTGGTGTTGATGTCAATACTTGTCCACGTGAAGCTGACAGAGCGAGCTGACAGACGCAAACAAACTTGCAACCTTATCACAAAAAGTAGGTGTGTGTAAAAGAAAGAATGGCAATTTACTAGAGATGGGCGGATATTTGGTTACTACGAATGCCCTATCAAATTTTGTTGTATTCAGCATTCGCTCCGAATCGATTTTAAGTATTCAACAATGTTGAATTACTTTACCTCTCCCAATAATTTGGCTTGGATTTCCAGCCAGGTGCCGCAAGCTCCCAACCATTTCAACCATGTCGTGTTCTCGACCTCAGTACACGTGTAGAACTGGGGTACCAGTACATATCTCGTACTTAAAGAAACAAAGTACTAGAACATACAAATGCACAGGTACTGCAGAAACACTTGAAATTAACAATTGCAGTACTTCTAATAGATAGCCTTGGGTGTTTGTTTTACTATTTGATTTGAAATTATTCGAGAAAATCATTATTCGTTTCAACTCAAACCCAAAATATGCTATTTGCTCATGCCAACAATTCACCAAACGTGATAGGAATGGCTAACAATTATTTTGATTTATCCCTAGCATTGCTTCCTATCACGAGTGATTTCTGAGCTTGACTTTGCTCTTCTTCCTTTAACGTGGAGCACTGTAACAAAGATACAGGTGATAACTGCAGTTTCCATTGGTGGACTCTGCATTTCTCTATGACCGTGCCTTGATGTCACCGGTGATTCGAAAGTAAGCCACCAAACTTGGAGAACGGTTTGGAATGAAGAGCATTAGTAATTGCACATGTACCACGTCTGTGACGAGAAAGCAGCCAGAGATGGTCGGGGCTTTCCCGGTTGCCCTCTACGCTACTAGATGGTGCCGCCTTGCTTGTGGTATAACCGTTGGAGCAGGTGTGTGTCATGACCACTGTCGACCCAACTGTGACGAACCAATGTACTCAACTGTTGTCGACTGAGCTGACCGCTTTCCTGCACACGCGAGCCTCCTTATCTATCGCCTAAATTCTTTGCCACTGTTAATGTACCTGTGATGTTTGTCGTAGGAGATGATAGACTTGACTATGGACTGCAGCTGAATTTTAAACCTAAGGAGAAAATTAAAGTGTAAAAAAGTAAATTCCAACTGGTCACTTTAATCCACACCTCAAAACTACAGTAATGTCTTACTCGTTCCGTGTAATAAAAAAAGGACCAAGACCTTTCCCCTTGCAACCTTCTTTTGAGTACCAATAGTTTGTAAACCTTTCATTTAAGCATCGCACATATGACATTACCCAAATGTTTACCTTTGTGAAGTTTTGTTGAGCACTAGCCTTTTTAGCATTCATTCCAATCTGAAATCTTATCTTTGTGAAGTATTTGGCATGAGTGAATAATGGCACTGGGAGTATTTTTGACATGATCAAACGAGGTTTCTTTTTACCAACAGTTGTGTAGCCATTGGCACAAGCACAAGACACAAGCAGAGCAATAGCCAAGGAAGTAAGAAAAACGGGGGCTTGCCAAAACCGACAATGCATTGCCACTTGTCGATAGTGGTAAGTCGTAATAGTAGAGCATCATATTTTAGGCCATGAAAAACCAACATCATATTTTGCATCCTAGCTCTAACCTTCAAATTATGTTCTTTGCAACGTATGACACTTATTCGAGCTGGTATTCTATTGTCAAAAGAGTTTCTTGTAATCCTCCCTTAACTTGGCTACCACCTGTGTAATAGCCAAGTGTGGAAAGCATGGCGAACCTGAAAAATATGCTTGTCCAAGAAATCTTGTACTACAGTATGTTACGCAAATACAGTAAAGCCTTTTCTGCTCACTCAAAAGCAGCTTCGGCACGAATTTCGTAGCCATTGAATGTAAGCTGCTAAAATTGTATGCATGCCGAGTTTTGTTTGTTGCATGCCAGTAATGTAGGAACATATGACAGGCAGTTTTTGATCGCATTATTGGTTTGTTATGAATCATATTCACGTCAATACCCTTTCATTGTGAAAAGCAAATTTGAACGATGCAACGCCACTGAGAACCACTAGATATGCTGAGTGATTTTAATCTAGACCACAGTACAACAAAACAAGATCTACAACAAGTAAACATGAGAACTGGAGTGCAGGACATACTGGTTGGACTCTTAGCTTCTGCCTTAAAACACAGTATGCAAAAGAAAGCTCAGCAGCAAGGAAGAAAAGTTTGCACAGACTGCTCACTCTCTTGTGGAATATAAAAAAACAGTTTGGGGTTCAGGACGTGTCATTTTGAGGTCGTAGTGCTCAGCCCGCTTCGACCAGAACTAGTCATGTCCCTTTAATATGGACCCATCTGCCGTCTAAGAACCTTCCATAATGTTCTCTTTCCGTTATTGCCTCAGTCTCAGGTTTTGAACATTATGATTAACTACCACCAGCTCGCTTGCACATTCATTCGTCTGTAATTTCATAATGGAAGTCATACAATAACAGGGGAAAAACGGAACCATAAGGAAATTATCTCTTCGAAATAGATCACAGAAAGCTTTGTCCGCTTACACACACTGGAAGCCACGGCGTTCCAGAATTGTTAGCCGTTCTGGCCCACTCTAGCGATGACGGGGGTTTCGCAGGTTCACCAGTGCGGAGCACACAATCAAGGTCTTGTCGTAGTGCTGAGCCCTACGTCCCCAGCCTTCTTTACGTACGAAATGGGGAGGATCATCTGAAAGATGCGGAAGGTTTTCAACCTCTGAATGGTGCGTTCCACGTGGATCCGAGCCCGGGAAAGCTTCCTTGACAGGGCCACTTCTTTGCCTGACAGCTTTTTTTCTTCCCCTTCGTGAAGGACGGCATCAGCACTGAGGCACCCTTGGCTGCAAGGGTTTTCCTCACACTTGAATCCTCTGTCAGCCAAGATGGCGTCGCCCTCACCAGTCTTGTCCAGCGTCCGCATTTCGAAGTGAGCTCTTTGTCAGAAACACGCCCACCCCACGCTTTGGAAATGAATGTGATTGCACCTGCTGGAGACACAGCTACTAAAACTTGGCCGTGTTGTGGGGCTTGTACTGGGAGAAGGTTTGGCTCCTGCCGACATGAATGATGGCTTGTGGATAAAGATTTCAGAACAGTCACCTGTGCATCGAACGTTCTTAAAAACCGGGTCACAGAACACATCTGGAAGGTTGCGGCGGATAGCTTTTCGTGATGGCCAAATCAAGAGTTGCCCAGATGGATGATAGTAGTATGTCCAACCATCTGTGAAAGAATCACACTCACGCTTGATGATGGAATCCGGAAACGACATGCAGGTCCTCGGTAAGCAGCCCAAGTCCAATCTCATCAGAACCATGACAAGCTGCTCCTCTGGCTCGAGAAATGTCTGTGTGTCAGGCTTCCAGAACGACAAGACAAGCTTAGGAGAGCATAGAACATGTTCCGTGACACAAGTCCGGTTAGAATTTTACACGAATCATCTCTCAAAGCATCTTTTCGTGGGGGTGTTGCTTTCGAGGCTCTTTGAAGATTTTCATTGCAAGCTTTGAAGCCCTCAATGTTTCTGTCGTCTTTGTGAGCTCTTTCTTCAGGTCACACACTTCCTTCTTGAGGCTCTCATTTTTCTTGCAGCAGGGTCTCAACTTTTCTACCGGTCCACTCGTCACTTCGGTGTTCGTACCTGAATCAGCTGTTGCTGACTCTTCTGCGCAGGGAAGTTCCTCATGGCTGCACTCTGACTCCTTGGTAGCAATAGCTCTGTCTTTTGACTGGGCGTGTTCGTTCTGTCGCTTCAGACGTTCCTGAAGTCGACGTGACGAGCAACCTTCTTGCAACATCTATGTGGAGTCTTGAAGGGAAAATCG